>CM068372.1:19675056-20237556 GCA_034769895.1 Magicicada septendecula
AATTCTTCGGACTCTGAAAACAGATTACAGATGGGGATACATTTGTTAAATCGAATCTGCAAAGACTGTAGATTGCATATATTGTAACATACCGCCTAAGAGGTGTTAGCGAAACGTCCGTCTTATCCAAGTCCCAATGTTGAGTTCGCCAATTCTGTAACGTTATCGCTTATATCAAAGGTTTCCGCCTCTCCAAGAGTGTATTGTAATTACGGGTTTGTAGTTAATTCAGCCCCACTGTAGTAAGCGCCTATTTTTGTAACGTACCGCCTTTAGAGTGTGGGTGTGGCGTCCGTCTTTTTTACAGTCTCGGATCGGTCAGAACACCTCTTAGCAATCGCCACTTATGAATTATAAAGACTGAAGTTTAAATAAAGTTATTGGTAATGTTACTCAAACAAAGCAGAAATTGAGTGTGTGTGATTTGGGTCAAGTAGGGAAGTTGTTTAGCCTTCTTTTGAAGAGAGAGCAAGTACCGTTTGTTTACCCTCGGTTTAGACGATTTCTAAAATTTTTCAAATATTTGCCGTGAACCGAATCAGCTGATTTTGAAATTAGTCTCCAAATATAGGTTAACCAAACGACACTGTTGCTGAATACGACCTGGTGGATCGTCCTCTTCTCATTTTTTCTGAAATCTACTACAACTACCCACTACAATAAAGGAAACACATTTTATTATTCAATATCATTTCTCAATAATATTTATTTATAATATTATTGGGTTTTTCTCTTCCGCCAAAATACAAATATTACAATCGATATTTTCATTAACTAGTACATGATATCGACTTCATTGATTAAACATGGAATCGTCATAAAATCGGGTTTTTGACCAATTTTATCTTTTATTTAAACATCAATCTACATATAATCCTTTTATTTATTTCCCCAGGGTTAAGGGTAAGTTCTTTTTGTTATGAGATGGTCAGAAATGGATAATTATACTACGCTTTACAAATATAGAAAAACTTCGAAAATTTGTTTATTCTCTGATTACGTAGTTCCGGATTTGTCCGTAAGAGAGCAGATTGTTTTATTTTTATTAAAACATGTGATTACACTTGGAAAGTTTTGTACGGAACGACAATTTGATTTGAGTTTTCTTTGTTAAATATTAAAAGAACTGTTTATATTACCTCTCTTCTCGAAGTTCTTACTTGTGTGAAGCTGTTTCTCAGGTGGTGTTCTTAGTTGTTTGTAATTTCATAACCGTCTGTCAAATACTATCTCGTCAAAACTCAAAACGCGGCTAGGCTAGGCCTGATCGTCCAAAAATGGTTTTTTCAATTTTATTATGGAGTATAGCAAGTTAACTTTGATAATTAAGGTAGTGGTACATAATGTTTATACTGTTATTTAAATTTTGTAACAATTTTGTGCTGTTCAAAAGATTTCTAAAGGATATTTTAATACAATTTTTGTCTCATCATTTTGTCAACCGGACGGTTTTCAATTTCAAATTCGATTAAACAATGCTCGTCATTTCGTTACTCTTAGCAACCCATAATTTTTATATACCTTTTTATTGGTGCTGCTATTTACTTTTTGGTATATAGGCAGTTTGTAATTATTATAAATTTATTTTTGATTTACAGAAAAATAATTCTTTTTAATTTTGGTTTCTTTCCCAATTTGATTTACATAATAGTTTTCTGTTTATTTTCTTATAACTTTGGATATAAGTCTTTAATAGTATTATTAAATTTACATGAATTTATATATTATTTATTAATCTTTTATAGTATTCTTACACTGCACTATTTCCTTCTGCCATTTTCCTCATACAGTATTATTTTAATTTTCATTATCATCTGATATTTAAATCTTTTGTTTTAAAAAAAAACCCTGGGTTATCTTATACAATAACACAATTATTTTATAAAAATATAAAATTAACATAGGTATTAAATTTTGTTGCCTACACAATATAAATACTACAATAACTAAACAAAATACATCATTAGTTAGTAGTATCATAGTCTACTATTATAGTCTATAATTCTCACATCTACAGCACAATTCTGTAAGAAGTTCCCTTCCTTCACTTATTACCTCATTTGGTACACTATAACTCACTTGTCACTGTATATCACTTTAATATTGTTTATAATGTTTAGTGATACAACTTAATTTTTAGCTAGTTATAGTTTACCCATTTCTGACTTTTATGGTATTACAAGAGTTATCATTTATTGGGACTGGGTTATGTACCGTTACAATATCCACACGTAAGACCAATGTGGTGGTTGTTAGTGGAACTGATCCCGTACGGACACAAATTGTTATAGATGGTACTGTCCTGGAACATTTTAGCAATTCTGAATACCTGGGCTACAGTGTGTCTTATAATACATGCAACGACGTTGTGAATAAGTTTAATCTTATGTGCGGGACCATTAGGTGAATCCTTTAGACAGCAAGTACAGGAACACGCCTAAAATTCTACAACGTGATGGCTATTTTCACACTTCTTTATGGGTCTGAGAATTGGACTTTAACGAAAGGCCCGGTCAGTCGCATCCAAGCGGCTGAAATGAGATTTGTCAGGCACATGGCAGGGTATACTCTCCATGATCATAGAAAAAACATAGATATACGCAGGAACTAAATATTATGAGTATACTCGACAGGATCGCTTAGTGTCGGCTGAATTTGTGGAAACTTCTTTGCCGAATGGGTGATTGTCGCATCCCCAAACAACTATGGAACTATAAGCCAAAGGGGACGGAGAGGTGTGGGACGTCCGATGAAGCGCTGGATGAAGCTCAAATCTTTGCCTATTTGGGACCGGAACAAACCATCCTTGGTTTAATCCGAGAAGATGATGATGAATATTTAATTCTTCTCGTATATTTTCATTTCTTATATGATCCTATCTTGTGCAACATGTAACCTTCCTTTAACCTTATATGATCCCTTCTTAAAAAATCTCAACTCTGCTGATTGTATACTGCTTTTATCTATTTATTTTGTAATCCAGGATTTACTGCTCTATAATATAACTGAAACAGACATTGTTTGGTAGCGTTTTAATTTTGTCTTATGCCGAAATAATGTAAACACGAAAATTAGCTGTTGCACAGTGACAATGCAACTTGTGCATGCTTCCTTCAAAGGGGCACAGAGTCTTACGAAAAACTACAAAGCGGTCACCCAACTAGCCTTACCCAAAAAGTAATTAAAGATGAAATCTCACAGATTTTTTACCGTAGAACGGAGCAAAAATAAACACAGGCAGTGCTAGCCGGCCACTAGAAAACGAATTTCGTCGTCGCTTTAGAAGCGTGAAAGGGGCGCTGGGCTCGATGTAGGCCTACATGCTCCTAAGGGGACTGCTGTAATTCGGTTGGCGTCCATTTATAAATTATATAAACGAATTGTACTTTTAGACTTTGTCCGATAAACTTTCCGATACCACCTCATGTGTATTTCCAGACTTGTTTGGCCTGTCTACAATCTGACATTCTTTCTAAATGTTCTTTCAAACGTTGTTTGTAATCTTTTAATTTTTAATTTAAGTTAAAAACTTGTAACTCTTCTCTTATGGCTTTATATGGTCGCGCTTAGAACATCTTTTAACTCCTCTTGAGGCCGCCATTTCCAAGGCCTGTATTTTACTGCCTTGTTTCTTGGTTGTTGTCCATAATTCACACCCATAGGACAGTGCAGGGACTGCCATAACTTTGTAAAACTTTAATTTTGTATCTTGACGTGACTTGTTTGTGAAAAAAAACGTTCATTGTTTCACAGATCGTCTGGAATTTACCCATCTTACCAGCAGTATCATGATTCCTGTAATGCAATTTCTTGTAATCCCTGTTAATGCAATCCTATTTAGATATGCACTGAAATAGAGTGCGGCATCACAATGTCACTCTAGCAAATTTGGTTTCGAGTCTTTCATTGCGGCTCAGTAGTACGCGTGTTGGTGTCGGGACAACTGACTAGGCTGGAGAAGACACGCTTGATACTTTTAGAACACACACACACACACACACACACACACACACACACACACACACACACACACACACACACACACACACACACACACACACACAAAGTAGTAGAAAATGATCGATAGTGTTAGGTGTTTTTAATTAAAACGGAAGAGAAAAACCAGGGACAATATTTGCAAAATAACAATTTTTTTTAAATGCAAATCTGTAAACACAGTTTTGCAAAATTTACCAACTTTAAACAGAATGTAACACTACTAAATGTTACCGATTAATTCAACAAAAAATAGTTTTAAGTATTTCAAATAGGCCTACTTCTATAAATCTACATTGTTTCCATGAGGATGATTTTTAAGTTACAATTGTCAATTCTGAGTGCATTATATATAGTCACTTACTTGTATCTTTCAATAGCTAAAGGCAATAAGGAATATTTAATTTCACATTTGATTTAAAGAAAATATGGCATCATTTCTCATTCAAATTAGTCTCATCCTCTCCCCCCTCACGCTCCAGTAACAGTTCCTAGTAACCAACCACTGGTTTAACCAGATGCATTTTGTTTATAATTATTATAGTTTACTTAAAAAAAACGACGTGTATTAAACAAAATATAAACGAGTTGTTTTTGACTACTAACAACAATTGGAAACAGTTCTTCTTCTTTAAATGGCAAGTAAGTTTTGAAGACTCAAATCAAAGACGTGGAAGGGTAGTTCAAGTATGGTGTAAACAATATACAAAACACACCTGTATTACCTTACTGTACTGCTGAGTTATGTTTCCCCACTCAGTTGGTACTGGATTCGAACACTAAGCAGCAGTATGCTTATCGTCATCAATGGCATTTTAGTAAAAAGTTTGACTGGGAATGTTTACCGGGGATATACAAAACAACTTATATGAACTATACAAGGTGTACATGACGGAAAAAGAATATCTGTTCAAAATAAGTAGTATATCGCAACAAATAAACTATCAATCAATGTTTCTGACAAAGGTGCTGTATAAGTTTATCACCTACTATTATTAACATTTATATTGTTACGGCATCACAGAACAATCTACGTCTTTGTCGAATTTGGCAGAAGAAACTCGATGTAAGCGTGTGGCGTACGTGCTTGTAGACGCATATACGAGAAGTTTCTCGAAGGCGCCAGCCGCGTGGACTGTGTCAAGGCCGCAAGTAATTACGTCGTAACTATACTGGCGCTATCGTATAATCTAGTAATCTGGGGCGGCATATATACCGGTACTCAACGACGTTCAGTTCAGTATTAGTGCGAGATATTGGACAGTGCGGTCGAGAGTTATAGTAGCGATATTACTGTGCGCGTTCAAGTGGTTATTAGTCAAGTGTTGTGTTTTATAATCGGACGGTATATTGTAATACAGTTGTGTTTAATATTAGAGATATTTTATTGCGTGTGAACAATTTTTATTTGATTTGTTGTAGTAGACTGTGCTGTTAATTACAAACTGTTTTACTGTAAAAATTAAAGGTGGTGTTTAGTGACTTAATTGGTGTCTTGTACTTATTTTGTTTTCCACTGTGCCTACGACGATCGAGTAGACCGTCACAACAATATTGACGATCCGGTAAGAAAATGGAAGTATCTAGTGATCCTAGGTATTAAGGTATTTGAATGTGCTGTTGCTTGCTGACGACTTGCTCGCACTTCAAAATACAGAGTCTGATTTCCAAAAAGCTGTATTATACTTCATCAGATTTTCAAACAATACAATAGAAAAATCTCCACTAGAAAAACAAAGGTAATAGTATTTCAAGGTAAGTAGACAATGAGAACAAAAATAATGATTAGTAATCGAATTCTAGAACAAGGGAGCCACTCTGTTACTCGGGAAGTGATATTATATAAATTAAGATATTGATGTAAAGTTAGACAAGTTCCAGACGATCTGTGGATCAATCTTTTTTCCGGAAACAACTTACGCTGACATACAAAATTAAAGTTTTACAGTTTTATAGCAGTTCCTGCACTGTCTTATGGCTGTGAATTATGGACACCACACAGAAACCAAGTACAGTAAAATACAGGCCTTTGAAATGGCATTCTTAGGACATGTTAAAAGGTGTTCTAAACTTGACCGTATAAGGAGTGAGCCCATTAGAGAAGAATTTCAATTTTTTAACTTGAGTGAAAAATGAAAAGATTACAAACAACGGTGGAAAGAGCAGTAAGAATGTATCAGATCTGTGATCGTTGTGCTACTACGAGAATTGTTCAATAGAAAAACGTTTAGAGGCTGTAAAGCATTTTTTATTCAATGATTTTAAAAGAAGTCTCCATTAACATTAAGCCATGAGTCCCAATGCTGCACTTATCTGTAGATTCCCTGCTGGTAAAATTCTTGCGGCTGTTCACTAGCCTCAACCAGCAAACTCTACCTCAGCTTCCGCTTTGAACCACCGTCCTTTTAGTGATTTCTTTAATGGCCCAAGAACATAATAATCGCAAGGGGACAAGTGGATGTTGTAAGATTTCCCACTTTATACGACCAACCAGATCTTGAATCGTCTGGGCTACATGGTGTCGATCGTTATCATGCAGAAGAATGACACCATTTGTGAGCTTTCTGGAACGTTTATTCTTGATGCTAACCCGTAAGCAATTTAAGCAGTCTGCATATCGCTCACCGTTGATGTTGACACCAAGTTCTTTAAAATCTAAGAGCAGCACACCCTGACATTCAAAAAATACGGTGACCATTATTTTTCCTCCCGAAGTTTGGGACCCACATTTTTTCGCCTTTGGAAGTTGTGCATGCTTCCACTGCATGTTCTGAAGTGTGGTTTCTGGTTCGTAGTGATAACATCAAGACTTATCATCGGGAACAATTTGATATAGAAAAGGCATTACCTTGTTGTTGATAAAGCATCAAATGCTGTAATGATAAGGCCGAATGCAAATTTTTCTGCTCATCAGTAAGCAGTCGTGGACAAGACTATAAATGATGGAATGAACAGTTTCCGCGCTGATGCTCAACATTTGTGAAAGTCCTCTAAGTTTGATGCGCCTATTTGCGTGTAAACCAGTTTTCAGCTGTCTCAAATTTTCATCTGATGCTGCAACACGTGGAGGTCCAGGACGGGCCAAACCTTTAGTGGATTCTCTTCCTTGTCAAAATGTATTGCACCATTCAACCACTGCCATATGAGAATAACTATAGTCACCATATTCAGTTTTCATTCTTGTATAAATTTTCATTGGTTGACGCCTCTCAGCGGCCAAAAACTGACTGAATAACGGCACGCAGATTACCTTTGGACGGATTTTCTATCATAGGTGCCATATTTCAACCCAGTCACAACGCTTAGACAAGAGTAAACTGCAAATATTTTTGACAGACGCATCACCAGTACTTAAGCAGACAATATAAACAAATGAATCCCGTTGCCATGGCGACGAAGTCACGGCTGAGCAAACCAAATGTGTTTCTATTGAACAATCCTAGCATTATTTTACTATACGACTCATTAGATGTTTTTATATTTTATTATATATTTTGTAACTACATTGCTTTTCAATATTTAAATACCCAATTAAAACACATATTAATGGTTTTATTCGTGTATGAAAGACTAATTGATTTATTAAGGTCTGAAGATGTATGAACATTCACAGAAACATTAATAAATTTAGTTGTCGGGCGTCGTTTGGTCAAGATCCTCCGTAACTGTTTCACAACACTCAGCTGCTTTTGCGCGGCCGGAAGAAGATCCCCGAGGGTGGGATTTAAGACGTTGGCGGCGATGTCAAACCAAACACACTGTTCGAACGTATAACACCGCGCGCGCGCGCGCACACCCACACACACACACACAACATCCATCTTTCAAACGACGGCGCCGTCACCAAGAACAAGACTGACAGCGCTCCTAGTGGCTGCCTCTGACGAAGCTTGTAATAAATAAAAACTGGTTCAAGCAACAATTTTATATTTTACCAATAACAATTTTGTGGCCCGAGTCAGTAGTATTATACTTATAATAGTTAATAATAATCTCAGGTGATATTTCTTTACAGAAAGTTACGTGCACCCTTGTCAGAGAAAAATATGTAACATTCTTGAAAGCACTCTATAAACGACAAGATTACTTATTAACGATAAAAGGCATTGGCACGTTGCATCAGCCAATCGGGAGACGATTCCCGTTAAGACAGTACAAATTGACAACACTACGAAGTAACCGATAGTCTTCATTTTACTCAGTCAGAAGACGACTGATGTCTTGACTACGATGTCTACTGACAGTCTTTCTTATATACATACGAATACACTTCCAAATTCAAGATAAAAATTTAACGTGTTTTCTTGTTTTTACAATGTGCGGCACTTTTACTGAGAAATATGCATTTATTCGGTTGTAAATGTTAAATACTTACACTTTTCACATACCAAAGTCATATGACTAAATATAAATGTAATCTAGAAAAATAGAGTAATAAATTTAAGTCATATGATAAGATATAAATGTTATCGAAACATAAAGTAAAAAATTTATTACTTAACTATATTTTTATAAATCATATCACCACCAAAACACACACACACACACACACACACACACACACACACATTCACACACATATTTATTTAAAAGCGTACGTAGAAAGATAGCGAGCATAAAAAGTTATGTCCTTTAAAGCTACGAAAAAATTTCACAACAAAATGAAAGAGCAAAATATCCGAAATTAAAAATCAAACAGTTACCCAAAGGTACAGGAATGTTTGGAGGCCGTAGACCTCCTAGAATTAGCCCACCTTAAATAAAATAAGCTATCTCCGCTTTTATTCAACATCTACTCGGAAGGTATTTTTAGAGAAGCTTTAGGTAAATGTGATTAAGAATCTCTTTGAACGGTAAAAGAATAAATAACATACGTTATGCGGATGATACCGTCATATTCGCAGATAGCTTAGAGAGGCTGGAGCAACTAATAAATAGAGTGACAGAAAGCAGCCGTAGATATGGTCTAGATATCAATGTTATTAAAACGAAGCTAATGATTGTATATAAGAACAGGTGTACAAACTTCACCCTTAATATGAACCAAAGGCCAGTTGAACGTGTAAGCAAATTTACATATCTTGGTACTATAGACAATGAACAATGGAACAACTCTCAAGAAATAAAGAGCAGAATTGAAAAGGCAAGAGCAGTGTACAGTAGAATGAATAGTTTATTCAAAAGTCACGATTTAACAATAAACACAAAGATGAGAATTTTCCGCTGCTACGTATTGTCGGCCCTCTTCTACAGTGTAAAATCTTTGACTTTGACTGAAGCCACAACTAAAAAATTGGAAACTTTCGAAATGTGACTGTACCGTTGAATACTGAGCATTTCTTGGACAACACATAAACTAATGTTGAAGTTCATGAAAAGATGAAAAAAGAAAGGGAAGTTATTAACACAGTAAGCATAAGAAAGCTTCAGCATCTGGCACATCTCATGAGAGGTACTACAGGGAACAGTACTTGGAAAGACAGGAGTTGGGCGACCGAGAATCTCGTGGCTGAGAAATGTAAGCACCTGGTTTTGCTTGAATACAATTGCCTTATTCCGTGCAGCAGTGCAGAAAGTTAAAATAGTCTGTACGATATTCAACGTCCGAAACGGATTGGAACTCTCAGAAGAAGAAGTAGCATAACAAGGAAAAATATAACATAACGCTTATTTGTCTCATTTGCTACCATGCAGAACCGATACAGCAGTCGGCGAATTGCCGAGAGGAACCGGTTTTTGCATGGTGGTGTCGGGAGAGGTATGATATGAGGCGTATCCTGGAAGAAAAATTTGACTTCGCGGTTGTTAGGTAGAGCAAAAGTGTATAAGGAGACATTCCGCGGCGCCATGAAGCTCTGGCCAGCGCCCAAGTGTTGGACGGTTTTGGCCGTCAGCTTCAGCAAAGAGCCGTAACACTTTGCCTCAACTTTAGCCAAAGGTAAGGCAGAACGGAGGGTAGCGAAAATATGTAAATCATTTTTATTGTGGTCAGCAACTTTTGATCCGTCCGGCTAGTCTTTATTTGAGTCAATTCAGTAGTCAATATGTCCCCTGAATGTGTTACTAGCATATCGCCCATGGTAAGACGTATGTTGGGGCTGCCACCTTCACGGATAATGCCCAGCCCGATTTTCTGTCCGGGTGTTCTCCCATAAACTGGCTGTCTTACCAGACTAAAGAGACCAGTTTATCTCTTTTGAAATACCTATTAAGGATCTTTAATATAGTGGTTTCTCCTTGCCACCTGTAGGTGTTTCCCGTCCCCCACCATTTGGAGATGCGGCTTGGTATTTTCCTTCGTCAAGGAATGAGGTCAAAAGGTAAAAAGAACATAAGGCATTGCTCATCCTCTGCAGTACTTTAGTACGTGGCAGGGTTTACTCTCCATGATCACAGAAGAAACACAGATATACGAAAGGAACTGAATACTCGACAGAATTACCCAGTATCGGCTGAATTGGTGGGAATATCTTTGCCGAATAGATGACTGCCGCATCTCCAAACAACTACGGAACTGTAAGCCGAGAGGACGGAGCGGTGTGTACGTCCGAGGAAGCGCTGGAGTGACCAGCTCTAAGCTTTGCCTGCTTGAGACCGGATGAAACCATCCTTGGTTTAATCCTTGACGATAATGATGATGATTTTGATTGTCCAAGGGGACAATTGGCGGAATCTTTGGAGGAAAATGTCACGTTAGGAGAAGATAAAGCACAGTGGTTCGCTCTGTTGCCAACAGCGTTCCGGCGAGCCCGATGACTGCATGTCTCCTGCTCGTTACCATGAATAGCGATCTCGCTCTTTGCAGTGGCGAAAACTCCGTGTTAATTTTTACACTTTGATGGACACAAATGCTCTTGACTTTTTTAAATTTTGGATCATGGAAAATTCGAAACGGCGGAATGAGAACTCTTTAGGGACCTTTCGGTAGGGAAGCAGAGATAGGCGCCTTGATCGGATTTCTCCGCGTTGGTCGCTACCCGTAATTTCCGTAGCGAGTCCGGAAGCAGAAAGAGCTGACGTTGTACCATTCAAAAACAAAGTTAGCTGAGCTGTTATGATACATAGCGTTATCCGCATGAAGCGAAAGAGGCTGATCGTTTGTGTGCACAAGATAAAGACAAAGCCTAGGACAGAACCTGGAGGAACTCGTACGGCAAGCTGTCTAACGGATGAGTACGACACATACCATAAAGAAACGATCGCAGAAATTCAACCGCAAAAGATGAATGAAAGATGAGGACAGGGGACTGCAGGGACAAGGCAAGTTTATAAAGAAGACCTTCGTGCCAGACTCGAAGGAAGGTCTTAATCGCGTCTCTACGGTGGACTGATGCCTATTATCGGCGTCCATAAGTTGGGTAATGACCGTGATGATTTTAAGAGTCGTGGAGTACTCTCTGCGAAAGTAAAACTGCTCATGTCGAATGGATGAAACTATCCATGAGGGGGGAGGGCAATCCGACCATGCGGGAGCCGCTCAAACACCTTCGTGATGACTGACAGAAGAGAGATGGGGCGATGATTCTCTGGAAGCATACGCAACTTTCGAGGTTTCGATATAATGAAAATCATCGCAAGTCTCCACGGGCTGTAGAAGTAATGCAGCCGGAGACATCCATTGAACAACTCGTGAATTAGCGAGATGAGACTGGGGGTAGCGTATTGTAGGGCCACCGCCCCGATAGAGCCTTGTAGGGGACCCACTTAGGGCGGAGTCAACTAACGGTTGATACCACATCAGTCAAAACGAACGGGACAACGGAGTTAACAGGAGGGTGGAGAAATAGCCAGAAATTACATATGTGACCACGGCCGAGTGATCGGTGTCACAGACGCTTCTGTAGACAGTAAATTTCTTCCCCATAGAATTGGATAAGCAACTTTATATATATAGAATTGAATATCGGAGCAGCTGTATTAGGTAAAAACATATCCGGGAGCTGATTTGCAGTCGGATCGCAACCCTCTGGTTGCAACATTTAAAGTTGGAATGGAAAAACCAATAAAGTATAATATTATACATCACGACATCCGTAAACTAAAAGACCCACAAATAAGAAGTCAAGTTAAAACTGCTATTAATGAGAAATGTAAATCTCCGTCGAATACGTAGGATTGTAAAGAACAACTCAGACAATTTAATAGTAAAATGGAGAGCATCAAAGAAGAATCGATGAAGCCGGATAAAACCAAAAAGAAATCCTGGATGACGTATGAAATACTCCAACTGATGGAAGAAAGGAGAAAAGTTAAAAACACAGAAAATAAATACAGAACAATAAATAGCACATTGAAAAGTAGACCAGAGAAGAGAAAGAACAAGAGATGTATAGAAATCGAGAAATGTATAGAAATGGAGGCACTACAAAATAAGCACGATAGTTTAAATGAGCATAGGAAAGTAAAAGAAATTACTAGAAAAAACAGTAAAAAAGTGAACAAACTAGTTAAAAATGGTGGTGAAATTGTTATCGATCTAGCAGAAATAAAAAACACATGGACAAGTTATATAAAAAAACTATTTTATAATATCAGATCTGAGTCCCCTCTGTTTGACAATGCCACCGGACAAGAAATAATCACAGATGAAGTTGAGCGATCGAGAATATCATGGCTGAGAAATTTAAGGACCTAGTTTGGCATGAATACGACTGACTTATTCCGTACAGCAGTACAGAAAGCTAAAATAGCCTGTATGATATCTAACATCCGAAACGGATAGAAACTATCACGAGAAGAAGATAGAATTGGCAAAGATGTTGGCAAAGCCTTGCTTTTCGCAGAGTACACAATCCCGTCTAGAGAACGAAGGTGATGGCGGGTCCTTTCTTTGCCAATAAGTCGGCTTTCAGCCTGCCAGACAGACTTGGGTCTAACGTTCATAGACTCGAGATATGAGTCCAATCGTTGCAGAAGCTGCTTGACAAGGCCAAATTGTGGGTGGAACCTGTATGTTTGGTAGCGGTTCCGAATTTATTGCCATTTTAGAGAAGTTTGCGGATTTGTGGATGGCGAGAAGCACTTCATCATGTAATTGAGAGCTGTGGTTGGTTTCAGGGACTGCATATATGTGTTTGGTGTCCTGAAGATTGGTGGCCATGCGGTCCGCATTAGCCGGAGTGGATATGGAGACTGGCGGGTGAGAAGGCACTTTTAGGTGAAGTTTGTCGTAATAGGAGCACCAGTTGACTCTCCTGATACGATGGGGAAGGGTTGGAGAGATGTGTCCTACGTAGGGCGAACAGTGATAAGCACCGGGTCACGATCAGACGAGAGGTCCAACGCGGCGTTTACAGTAATGGGCAAGGCCAAGTCTTTGACAACAACAATGTCAAGTACGTCGAGGAGTTCCCTACGGGAACATCGGTAGGAGAATCAGGACCAAAAACGTAGACATGAGGATGTGCTGAACGTAGGTATAGAGAGAGAGAGAGAGAGCGGGTTTGTGACACGTTCGTTCCAAGTGGGTGTTTGGAGTTGTAGCCTCCAGGCGTCAGAGAATGGTGAAGGAGGGCGTCCCACTCATCATACAGGGGTGACACGCAGCGACCGGGCTGGAGGTATGCCGAGATTAGACGAACCTCCTGATCACCGACGAAGAAGACTACTGCCGTTGCCTCTGTGCGACAAGAAGTCAGAGAGAAGTGTTGACGGTAGGATCCATGTGGCACGTTGTGTACGCCGGAAGCTGAAAGGAGTTAGGAAGGTCTCAGAAAGGAGTATGATGTCTTGGTCATCATAATCGGTCGCGAAAGCGGCCAATTCGTCACAGCGAGACACCAAGCTGCGGGCGATTCATGTCGCCAGCCAAACAGGCTTAGTCATGAGATGGCAGGTGGGTCATTAGAAAATAAACAATGGTGACTAGCACAGACTGGATGCATTGAGGCAAGAGCATTGTACACTAGAATGAGCAGTTTATTCAAAACTCAAGATTTAACAATAAACACAAAGATGCGACTTTTACGCTGCAACGTATTCTCGGTCCGCTCCTACGGTGTAGAATCTTGGACTTTGACTGAAGCCACAACTAAAAATCGGTATGGAGAACCATACATGACTTCCATGTTGTAAGATTTATGTTTAAAATAATTTACTTGAATTCGGTTCGGTATTTTCTAAAAATTATCGCGCACTCTCCAACTAATTTCACTATTTATAGATATTTTTGTTATTATGGGGTAGTCGTTCAATACAATGTTATTTTCAGTCACTTTAACCATAAAAATTTGGTAGGCTTACTTTATTCTTATAAAGAAACCGAACGACGCAGATAATCATCCTCCTCCGAAGCGCTCCGAAGTCACTCATGGACCCTGAGCATCTTGCAGAGGGTTCATTCCCTAAAGACGAAAAGTCTGTCTATGAACCATTCCTCTGTAAAAACGTACAGTTACACTGCCCAGCGATCCACAGGAAGCAAATCGCTATCCACGCTGGACACTTTTTCGGCTTGCACGTGTTGTGTTGGTGTGTGTTTCGGCACTTTCCATTTAAAAAGCGTGCAAATGTAAGAAAATAAACATGAATGAGGCCAGATATAATGCGAATTGTGTGTCTTACCTGCCTTTTTATTGCGGTGATCATAATAATAAAATGGAAACCTAAACATTACATAATTGAGATACGCTTGCCTGCCACGAACGATATATTTTCTCTCATACATGATTTAAATTAAAATGAAAAAGTATAGAATTTTTTTAAAGTTAAATGAAATGTTTCCATAGAAACTACTTCTTTGTTGTCAATTACGTAGTACACATATAAAACTTATAAAAATTTACCTCCTCCATCATCAACTACTATTTTAATTTATAAAAAAATAACCCCTTCCTCCTTCAACTACAATTTACATTTATAGATATTTCATCTACCTTTCTACAGTGGATTATTACGACCTTCTTTCCAGGATACTTTATTGATCAAAATTAAGCACTTTACTCTTGTTAAAACGTAAAACGTTGCCGGTAAACTACCTCTTTTCCTTATCCGATCTTTACCAAAAACAATAAGCATTGAGCCCTCTATAATTCATGGCGGTATGCAAACAATTATTTGATTCTATTTGAATTTGCGGCTATCTTTTGACAAAAAAAATTCTACACACACACACTTTTCGAAAAATGACTTTTTTTCATGTTTTGATGGTAGTACAATCAGAATCTGTCGTTATCTCGAACACGATTTTTTTCGGCATGACCATACTTCCATTTCCTTATGGAACATGGAAGTAAAAAATTGGGATCTTTCGAAATGTAGTTTTACCGTAGAATACTGAGCATTTCATTGACAGCACATATAAATAGTGTTGAAGTTCTTAGAAAAATGACGAAAGAAAGGGAAGTTATTAACACAGTAAAGATAAGAAAGCTTCAGTATCTGGGACATCTCATGAGAAATGGAGAGAGATTTTACTTATTGCAGTCCATACTACAGGGAAAATACTTGGAAAGAAAGGAGTTCGCGACCGAGAATACCATGGCTGAGAAATTCAAAGATCTGTTTTTTCTATCTACGGCATAAGTAAGGCTGAAAAGCGCCTGTTTTACGCGTAGATTGACCAAGAAATTCTATGCTAAGATTCTAGGCCTATATTTACCTATAGTGAAGACCAGTATAGGCAATATTGTGAAGATCTCAGTAAAATTATTTTGTGGGCGGTTAGACTGTGGTCCTCTTCATAAACGTCCTGACGTTTCTACTGCAGCTGCGGTATTCATCTTCAGTAGGTCTTCTGTTTACCGTTGTGATCCTGCGCTACCACGCTACAACCGCTGAACTTATATACAGACACCTGCGGTCGAGCTGCTATCTGATGGGCCCAGAGCTGGAGCAATCCCGTTCCTCGCCTGAGTCAGATGTTATACCCGAGATAGTGATACAAGATCATCTCAGTGCTGGATACCAGGCCTTGTTCAACCTCAAACTCACCTTCTTTCTGTTGAGGCTGTTATTGTGTTTACGAGAGTCAGTTGAAAATTTGCGGAGCGATATCTATAGCTCATTAGTAGAACACAACTATTTATGTGCTGCAAGACGTATATTTCGTGTGAACACATGTTTATTTTCAGATATATCTGTGATGTCTATTTATTCGCTTTTTACCAGCTGTTTGAAATTTTTCTGCCACGCGTGTTTTTAAAATGCACAAAATTAAACATCGTGTTGTGATGAATTCTCTGTTAAAATTTTTTAGCACCAATGGAAAAACAAAACGAAATTTTAAATGTGTTAGGAGATGCTGCGCTTTCAGAAACAACAGTAAGTGGGGCACACTCGAGTTTAAACGTGGTCATACAAGCACTGAAGGCGATCCCAGCAATGGACGTCTAAAAGTGCAACAAAAATGGCATTATTGAAAAAATTTCATAGGGTGTTGGAAGACCGCAGATTGAGCAGTAGATGACGTTGCTGAAATCATAGGCACCTGATATGAGCGTGTGCATCATACTTTAACTCAAGAACTTCGTGTGAATAAGCGTTGTGCAAGATGGCTTCCGCATCTGGAGCTGTTGCATTTTTTGGGCGTTCAGTGCGACAACGTTTTCGCTGCTCGTACGACCACGTTTAAACTCAAGTGCCTACTGACAAACCGTTGGTTTTGAGGTCGCGGCATCTCCTGACATGTTTAGAACTTCGTTTTGAGTTTCCGTTGGCGCTAAAAAATTTTTAACAAAGAATCACACCACGATGTTTGATTTTGTCCATTTTTCAAAACACGCATGACAGTAAATTTTAAACAGTTTCTAAACAATGAATAACTTAATAGATCGATTTGGAAATTAACAAGAAATTACATGAAACACAAATCTTGCAGCACACGAATAATTCTAGTTTTGCCGCTAAGCTACAGATGTCTCTCCGTGAAATTTTCAACTGAGCTTCGTATTGTTACGACGGTCTACTTGATCGTCGTAGCTACAGTGGAAACAAAATACAAGACACCAATTAAGTCACTAATCACCAGCTTTAATTTTCACAATTACACAACTCGTAATTAACTCGTACAATATTTCCACCTAGATTTGTCCACACGCAATAACAATGTCTATTAATCGAGTTTTACACAATTATTAACACAATACTACTTCACATCGACAACACTCAATCCGCATTACCCAAAATCGCTCACGTTACTACACTGAGAATACACAACTAGGGGTCGCGAGTAGTACAGTGTTCCGAGTCTCAGAAAGGACTCCTGCCACTGGGTCTGTTTGAGTTCTTTTTATATGTTTTTACCTAATTGTGGGGGGGTCTGAAGCGACCTGCGATTGGTGGATTATACCACCGGGACTAATAAACGAGGTCGCTCCCAGGACTCACCTGGTCGCGGGGTGTATTTACCAAGTCCGGCAATGAGGGAATTGTGGGTCACTCTGTCGGAACGAACATAGAATCTACGCGCTAGGCGTCTCACGGTGTCATCAAGAGAGCGGACACCGAGTCCTCTCCTTAAAAGTAGAGAAGAGTACCTCCGGGGGACTTTACACGCAAGCTTCAGTCCCCGGTCGAGTACGCGCTGGAGTGTTGTTCTATGACCACGAGCCAGATATCCCCAAACAGGACAAGCGTAGGTAATCACGGGCAACACGTACGAGTTGACTATGAGCTTACCTAGCCGGGCGGTCATTGCCGGATTAAATAGCACGGCCCAGAGTCTACTGAGTTGCGCCGAAGCGCGTTGTCTGAT
This sequence comes from Magicicada septendecula, assembly GCA_034769895.1. Classification (NCBI taxonomy): domain Eukaryota; kingdom Metazoa; phylum Arthropoda; class Insecta; order Hemiptera; family Cicadidae; genus Magicicada; species Magicicada septendecula. The sequence goes on from CM068372.1 coordinate 19,692,746, forward strand.
ATATTGTGTATGGGTTCGCCAGGTGAGTCGGGAGTCCACGTGGAGCCCGAAGTACTTGGCGCTGTTGGTCCAGGGCACCTCGACGGGGCCTACTTTAGGCTGCCGAGGCCGCTTGCGTTTGCGCGAGAATATTACCGCGGCGCTCTTGGAAGCGTTAACGGCAACTCTCCAGTCATCGGTCCACCCGACATACGCGTCGAGTTGACGCTGGAGCTTAATTGCCGCATAACGTGCGTTCGGCTCTGAGGCAAAAGCCTCAGTGTCGTCCGCGAACAGCGACAATTTAACTCGAGGAACACGGGGCGTGTCGTTGACAAACAGCGAGAACAGGAGAGGCCCAAGGACACTTCTCTAAGGGACGCCGGCGGTAATACGCCTCTCCGAAGAGAGAGCATGGTCTACTCTCACTCGGAAACTACGGTCTCGCAGAAAGCTGCCGATCAAGTGAACGTAGCAGTCTGGGAGAAGGACTTCCGTCAGTTTGTAAAGGACACCCTCGTGCCACACGCGGTCAAAGGCTTTCTATATGTCTAGGAAGATCGCAGTCGTCTGTTTGCCCTGGCAGCCAGCCTCGGTATTGCATTCCACGAGTCTCATCAGCTGATGAGTCGAGGAGTGCAGCTCACGAAAGCCGAACTGTTCGGGGATCAGCACGTCTAGTCTTCCTAGATGGTCGCGGATCCTACGCTGGATCAGACGCTCGAAAACGTTGGACGTCGCGGAAAAGAGGCTGATGGGCCTGATGTTTTCCACGCGAGAAGAATTCTTTCCCGGCTTGGGTATCACTATGACGGTAGCCGTTTTCCATTTCATCGGAAAATAGGCCAGTCTGAGGCATGAATTGAACAGGTCAGAGAGGAACTGGGTTCCTCGCTCCGGAAGGCGATGGAGGGCGGAATTCATGACTCCGTCCGGGCCAGGCGCCTTCCGGAGCTTGAGCTGAACAATCCTCTCAGAGACCTCCTCCGGAGAGATGGGCTCCGGTTGGACTGTGATATCGGCCGATAGAAAGCGCTCTACCTCGCGGCAGATTTGCTTAGTGAAAGCCGGGTTCTTGGATGGGTTGGGAGCGAACTGTCGCTCTAAACTGTCAGCTAAGAACTCTGCATTTTCGAGGGGGCGGCCAAGGGGTTGGCCGCCGGGTCCGGCCAGTGCGTGGAGAGGCGCGCGTTTGCGCTTTCCCGTTAGGGCACTGGGAATCCGCCAGACATTACGGTCCTCGGCAGGGCCATCCATCTGTGTCACAGCTAGCTCCCAGTTGCGTCTACGGAACGCCAGCATGTCGCGACGCAACATGCCGGACGCTCTGTTGAACGCAGCCTTGTCAGCTGGGTCACGAGTCTCCTGCCAGCGTCTCCGGAGGCGATTCCTCTCGCACGGGAGCTCAGACACCTCTTCGGGGATACGCTGATAGTCGGGCGTGAGCCCCGCCTTCATTCGGGAGGACACGTCTACCGCCGAGACTACGGCTGTGTCGAATAAGGCAACTGCCTCGTCGACATGCTGGGTAGTGTCGAGCGGGATATGCTCAGGTTGGCTGCGACTGAACGCCGGCCCAAAGCGTTCCCACTCGATTACCCGCCGCTCGTCGCGGACGGTAGGGTGCTGGGTAGCTATATGCACACTGATGGGGCAATGGTCCGAGGACAGTTCCGGAATGACGGATACGTGGACCGGGCAATAAACGCCCCTGTCCGCAGCAATATCCAGTACATCAGGGCGGGAGTTAGCCCTCGAGGGATAGTACGTAGGCCCGGTAGGACCCACCACTGTGACCCGAGCTGCATCAGCATACCTGCGTAAACGGGCCCCGTTTGGGTTCACCAAGCGGCTCCCCCAATCAGGGTGCTTACAGTTCAGGTCGCCCGCCAGGACTACCCTTCTGTGTGCGCCAAAGACGGCCTCCAGATCGTTCGACAGGAGCTCCGTTTGTGGAGGATTGTAAGCGGAAACCACGAGTAGACCGCCGAGAGCACCATGGTGCTCAACCGCGGTGCACTCGAGGTTCCGCCGCTGCGGCAGGACAACGCGGTGATGGCGAAGACTCGCCTTCACCGCGATGGCTGTGCCCCCTCCTGCAGGATCCGACCGGTCATCCCGGTAGCACACGTAGTTGGGTAGTCGGAAACGACGATGCGGGGTCAGGTGCGTCTCGCCAATAAGAAGCACATCGGGCTTGTGTCGGGCAACGAACTCTAAGAGCTCAGAATGCCGTGAAGCGAGGCCGTTGGCGTTCCACGCCACGAGCTCGAGGTCTCGCTTGAGGGATTGCCGTGGTTGTCCGTTTATAACAGACCAATAATACGGCAGGCTTCCACCAAGAGGAGGAACTTGTCTTGGGGCGAGGCTGTTGCCAAGCGTTCCTTGATTTTAAGGAAAGTTTGGGCTACTTTCTGCAAGTCGTAGCTTGCCAGAATGTCGGACACGACGGCGAGATCATCGTTAGATGATGCCTGGGGAGAACGCTTGGCGGCAGCTGCATAGCTGCGGCGTGGTGGAGCGGTGGAAGCCTGGGGGCAGGTTCTGGAGCGGGTGGTCGCTCTGGCTTTTGGTGGACAGGCTTGTGTCCAGTGGCAGGTTTTGGCTGGCCCGTGTTCTTGGCCTGAGTTCTACCATGCTTTCTGCCTGATCTGGGGTAGCGAGGCTTGGGTGGCGGCGGCAGTGGAGGATCAATTTCCTCGTCGTCCTGCGGCAACGGGACTAGAGCGTAGGGGGGTATCTCGCGTTCCGTTTCCGGGGGTGCGGTGGGTGGTGTGGCCTGTTGAGCTTTGCTCGGGGTCACTGCACTTTGTGGTTTCGGAACCGGAGTAGACCTAGGGGCTGGTTTCCGGACCACAGGTTCAGAGGTTTTGGCCGTTTTTACTGGTTGACTAACAACTTGTCGAGGCTTGGGCTGGACTGGCTTTGCAAGTTTGTCCAGCTGCTCTTTGTAAACTGGGCAGCGCCTGTTATTAGCAGCATGGGCACCGCCACAGTTGATGCAATATCTGTGGTTGTCAGGAACAGCACAGGCCTGCGTTAGGTGGTCATTTCCACAGCGAACGCAGGTCGGCGCGTTCCGACAACCGAAGCTGCTATGGTCGAACCACCTGTGGCACTGGGAAATTCGCCCTGTCTGATGGCAGGGCTCTACGCTAACGCAGAGCCCGAAAAGCCGTTTCAACTCTGAAAGGGCCTGGGAGGATTCGCCCTTCTCCACCAGGAGTCTGATTAGGGGAAGTGGTCGACGCGAGCCATAGGTTGTGTACAAACGAGAGTCTCCCACTACCTTGTAGCCTGCGTCGCACAGTTCGTCAAGGACGACCTGCGGGTCCGCCTGTATGTCTAGCCCCCGAAGGACGAGGGCTACAGGCTTGATTCGGTTCAGGGAGTGTGTGTGGAACTGGAACGATTCTCGTTCCAGCCACTGGATTACTCCCAAGTGTTCAGATGCGCTGCGGCAGGTAACGCGCACAGTCTCACTCGCAAGGAGTTTGACAGAAGCGTTATCTGCCAGCGCAACGACTTTGCGGAGTCGGCGGCTAAAGCCGATAATGTCCCTGACGTTCGTGACGAACACCGGCGTGATCCTTCCTTCGGAGATGCGACTAGGCGCTACCTCATCGGAGGCTTGGAATGCCGCCGAGTCCGTAGCCGAACTCAGGGAAGTCAGGGAGGGAGACTTCCTCGGCTTGCCACCGTGCCCTACTACCACCCAGTCGGTGGAAGCCGAGGTCTCCATGTCTGGGGAGTCAGACTCCGGCAGAGGATTAGGGCTGCCTGGCCTACTAGCGGCCGTGCAGCCGGAAGTTCCGGCCTCTACGGTCTTGGTCGGCCCTAACAAGGACCGATTATTGTCACGTACTTGCGCGGGTTGAGCAGAGCTTCCCGCGCAAGTCGTAGGGTTCCCGGCTGGTCCAAGTGGCCGGCCGGGGGGATCGTCGCTACCGCACAGTGCTTCAGGGACACTATCAGCTGGACCAATGCTGACTAGCTCAGTTCTTTGCTCAGTTCTTTGAACACCGTCACAACTAAACTGAGAATCCGCCTGCTATGGCTTTATATAGGCCCCGGAGAGGTGCACTACAGCTTGGCCTCTTGACTCCACGGCGCGCCGGCAGCTTAACGCGTATATCTAAGTGTTCCTGGAACTCACTAGAATCACGTAGTTGACTGACGCAACAGCTGCCACACCAGACGGGGCGAGTGGAGAATGTTCTGGATTGTTCGGTACGCTTGTCGCAACAGTACCTATCTCGATTGCTTCCCTGTGCAGCCGCATATATTAGTGCAACATAAAGGACAGAGTCTTCGTCTCCACAGATTCACAACGTGGCCGTCATTGGCCAGTAGATGGTCAGCAAGAACCTACTGCTCTGATTGCTCCAGTCGACAGACCCGCCTGTGTTCAGCGTTGCGCGTCCTTGCGTTGTGACAATATTCACCCGTCAGCACGAACACGACATAAAGTATACGTTACTTCGCATCCTCAGCTGAATTCAGATGTTGCTGGTTACTCCGCGTTGGCCTAAAGACGGCCGCCACTCCATATCTTCGCAATAACTTTTGTATTTTGCGATTTAATTACGGCTGGCGTCGCATCTCGCATCCTAGCTTCTACTGGCGACGGTCTAAACATTCCTGTTTTGTAAGTCCTCTTGCATGCATTGCATCCATGAACATTTAGGTTTTCTTTTTTGTCTTCTAGAGGGTGGAGTCCATTCCCATACTTTTCTCGGCCATCTCTCATCTGACATTCTTTTTAGGAACAATTCAGTCTTCTTGCTTCTATTGTTTCTATAATGTCAAGTTCGTTTCCCATCGCTTGTCTTATCTCTACATTTCTCATTCTCTCTAGTCTTGTTAGTCTACAGCACCTCCGCCAGTAATCCATATCCATAGCCCTTATTTTGGATTTATTTCTTTTAATAATTTTGCACAGTTCTGCTCCATATAGCTCTATACTCTTGACTATAGTTTTATGTATTCTGATTTTATTGTTTTTTGTTATTCGTGGAGTCCAAAGCAACTGTTTAATTGTTTTGTTGCTGTCTTAGCTTGTCCTATTCTTACTTTTATTTATTTGGTTGCTGTCACCATCCGATGTCGTTGTTACACCCACGTACTTGAAGCATTTATCATTTCCTAGTTCTAGGTCTTGACCTTTACACCCTCCTATAAGGTACTCAGTTTTTGAGGTATTTATTTCGAGACCTAATTTTGCATATTATTCTGCTAGTTTCCTAAGCATATAACTTATATAAATTTCGTCCTCTGCAATTATAGCCTGATCTTCTGCAAAGTGTATTGTAAACATCTTGTCATTTCAAACTGGTACACCCATAATACGGCATTTTTCCTCCATGATGTTAGGGCTTTATTTATCTTACACAAGATCGGAGCTATGCAACAACCCCGTTTCGTGCACTTGCAAATACTTATCTTTCCGGATATCCTTTTCGCTATTGTAAATTGAGCTGTACATGGTAGTATACGTTTCCCTTTATGCAGTTGTACAGTCACAGTAGATCATATTGTAAAAGCATTAGTTATTGCCGTATAATTTACAATATGCCCCATTTTCGTCATGGCATATTGTAAAAGTGAAATTAAACTTACATAATTAGTATTTCTCTTTCTTATCAACATTTCACAAGCTAAATACGTTACTTTACAACGGGTACGTAAACCATCAGCAAACACAAGTACCATTTATCTATGTACAGCGCTAACAAATGTCATCATAACACAGTATTCTTTATTTTTGTGATACAAGGTTATCGACCTCCGCTTGCTTCCGTTATCTCTGGCAAAAATGCACGCCTGTCTTGTTTTTTTTTGTTTCTTCGCCACAGTGAAATACTTTTTAGAATAAAATTGGAAACTGTATTGAGGCCTATATGCAACTGAATGTCTAGCATTGAATTTTAATTTAGGCAAACTAGAAATATTGGAGAGACGAATTATTAAGGAAATATTAGGCCCACCAAAAACTTCAGAAGGTTGGAAATTAAAAAATAATGATGAAATATATCAAAGAATAGAAAATATAACATAATCGGCAAGAAAGAGAAGACTGAGAAGACTAGTATTTTTTGGACATTTATATAGGATGGACGACAATGGGTTAACAAAACAGATCTTCAAATATCTGTGGGGAAAGAAGTCAACATCAAGTTGGATTAAAGAAGTCAAAAAGGATTTAGAAAAAAATAATGTAAACGCAGATGAAGCACTTGAAAGAAACGTTTTTCGGGCAAACGTGTTAAAAATGGAAGGAGTCCAGGGTAAGAGAAAGAAAAACGTAGGCTCAAAGTTGTTTGAAGACAGGAAGAAGAGACATAGTCAAAAAAAAAAGGAATATTAGTGAAAAACGAAAGAACTAGGAATAAAGAATTAAAATTGGCATGTGGTCCTCAGTTGGCCGATACAAAAAGTAACAATATTAGAGGCACAGAAATATAAAGAACATTTCGAACTAAAAACATTTGTGGAAACAAAGAAAAGAAAACTTAGATTGATGAGCGTGAGAGAGACAGCAAAAGGAAACACTCTGCAGAATTCTGACGGTTGTGTAATTGAATCATGCCTGCGTTGTTCTCCTTACGCACACTTGTGTCCCCTTTCCCCGCCACCCTCGTGTCACTACACTGATCCTACATAAGTCTTCCCTTTACAGAGGTCATAAAACAAAATATATATAATATTTACCGTATTTTTTCCGTCGTGTGACTTCGTGTTGCTTTCGATTGATTATCTTTACGCGTTTCGAAACATATGTTTCGTCTTCAAAATAAAAAAATCACTCAAAGCGAGGTCGTTAAACATCAAAATTGAAACATTAAAAACATTTCTACACATATCCGTGTTACATGAGTGCGCACTGAAAGAGCATATTGTATAAATAAAGATATTTATAATAACAAGTGCATATCTAAAAATGCAAAAATAATTCATTACAGTACAGTAGTGAAGCCAAAATGTTCATATGCAATTAAATGTCTACCATTGAATTATAATTTAGACAAACTAGAAATATTGGAAAGACCAATTATTAGGAAAATATTAGGCCCACGAAAACCTCAGAAGGTTGGAAATTAAGAAGTAACTACGAAATATATCACAGTATAGAAAATGTAATAGTAACAATGAGAAAAAGAAGACTATTATTTTTCAGACATTTATATAGAATAGACGACAACAGGTTAACAAAGCAGGTCTTCAAATATCGATGGGGGAAAAAGTCACCATCAAGTTGCATTGAAGAAGTCCAAAGGGATTTAGAACAAAATAAAATACATGCAGAAGAAGCAATTGAAAGAGATATTTTTCGGGCAAACCTGTTAAAAATGGAAGGAGTCCAGGGTAGGAGAGAGAAAAACGCAGGCTCAAAGTTGTTTGAAGACAGGAAGAAGAGACATAGTGAAAAGATGAAACAATATTGGAGAAAAAGAAAAGAACAAAGAATAAAGAATTGAAATTGGCATTTGGTTCTTAGACGGCAGATACAAAAAAAAATCTATCTGAATTTGCTGGCTATGGAAATTTTTAATGAATACAGTTACTGTCAGCAGACTCACGGCAATTGTTAGTGAGCAGCCTTGCTAACGAACGATTTGCTGATTTCAACGACAATCTGAAGCATCTTTACATTGTTTATGTTATACAGTATTATTTGCTTATGTGTATTTGTAGCACTATTATTAGCAAATGAATGAGCATAATAATTATCCCGTCCAAATACTTAGCCAACTATATGCGTGCATATTAGCAACTCTGTAAGCATGAAAAAATTTTATCCAGAAGCATTTATTGTATTTTGCTCTTTTGATAAGGATCGGTCTTACATTTTTGTACATTTCAGGTATTGCAATAAGAATCGTATGCGTATGTTATATATCAAATTGACCAGAAAATAACGGTGATCTTGAATATTAACAACACAAAATTTGATTTTTGTTTATTTTTGACTACTTCTTCTTTCGTTGAAAGGGACGTTTATCCGCCCTCCGAAGAGGCGGAGAGTCCTAAGACTAAGGGAGGGGACTCTATTTCAGGGAGTTATTAGGCAGGTTGAGTGCAGTGTCGGAAACACTATACAATAGGGTAGAATCATCTCTAGTATTTGAAACTTAGCTTGATAATTATTTGACAGAATAACGTCGATAAAGACGGGGTATAGAGAAGAATGAAAAAGTGTAAGGATGAGAAGGAAACAGGTACTGTTCTCTTCACCCTTAACAATTTTGTATTTATAAACAATTTTCCACGATAATTAAAAAAAATTCGTGGATATTTCGTAATCTAATAAAGTAATTTAAACAGTTTTATTTTAGGAAAGCCGAAGTCAATATAATGAAAATTATAAACGCATTAACAAGCACAAGTGAACGAAACGGATAGAAGATAGTGTGAATCATTCATTGAGCAGTTGACCAAGAAACAATATCCAGGTAGACTTTAATTTTCAATATAGCAACATTTAAAATTTTTTATAATATTTCTTCTTCTGATAGTTCCTATCCGTTTTGGATGTTGAATATCATACATTATAACTTTCCATACTGCTGCACGGAATAAGTGAGTTGTATTCATGCCAAACCAGGTCCTCAAATTGCTCAGCCATGAGACTCTCGTTCACCCAACTCATCTCTTTACGAGTAATTTTTTCTGTAGTATGGACTGCAATAAGTAAAATCTCTGTTCATTTCTCATGAGATGTCCGAGATACTCAGGCTTTCTTATCTTTACTGTGTTAATAACTTCCATTCCTTTCTTCATCATTCTAATAACGTCAACATTTGTTATATGTGCTCTCCATGAAATGTTCAGTAGTCTACGGTAAAGCCACATTTCGAAAGGTAATGATTTTGCCTTGAACATAGCCATGATGATATTACTAGAGATATCTAAGCGATGTTTGATGTAGTGATTTGTCGTTGCCTTCTACATCCCAATGTCGTTGACTAGTAACTAGTTCACCCGCCTTCGGGGCCGATTTCTCAACCCTAGAACAATGAGGTGCCCTACTGCTTGCCAGATTATCCACACAAAGCTGTCGACTACTACTTATTCCAGTAGTGAGTCGGTCGTCATTTTCTCGGTGCACCCTACAACCGAGGCTATACTTCGAGCAGGTGAGGTTGGCATTTGCTATACATTACGCATTATATTCCTTATACCCCATCATATACCTTTATATATAATTTTTAAATTTTTTTAAATATTTTAAAGTAAACACACACACACACACACACACACATTAATGGTATCCCGCATCTTACCCGCCGGTAATTTCTCTTTTCCCAGTTACTCTGGTGAAAATTCCTATTCTTCAAATCCTCCTCTACATTCGGTATACCAGATCTTCTAGGCATATATTTTTTCTGCGATTGAGCGGATCGTATTCTAGTGCCCTTTTATGTTCTCTCTCTTGTTGCTAATTTGCTGTACGCACATCACCCTACGTTATTCAACTATCTAATTAATTCTCTTTGTTTAACGTTTGCTCTCTCCGTTATTGCTTCAAAATGTATATAAGTACATTATACAAATACATTTATAAAAGTACATCTGTAGTCCTGGATCTGAATGGTAGGCTCTCAGGTGACATTCCAATAGATGAAGGAGTTAGGCAGGGATGCTGCGTTTCCCCAACCTTGTTTAATATATACATTGACGACATGTTGAGAGCGTGGAAACCCAGAGTGACTTCGGGAATACAGCTTAACAAATGAATTTAAGTTAAACAAATATAGTATGGGTTCCCTGCTACATACGAATGACATAGTTCTTATTCAAGAAAATGAGAATGATTTGCATGAAGCAATGTTGCAATTACAAGAAGTGGCAAGACAGTACCCGCTGACAATTTCAGGAAAAAAGACCTAAACCATGGCAATTAAAATTAAATATCTATTGAGGACAATGATAGTATTAAACAACAGCACTTTAGAACAAGTGAGCCGTTTCAAATATCTCGATTGTGCAGTAAGCTATGAATCTGAATATGGTATAACAGAAAAGATAAATAAATTTAGGAATATTTGCGGTAAGATTCATAGAAATCTTAGAAATAAAACAAGACGCAGCACAAGGATTAAATTTTATTAGACAATTGCAATACCCTCATGGATTTATGCAAGTGAGCCGTAGGTTATGACTAAAAAGGAAAGTGGCAAGATTCAGAGTGCTGAAATGCAGTTTCTTTGAAATATTTTAAATTATACATTGCAAGATAGAATAAGGAATGAATATGTCAGAGTAGAACTCGAAGAAAAGGACATAAATGAAATTATTACAATTTACAGAAAACAATGGTTGGATCATGAGGTGGGTGCCGGAACAGCTTTATATAACCTAATCGTTGAAGAAGAAGAAGAAGAAGAAGAAGAAGAAGAAGAAGAAGAAGAAGAAGAAGAAGAAGAAGAAGAAGAAGAAGAAGTTATTACTTTACTTGTGGCATATTCTGGGCTGGATACCAAACAAGATGTTTTCAAACAATCCATTTTAACTGCTGCCAGTTTTCTTTATTCCGATTTGTCACCCGCCAATTCTTGGACGTATCTCTTGTAATTCGCTCAACAGTTTGTGTATACAAATTAAATTTAACAACCATTCTAAATCTTGAAGAACGGAGTACAGAGTTTAGCTTTTAGACAGCTATTCATCCTTGATTGCGTCTATAGACAATATCTCTATCGCGATTTCTCTCTTGACTATTTTGTAGTTTATCATATATTTATATTATCTTTTATGTCTTATAATTCTACCCTGTAGCTTCATGTCCCCTCTACATACCAGTACTCTGTTTTCAATATATATTAATTTTACGACGGCACTTTGTTCGTTTTTACGATTGTTTTTTTTACTAAAAATGAGGTATTAGATTTATTATTCCGAATCAGTTCATATCAACTTCACCAACAGAAAAGTAGATCCAGTAAGGGTTTATATTAATGGGCTGGAAGTGCCATATGCCAACACACCAAAACATCTAGGTATGACAAAGCTTAAATGGACAAAGCATGTAACAGGAGGAGCTCCGTCGAACTGGCTGTTAGGGAGAAACTCGCAACTAACAGTTGAAAACAAACTGCCGTTGTACAAACAAGTTCTGAAACCTGTGTGGACTTACGGCATTTAGCTGTGGGGCTGTACAAAGAAAACAAAACTTATAAAAGATACAAACCTTTCAGAACAAAGTTCTCAGAATAATTGGAAGAATAGTAAGCGCCCCTTGGTATATAAGGAACGACAACCTACGCAGAGACCTCTATGTAGCATATGTCAGCGAAGTATTAACAAAATATGGAACAAACGTATCGAGGCTACAGGTCCACGATAACCATTAATGCTACTAGTGGTGGAAAAAGCTCCACACGTTCTGAGGCGACTCAAAAGACAGAGGCCACATGGTCTGGTATCGCAATAGAAAGCAAATAATATATATAGATCCATAAAACTTTATGTGAGAGAAAGACCGAATAATCTTGGGATTAGCCACTGGGCTTCCCTATCACCCGTGAAGGGAACATGAAGAAGAAGCTGGTGGATGAGCTTGCTCAGTTGTAGCATTAAGGGAGCTGTTTTTAGTGGGTTAGCGTTCCACACTACTAGGAACTACGGGGTTCCTAGTGTCTATAGAAATTTTCACCTACCATCGGAAAAAAATTTAATATCTTATTATCATTGAAAACCTGAGCATCTGCAAACAAAAGAGCGCAGAGACATTTCTCTCTCATAGAAACAAAAATATCGTACCAGATCAATACACACCTGAGGATACCTGACTGACTGACCTGACTTTTAGCTCAAAACGTGTAATAGAATATAGTCTACAAATTTGTTGTGCGTCAGAGCACAGGTGAAAGTAAAATAATCAAAGCACTACGTTTATGTTACTGAAGATCATTAATATCTCAAAACAACAATGCTTTGAATACTATGAGTAGCTCTGGACCCGGGATCAACTAGAAGAAACAACCTTTGCTGATATCAGTGATTGTGTGGATCCAATAACAATGGACAAATTGTCACCTGGGCTACAGCGCTGTAGAAAATAGAAAAACCGGGCACTGATGGGATGAACGTGGAGCTTATAAATTGAGCACCAGCCTTGCTGCATAATCGTTTGCTGCAGTTCATTAATGTATGCTGGACCACTGGACATGTTTCTGATGACTGGCGGATTCCAAATGTAATTACCATATTCAAGAAAGGAGATCATAATGACTGCACGATCTACAGAGGGGTCAGCCTTCTTATTACTTCATATAAATTATATTCGTCTATATTAAGAACACGGCTGAATGCAATAATAGGCACAATGCTTTCAGAGGCCCAGAATGGTTTCCGGAAAAGCAGATCATGTTTAGACTGCATACTTACAATAGCCCAGCTCATTGAAAAGCGTAGACAGTATCAGCTGCCCACGTACATAGCTTGCATCGACTTCGACAAGGCGTTTGACGGGGGCATCGGAACAAACTATGGGTAACAATGAGATGCCACAAATCAAATTACAGCTATACAGAGTCTTAATTTAAAGAATACAATCTTAATTGCAGGGAAACTGAGAACAGCTCCTAGAGTTGGCCTGATAAATTGTGAAGTACGACAAGGTTGTCCATCATCATCGTCTCATTCAATTTCTATATTGACGATGTAATACAAAATTGGCAGATGTGTCTCCCACAGGATTTTATAATTGGTCACTTTACATTGACACCTTGTTGTCTGCGGATGATCAGGCTATTCTACCAGACTTGGAAAAAGATTTCAAATCGGCATACATTTGTTAAATCGAATCTGCAAAGACTCTGGATTACAAATATCCACACTTAAGACCAAGGCGATGGCTTTTCGTGGAACTAATCCCATACGGGCGAAAATGGTTATAGACGGTATTGTCCTAAAACAAGTCAGCAATTTTGAATATCTGGGCTACAGTGTGTCTTATAATACAAGCAACAACGTTGTTAATAAGTTGCATAAGTTTAACCTTATGTGCGGGACCATTAGGCGAACCCTTAAGTCAGGAAGTAAAGGAACACGCCTAAAATCCTACAAGGTTATGGCTCTTCCCACACTTCTTTATGGGTCTGAGAATTGGACTTTAACAAAAGGCCAGGCTAGTCGTATCCAAGCGGCTGAAATGAGATTTCTCAGGCACGTGGTAGGGTATTCTCTTCATGGTCATAGAAGAAACACAGATATACGACAGGAACTGAATATTATGAGTATACTCGACAGGATTGCCCAGTATCGGCTGAATTGGTGTGGGAACATCTTTGCCGAATGGATGACTGCCGCATCCCCGAACAACTATGGAACTATAAGCCGAGGGGACGGAGAGGTATGAGACGTCCGAAGAAGCGCTGGACTGATCACTTCTAATCTTTGCCTGTTTGAGACCGGAACAAACCATCCTTGGTTTAATCCTTGCCGATGATGATGATGACTACGTTAATGTTTACTACAAATAAGTAAAACCTCAGGTAGATTTAACAAAAAAAAAAAAATATTTAGAAAATTAAAATATTTTATATATAGTACAATTATTATATATAACAAATTTTATATATATATATATATATATATATATATATATATATTGGGATGTACAAGGTCGCATAGAATAAATTAGTCGATATGTAGATATGGAAATGTTTTGGCTTTATTAAAGATATTCCTTAATTTGTAGATTGCGCAGTATTTACAACAGTTTCTGATTGCACAACAAAAATTAATAGAGAGTGTTAACACAAATAAAATAAATTAACCGTTTTGTTTAAATAAATAAATTATTACTTCTGTTGTAAGTAAACATTAATGAACAGTGTCTGTTGATCTTCAGTTTATACTTCTTCAGTAATAATTCTTCCTATACTCTAATTACATATATCTTAATTCCTATACGTTTCTCTGTCTTTTTAGTTTATAATTGTTTTATTTAGTTTATATAAATGGGTTTATATAATTTATTTTCCTGATTTGATGAATGATGCGGTGTTTGTCCTCGTTTCCTGATGAGTGTCGACAGATGCTCCTTCCAGGTAGACGTCAGGATACCGCCGCTCCTCCTGTTTCCAAGCTCCAGGGTCGTTTCACGGGTTGGGTACTTCTATGAACAAAGTTGAATTATTAATTATTACTTAATTATATAGCTCTGGCGACTTGATGTGTTCATAAATGCCTACATGGACGATCTTGAACTTTACCGACCTAGCACTTCAGATTATTCAGTCGCGCGCTTTACTACAAGTGTTCGTAACCACTGACAGACCTAACGTACTGAATCAGAGGTAACGATTGCACGTCGTAGAGTAACGGGACTGCTTCTTCTCAGTTCTAAGTTAGACTGATTTACATCCCATCACGGATCAAACCAACGGATATATTAGCCAATTCCATTGGTCAAAACTTCCCTCACCCTTACGGCTACAGTCTAGATAGCATTCTACTTGGAAGAAATTGTTTATCAAGAATGTGAAACGTGCAAATAAAACCGGTATAATTTTATTGCTTTTCTTGTGGGTGATAAAACTTTTTTATGAAAAACTCATTTATTTCCTTCTTTATATTATTAACAATTTTAAAACCAGACAGGCCTTTTCTTTATCCACATGCTGGTGTAAGTCTCATGTCGGATACTTGATTTACATAAAAGTTTTTAATTAAATTCGTTTTTTATTGTTATTTCATAACACAGTTATTCGGACTACTTCACAACACATTTTTATACAGTCATAAATCAACGTAATCTAACAATTTTGACATGATTCTTATTGTCTGTGTTACAATGTTCCAACACGCAACTTTTATTTTGACCAATTCTCATGCTAACAAGATATCATATGTTAAAAGTGAAATTATTATTTCATATGCAAATCTCACCCATTGGAATATATTACACAATTGTTAAAACAAATATTGTGTGTGTGTACACACACACACACACACACACACAGAGTTATGTAGGAATACCAGGACTTTTACCAGAAGATTTGAATGTTATTACACTACACTGCAGAATGTCAACAGGTACACAATGTAATATTATTAATGATATTGACAATGGTTCTTCATGCATTCAATGAAGAATGATAAGACATGTTGTTTGGTTCCAGTGCTCACCTTTGTACAGCTGCTGCGAAACGTCAGACAGTCTCTGCCTCTGCGATTTTGTACGGTTCTTCGGAAGATGCATAAATCGGAACGCCTCTGTGTCCTATAGATTTGTATTTTCAAACTTGTTTGGCCAGTCTGGAGTATGACGTTCTTTCTGAGTATTCTTTCTATCGTTATTTGTAATCTTCTAAGTTTTCATTGAAGTTAAAAACTTGGAACTGTTTTCTTATATCCTCATTCCTTATACGGTCAAGTTTGGAACACCGTCGTTTAAGAATGCCATTTCCGAGGGCTGTATTTTACTGTTTGTTCCTTTGTAGTTGTCCATAACTCACATCCATCCACTAAACTACACACACGTGTCACCTCCTCATGACGTCACATCCAGTGACTCATTCGTCCCTTCATATTATCACTTCAGATTCGTACAGGGTTTGTATTACAATGTTTATATATTATAACAAGCCGCTGTATGCCGGTCGTTACAAAAAATAAAATGTAGATGGAAAATTTTATAAAAAATAAAATTTTCAATAAAAGAATAATTTTGTTTATGTTTACTAATGTGTGTTTATAGGAAATAAATCTGTTTTAAATGTTCTTGTAAAAAATTTCATAATCAGGCAGGTATTTGTTGACTATAGAGCACTTCTGGAAGATTTGAACCAAGTCTGGAGTTAAATAGATTAACTCCAGTTAACAATCGATTGGTGATTTTTCTTGCTGGTCCAATATCTCACTCAAATAACATATTTTCTTCTGCTTGAAGTCCCTCAGCCTTAATAAGTAATCTTAAATTAGCCTGTGAAATAATAACAGATAAGAAATAATGGAAATATAAGGATTTATTGAACAATTTAATAAATAATCGATTTTTTATCGATGGAGAACAATTATCGACTCCGTCTCAGGGAATTATCGATTGTGCATACAGAACAAAATTTATGATATGTATTATATTAAAAAAAAAAAAAAACAGGTTCTTTGAGCGATTAAAATTAATAGTCAGAGAAGGGTGACGAGAAAGTATAACATTAACAATTAAAATAAATACAATAATTATTATTCAACAGTATTTAAATAATTCTAATATGTAATGTGTAAGAATGTTGTCGTCAAACCATATGCAGACTATGACGTCACCACGATGTAGAAGGCAGGCTCGTTGAATTAAAAGATGGCCGCTACTTTTTCTGGCGTAGTTACGGCGAAACCGACATGTCCGAAAATCACGACAAAATTACCTTCAGGAATGTTTGAAATTTTCCCGCACTGGTGTAATATGTCTGTTAAGTTATTTGGTGTATTCTGACGAAGTGTTCCGTGTAAACTTGTGTTAATTTGGTTATTTCGTATGTGTTCACTTCTGTGGTTAAGTTTCTCAAGATATGGTTAGGATTTGTAGAGTGAATTAGATTAAATATATTGTTTTACTGTTTTATGTCACTCGTATCATGAAGTTAGGTGTTTGTTTTCACTATTATCGTGAACGTTTTGGTAGATTTAGTTAAAAAAGTGTCTAATTCGTCTAACTCTCGGTTCACTTATATTAATGGCTAACTGTTAGTACCATTTTCGACTCGGTTTTAAAGGAACGTTCTTCACACAACTATTCAGCTTGATATTCAACAAAAGACTAATTAACTTGGTCAAAAATCTGGCCCAGTTAATCTTTGAAAAAGTATTGTTAACATATTTCGATTACTCATACACATGATAAAATATTACATTATATATGGAATTTATCTATTTTATTCATCACTTTCATGAATTATGAACCTTATCATTGGTTTAATCATCTCATTCCCTTTAAATTGATGTATTATAGTCCATATCTGTAGACATTTTATGGAAATTAACAAATTTCTTTCACTTTTTCGAAATATAGGCTCAAAATTGGATTTCCGTCTTTATACAAATTTCCTCCATTTAAATTATCATTAATAATATTATAAAAAATTTTAATTAGTCATATTCCTCTTCCTTTCCTTAAATACATACAAATTAAACCTTTGAACTGTTTTTTTGTGTTAATCTGTAAATTTGACATTGCTCTTTAAAATTAATTAATTTATATATTTTGAAAATTTACAATGTTTTAAGGAATATTTCCTTATTATCATTTTAAGTCATAGGATCATTCCCAGTAGTGATTAACTGAGTTACCTTCTCTAAATCTTGCTAGTTTACAGGATTTATTAGTGAATTATACTGGTTTATATTGTTTCTGTGAATTCACCAAATGGCCTAGATTTTAGAATTTTATATTGCTGTCTTTCTCAAATAAATTTAATCCTAACTCCTCCTCTGACTTTACATAGTTACTATTACATGAAGATAAAATGGTTTATAACTTATTGTGAGGTGTAGTATTTAATTAACACTACTGTTATTAAAATAAATAATTATGAACATTATTTAGCAATCTGCACAATTGAACATATTGCTGATATGGTTTGACCATATACTTTTAACTATTTTTGAGTTAACATAGCATACCTATTGAAACATTATTAATGGTATGTAGGCTATTATTTAGCAAACATAATTCATTTTAAAACACATAATATAAATCTTATTTTCTAATAACTCTTACAAATACATTTTACTAACACATTGATTTTATGGCTGTAAATAAACAGTCTATTTAAACATTTTAAACTTACGAATACTAAATTAATGCCAGTCCTTTCTGGTCTAAACCTTTATTATTTATGATCCCCTACATCAGTAAACATGACCACCCATACTCTAGTTATTAGCATTTTTTACAAATGTCTTGTAAATAAAGAATTACATTAAAATAATAAAATACTGGAAATCTTCCATTTTATTATTTTATCATGCTGTTTATTATTGGATATTAAAGTTGTTATATAGCATACTGATAATTCATAGTATCACTAACTTTAAGTTTATTGCGTTTCTAATAAAAAACTTACACAAATTCACTTTCACTGTTGGTTCTGATATTTTGAGTCTTATTATCTCAGACCAGACCTTTAGTAATCATGGACTGTTAAGACTTGTTTATTTTCCTATCACACAATCGCTTTAGTCGGTTCACTTCTTATAATACTATACAGCATTTTAGTTTTCTAAATAATTACATTTTTATAGGATTTTGGGTATGTTATACTTTCTTTTTAATCGTTTTTGTGGGTTTGGGGTTGATGGTAGTTAATAATAATAATAGGCTCTACAACGGTGTTTTTTTCATACTATTTCTTCCTCTCCTCCTGTCTTCTTTCTTGTCCTTCTTCGTATCTTCTTTCTTGTCTTCATTCTTCTCCTTCTTCTGGTCTTCATTCTTGTCCTTCTTCGAGTCTTCATTCTTCTGGTCTCCTTGTCTTCCTTCTTCATTCTTGGGTAAACCAAGGTACTTGGTGTTATCTCGACTGATGTTTAGTTTGGAGCATCTAATTTATTCACTGATACGAACATTGTTCTTCTCTACAGGTTTCAGGGTATTGTTTTCTTCCTGATCACAAACTTTATTCTTCCCTCTTCTTGTTTTTGGGGTATTTTGGTATTCACCACTCTTAAACTGAGTCTCTTTCTTCTTGATATGGTGTTATATAACTTGTTTACTGCTCCTAGCTTCCTGGGTAAATTACTGATATTATAATATGAGTTGCTTTCAATATTTTCTTTGATATTTAAACAGTGGTTTTTATATATAATGTAACGAGGATTTTTATTTTATCGTGGTTCATTCCTTTGATTTCCTTAAATCTCATTCAATATTATTTTAACATATGTGGTGTAATTAAACTTTATGATTTTATATGACTTAATAAGTAGTGGATTTTCTGTCACGCTACAGAATGCCCTTCTCCAGAAGTAATTTTTTTCAGACCATACTTGCTTTGTCTGAAACAATTGCTTATGATAATTATTCTAGGTTTGTTATTATTCTGGACTTCCTTCCATTTTAAAAATTTTCTTATTTATATTTGAGTTTATTTCATTCTCCTTCTCAATTTATCTTCCTTAATAGTAATACTCATCTGAGTTTTATATTTATTATTTCATTTTCATATTTCTTCTTAGTATTTTCTCCTTGGGATATTTCCTCCCTATCGTTCCCTACTTTGTCAGCTGGTTCAGTTCAGAGAGGCACTGTACGCTACTTTCCTCTGCTGTCCAATACTTCACACATATTTGAGTACAGAGGCAAATCATCTCTGCTCAAAAAACATATTAATACTGCTGGAATTATCTACAGACCGATTAAAAAATTATTCAGAATAGTACACATTTGTTACTATTTAAAAAATATCTTTGGGATACTTCACTTATTACTTATTATATTTCTCAGAGATTTTAATATTCCTATCTCAGTTGTTCTTCTGACTCGTTAACTGGATGTTTCTTTCATTTGATATTATGGTAGGAAGCTCTTCTATTATTACATTTTTCAACTTTTCTTATCATATAAATCTTTTGGTTATAAATTCTTTATTACCTTCTGGGGTTTTTTTTTTATTATAGTCTGCATTATTTATAGTAGCATATCTTTATGACATTTTTAGACTGTTTCTTTGTTCTTATTATTCCCACTTGTTCTATTTTCTAGAATTTCTATAACTGTCATTATCATAATTGACATTTAATTCATAAATCATTTTATATTAATTCGTTTAATTACATAAATCTTTGATATTGTTTTCACATTATTCCTGTCATTGTTATTATACCTTCGAATGATGGTTTTTTATTAATTTCATAATGAGGTCATAATTTCTCCTCATACCACTTCAAAGTTTCATTATCTCATAATTCCAAATAAGTTTTTGTACTTTATTATATTCAATCACTCAAATCGTATCAACTCTAATCGTATTAAAAAAAATTTTTTTTTTTATTTCCTTTGGCATCATTTTATGGAAAGGTTTTTACTCTTCATATTGAAATTAGACATGATCATACTGTCCAGAATTATTTGTTTTAATTCTAAAGTCTGTTTCCTTTATTCATCCCATTATGATCCTTTATTAACATGGTAATTATATTTTATGCTTACCATAAATATGGTATTCTTTGTATTGTTTAAATTAGCAGCCATCCTTACTATTTCTTTTATGAATTTGCTCACTGCTATAATTTTATTGTTCGACTAAGCTTTTCGTCATCACTGACATCTTCAGGTCTTAAACAACGTCTATCAACTGTACGTTGTAGGCTTTTATACTTTAGGCCCCTCCCCTTATATCATCGCCCCTCCTATTGGTTCTAGCTGTTGCCGCTCTTCACGGGAACTTTGTCTACATATTTCCGTTAGGCATTTTTCTAACGTCCGTCAAATTGTTTTAAGAATCTCCCGTTAATTTCTTCATTCTTGACTTATAATTTTTTTGTAACATTTTACATTTCGTCATTTTTAGTGTGTTATTCTTATTATTTTAATTTATTTTTGTTTATTATTTAATATATAATAAAATATTTCTTCATTTGTAAAATCCACTTTTATATTCATTAATTTATTTTTATCTTCTTTTTTAACTTTAAGTATTTCTAGTTCTTCTATTAATTTTCTTTTTCGCGGATTGTTTTCTATTTTGATTATTTCCATATTTTCATTTGGATTTATGAATTTATGGCCTGATTCATTAAAATGTCTTGCATATAGTGAGTTCGTTACTCTTACCCCTTCTCCTTTTGCGTGTTCATTCATTCTAATTTTATATTTTCTTCCAGTTTCGCCCAGATATATCTTATTACATTCCCCACATTTTAATTTGTATACACCGCTTTTTTCTGTTAATGGAATTTCTTCTGTTTTATCATTTTTTATATATTCGAATACATTTTTCGTTTTCTTTATTCCTATCTGTATTTCATATTTTTCGAAACATTTTTGTAACATTTTTGTTTGATATCCTATGTATGTTATTGCTCCTTTATATTTCTTTTCTTCATTTGTTTTTTCTTTTTTGTTCTTTTCTATTTCTTTATTTTCCTCTATTTTCTTAACTATTCTATTAATTATTTTAGGGTTGTATTTATTATTTTTTGCTATTTGTTGTATTTTCTTTAATTCTTTTTGTTTGAGTTCTTCATTTTCTAGATAATTTATAGCTCTATAGCAAAATGAATTTTATGCTGCCATTTTATAATTGACTGGATGATATGATTCTTGTGGAATTATTAAATCTGTGTATGTTTCTTTCCTATATATATCGAATTTGAGTTTCTTATCTTCAATTTTTATATTGATATCCAGGAAATTAATTTCTAATCCTCCAATTTCTTCTTGAAATTTTATTGTTTTTTCTATGTTATTTAGTTCTTCCGTAAATTTTTTAAATTCATTTACTTCTCCTTCCCAAACTATTAGTATGTCATCTACATACCTGATCCATTTTTTAATTCTTCTTTCTTTATCTATATCTTTTAAAATTTTGATTTCAAAGTTATTCATGAATATCTCTGCCGTTAATGGTGAAAGCGGTGATCCCATTGGTAATCCATTTTCTTCTATGTAAAATTTGTTATTAAATCTGAAGTAGTTCTGGCTTAGGCATAATTCTAATCCTTCTATTATTTCGTTTTTCCGTTCTACATTACTTAATTTGTTTTTCTTTATTATTTCTACTGTTTTTGCTATTGGTATGTTGGTGTACATATCTTTTATATCTAATGACATTAATTTTGTCTTATTTGTTATGGTAATTTCTTTTAATCTTTCTATTACCTTTTTACTATTTTCTATGCTGTGGATTTCTTCTTTTTCATATGCCATTTTGATTCTTTTACTTATTTCTTTTGATATTTTGTATGTTGGCGTATTTATAAATGATACTATAGGTCTTAATGGTATTTCTTTTTTATGTAACTTAATTTGACATCTAAATTTTGGAGCTTCAGGATTATGTTCTATTTTTTGTTTCTTTTGCCATTCTGTTAAATATGTTGTCTTTTTTATCTATTTCTTTGTCTGTGCTTGAAATTTACTTGTGTAATCATATTTTATTTCTTTATATGGTCCTTTTTGTATAAATTGCTCTGCTTTTTCGATATAATCTCTTTTTTTCATTACCACTGCTGTGTTACCTTTATCAGCTTTTATAACTATCAAATTGTTCTCCGTGATTTTCTTTTTTAATTCTCTTATATTTCTTTTTATTTGTGTTTCGTTTTTATTTCTTACATTTTTGTTTTTCTTACATATTTTTTCTAATATTTCTTTTACTTCACTTCTTAATTGTTTTTTAGTTTCTTCATTTTTTATTTTATCGATTATTTCTTCACATTCTAGTATTGTATTTTCTTTATATATGTTTGTTTTTGTTGCATATTTTAAACTTTTCCCTAATAATTTATGTTCATTTTCTGTAAACTTTGTTTCTGTTAAATTTAATACTTTTTCAGCAAATTTTATTTCTTTATCTTTTTCTTTATTTTTATTTCTTGTTCCTTCTATTAATTCCTTGAGTTTCTTATTTAATCTCTCTTCCATTTTTCTTATTTTCTTTTCTATGTATTTTTCACCAAAATCTTTTCTCATTTCTTCTATTTCTATATAATTGTAACTTGTATATAATTTTTGATGTAATTGATACATTTCTTTGTTATATTTATTTATTTTACTGTATAAGTTCTTAATTTCAAGTTTTATCCATATTTTTTCCGCCATGTTTTTCACTTGGTTTGCTACTTTGCTTTTGTTATTAATTTTAATTTTTGCGTATTTTGGAGTTATTTTATTAATTAAACACTGTTTATTAAACCAAATTTTCCCTAGCGTTTTTTTTTCAATTTTGCTTTAATTTTTAAATACTTAAAAAATTCCCTTACATTTTTATATTTATCTGCTTGCAATTCGCATGTTTTATTCTTCGTATTGTTTAAATTAGCAGCCATCCTTACTATTTCTTTTATGAATTTGCTCACTGCTATAATTTTTATTGTTCGACTAAGCTTTTCGTCATCACTGACATCTTCAGGACTTAAACAACGTTTATCAACTGTACGTTGTAGGCTTTTATACTTTAGGCCCCTCCCCTTATATCATCGCCCCTCCTATTGGTTCTAGCTGTTACTGCTCTTCACGGGAACTTTGTCTACATTTTTCCGTTAGGCATTTTTCTAACGTCCGTCAAATTGTTTTAAGAATCTCCCGTTAATTTCTTCATTCTTGACTTATTTTTTTGTAATATTTTACATTTCGTCATTTTTAGTGTGTTATTCTTATTACTTTAATTTATTTTTGTTTATTATTTAATATATAATAAAATATTTCTTCATTTGTAAAATCCACTTTTATATTCATTAATTTATTTTTATCTTCTTTTTTAAATTTAAGTATTTCTAGTTCTTCTATTAATTTTCTTTTTCGCGGATTGTTTTCTATTTTGATTATTTGAGCAAATTCATAAAAGAAATAATAAATATGGTATTAAATCTCTTCTGTTTATCTCACCAAAGTGTTTTATTAATAATTGGTTGGTAAGTTGTACCTATTCTTGGTTTGGAAACTTGATTTATACACAATTCAAAATTCACTCTTCTTATATTTTCCATAAAGTTTTCTCAAATCATTTGTATGTAAGGTGGGCTTACATGTGTTTTGGCTGGTTTTATTTTTCTAAATTCTCTTGGTATTATTGTCAAAATATTTCTCTTCAAATAAATATTTATGTAAGGTGGGCTTACATGTATTTTAGAATTTGGCTGGTTTTAAATTCTAACTTCTTCTTATATTATTGCCATAAAATTTTCTTCAAATAATTTTTATGTAAGGTGGGCTTACATGTGTTTTGGCTGGTTTTATTTTTCTAAATTCTCTTGGTATTATTGTCAAAATGTTTCTCTTCAAATAAATATTTATGTAAGGTGGGCTTACATGTATTTTAGAATTTGATTATTTTAAATTCTAATTCCTGTTTTATATTCTCTTCCAAAATGTTTATTTCAAATTCCGGTTTAGTAAGATGGTCTTACCTTTCTTTAAAATTTGGATTATTTTAATCATAAAATTTCTTCATGGATGCCTGGCTAGACACCCTTGACTTTATTGGAATTCATTTCCTTGATTTCGTATGTGTTGTTGTTATTGTCCTTTGAGACAATATAGGGACCAGTGTACAGAAGCAATAATTTTTTTGTTATCCCCTCTAAGGAACTGGGTAATTCCCTATTCTTCAACAACACCTTCTCTCCAACGGTATAATGAATAACCTTACCCATGCTTTTATTGTATTTATTCCGCCGTTTCTCCTGATCTTCGGCCACCTTCTTATAAAATTTAATTCTATCAAATATATATTTATGCTCTCTGGGGAACTCCAAGATATCTTCGATCTCTCTAGGGGGTTGTCTCTTGTACATTGCGGAGTATGGGGTTATTCGGCCGGGTTACTGCTCGGGTGGTATACGGATGTCTTGTATGTATGAACCCCTATTGACAGCAGTGTATCCCGCCATTTCCTCCCCTTGAATTGTGTTCCGTGGTCGGTTATGATCGATACCGGTTTTCCGACGGTTGGAAAGTACTGGTTGATCAGGATTTCAAGAACTTTATTCGTAGTCGCCCGATTCGCTGGGTATAGCTTCACGAACTTGGTATAATGGTCCATTATGATGACGAGATATTTGTATCGGTGGCGGCCTCCACTGCGGGGAAATGGCCCACAGATATCCAGGAATACCTTCTCAAGTTTCGACTGCGAGGTTATTGGAATCATCTGCCCCTCTCTTTTCTCGTTGTTAGTTTTTACGAGTTGGCAAATGCGACAGTTTCTAATGTACCTCCGTACCTTCCGATTTATGTCTTTGATATGGCAGCTCTCTTCCAGGGCCTTTACCACCTTTAAGGCGCCCATATGCCCATATCGAACATGATAATTGAACACTATCTCCTTCTCGATATGGGTCGGAATCATTACCTTCCATTCCTCCTTATATAATGATGGTCTTGAAAACAGGATTCCATTATGTATGGTATAATATTGGGAGATTGTCTCATCTCCTGCTTCCAATCTTGAGATAATAGTGATTAACTTCGGGTCAGCTTGTTGGTGTGTGCTTAGGTGTTCCAAAATTGATTGTAGACCGGCGCTGCTGCTGAGAATATGGTATACCTTCAGAATACTCTCCTTCTCCCCCTCGAACGTCTGTTTGTCAATGTCTACTCTAGACAATACGTCCGCGACGACATTCTTCCTTCCGGGGATATACTCCCACTTAAGGTCGTATTCTTGCAGCAATAGTATCCACCGCGTTAACCTTCCATGGCTCAACTTACATCTCTTAAGGAACGAAATAGATTTATGGTCTGTCCGGACGGTAACGGAATAACCAAGAATATAAGTGCGGAACTTTCCGCACGCGAACACAACACTCAATAATTCCTTTTCTGTAACGTGATAGTTTTTCTCACACTGGTTCAATGCTCTGCTGGCAAAGCAGATTACAAGATATTCGCCCTCCTCATCCTCTTGATATAAGGTAGTGCCGAGGCTGATGTCACTGGCATCACAATTAAGAAAGAAAGGCTTCTTAAAATCTGGATGACGGAGTATAATGGGTTCAAGAAATTTTTGTTTTATAAGAGTTAATATATTTTGTTGTTCATTACCCCAGATCCATTTATTTTTAGATGACAGTTGCGGCTGAAATCTGGCAGTCAGTTCGGAGTACTTTTCCTGGAACTTACGGTAGTAATTACAGAGTCCCAGGAACGACTGTAACTGCCTTCGATTCTTAGGTGTAGGAAAGTTCTGAATCGCTTCGGCCTTTTCAGCCGACGGTGAGATTCCCTTATCATTTAAGACGAAGCCTAAGAATTGTATTTCTTTAGCAATAAAATGAGATTTTGCTAATTTCAGCGTAATATTGTTTGCTGCTAGCTTCTGTAATACGTGTTCCACACGGTAGCAGTGTTCCTCCCAAGTTTCTGAGGACACTAGCAAGTCATCGACATATACGGTGGTGAATTGTAGTGCTTCTTGGCCAAGTATCTGGTCCATGCAGTGCACAAAGACTGCGACTGAGTTTACCAGTCCGAAGGGCAACCTCTTAAACTGGTAGTTCCGCCCTTTGAATATAAAGGCCAGATACTGGCGACTCTGTGGATGTAATTCCACCTGCCAGTACCCGCACACCGTATCCCAGGTACTGAAGTATTTGGTACCGTGGAACCGTTTTAAGATCTCCTCAATCTCACCGGGCAAAGTCCTGTCATTAATGATTATTTTATTTATTTCGCGCGCATCTAAACATAAACGGACTTGTCCGTTTTTCTTAGGAATAGCCACGATAGGACTTGTATATGGGGAATGGCTACTCTCTATAATGTCACGGTTAATCATTTGCTCTATTTCAGCTCTTACTGCTTGCTTTCGTGATTGCGCAATGGGGTAAGACTTCCGGCTAAAATCCACTGTGTCTCGGAACTGTAGAGTACACTGGAAGTTCTTCACTTTACCGGGATCATCAGAAAAGACTGATTTATATTTGTTGTATATGTTTATTAATTTGTTCGCTTGGTTTGTTGTTAAACCTTCGCCAGTTATACCACTCCGGAAGTCCCTGATCTCCTGGATTTTTTGTGACCATAAATCTTCATTGGAGGTGTCGTCTATCCTTTGTTCAATCATAGATGTTGGATGGATGTAATTAATTTTGCGGATTTGCTGATGGATACTATCGGGAACGACTTGGTCACTACCCACCAAGTTCGCCGTCCAAGTATGTCCGTTAGAAAATAGCGACAATGTTTCAGTTCTCAGATCAATGATTGCGGAATTCCTCCTAAGCACATCACACCCGACCAGTATATTAAATGGCAGACCGCTCGCCACCAAGAATTCCATTTCAATCGCTATACCACAGCTCATCACACTGGCGGAGACTTGCCTACGTATTGTTTTATTTTGTCGGCCGGTTGCACCCAACAAAACAATATTATTCAACGGCAACGTTGGTAAAGTTCTCCCGCACTCTTGCTGTATCCTCTCCAGTTCCGTCGTTTTTATTATTGACACGTTCGACCCAGTATCGATCATTAATTTGGCTGGGATGCCTTCTACCTTGGCGTCGACATGTATTATTTCATTACTGAAGTTATTGGTAGGATTCCTGTTATCCTCTTCCAATAACTCCTGTCTGATGTCCTTTAGGTAGTTGCACCCTATGATGGTGATACGATTGTTATTATTCACATGATTGCACTCATTATTATTATTATACCCAGTATTTAGGAGCATTAACGGGTTCTGGCGATTTATTACTGCCTGTGCCCGTTTAAAGGCTCGGCATCATTGTTCCTTTGGGCCATACTAGTCGATGCCTCATTTGGGATGATTAGAGTGGTTACCTGTCGATCTGTCCTATGTTCTTCCGGTCGTTCATGGTTCGACCTCCGTTCAGCGTCATCTAAACTATTGCTCCTACGCGCCGGATAGTACCTTGGTTGGTCCCGTTCTAGGTTCCTCCGCCTTTCTTCATATCCGCGGTAGCTATTTCGTCGATTGTGATCGAATCTCCGCTGTCGTCCATCTGTGGCTCGTATGAAGTTCACTCTAGGGCGAGGAAACCTATTATTATTAAAATTACCATTATTGGGACCCGTACGATTAGTATTATTATGGTAATGGCTATTACCATAATTGGGGCTTCTCTGACTATTTGCGTTATTAGGGTAGGGATTGCGGTTACCCTGATAACCATTAGAGGGTCGATTCGGGTTTTGATGGTTTGGACCTGTATTATTATTATCATTGTAACTAGTATTGTTCACATTATTACTATTATTAGAACCGTTATTTCGCGGGTATGCCCGGCCTCCTTGGTACCCAGTATTTATGTTGTTCGTACCCTGGTTATTGTTCTGATACGTCCTTGGTTCGGGCCCATCACTTCTTCTACGACTCCGTCGGTAGTAGTTTTCATTTTCATAATTTTCGAGGAGTTCTGTCATTGCCTGGATGGTTTTTATTTGGCTGCCCCTCCTCGCACGAATTACCTCTTCATCATAATGATAGGACAACTTATTTATTAGGCATTCCTCAGGTATGGCTGGTTCTAAGTGCTTGGCCATACATACCTTGCCGAGGAAATAAGCTGTCATTGAACTACCGACTTATGGCTTGTAGTGGCCGTGGTATACATTGTCTCTTATTAAATTTTGCGTGGTCTCCGACCAGTACTTGGCCTTGAATAGGCTCTTGAATTGTTCGTAATTGTCGATGTCGCTCCGGTTGGCCATCCACCAATGGTCATTCACCTCCCGAAACGACTCGTCAAGGATTTCCCTATTCTGGACCCATCGGTTCCCTCTGTGTTTTTCGAGGTACTCCTCTATTCGTGCCAAGAACTCCATAGGCTTCCATTTATATTGCCAGAAATTGAGCCATCCTCTGTTCCCTGACATGGGGAAATTATGATATCCAGATGATCTGTTCCTTATCATCTCTATCTCCTCCTGGCTCTGACGCACCTGTCCGGTTATGTTCGACATAGCGGCTTCCACGCCGTCGCATCTTTCGGTTACCTGTGTCCGCACTTTATTCACCTCGTCCAAGGCAAATTTCTTCGTCTCCTCCATTTTCGATTTCTGTTGTTCTTGGACCTGAGTAATCTCCTTAGTTATCACTTCCCGGACTTCCAGCACTTCGTTTTCTGTTTGACGATATCTTTCGTCTACTTCTCTGATCTGCTGGTTAACAACCACGACTTCCTGTTCTAACTTCTTTACGATGGATTTCTTCGTTTCTGTTATCTTTTTATTCATCTCCTCCTTGGCTAACTCAATTCTCTCGTCTAACTTATTCATGTTCTCTTGGTTAACTTCCCTTAATTCTTATCTCAGCAGTTGATTGTCCTCTCTCAATTCTTCCCTTAATTGTTGGTTGTCATTTTCTATTTTCCTACTGGTTTCTTCCATCTTCTCCTCCAAATTCCTATTATTTTCCCTCATTTCTTCCTTCATATTTTTATTATTTTCTTCCACCTTCCTATTCAAGGATTGGTTGTCCTTTTTCAGGTCTTCCACTTTCACTTCTAAATTCTTACTGGTTTCTTCAATCCTCTTGTTGGTATTTTCTATGCTTTTATTTATTCCACTTAAGTCTTCCTTGGTTGAATCCATTTTCTTGTTTAAATTCTCCTCCATTTTCTTACTCATTGATTTGTTATCCTCCTTCGTGGATTCTAGGTTTTTATTTACTCCTTCCATTTGGTGACTTATTACTCGGAACATTTCCATCATCCTCTCTTCCATTGTTTGGGATTTCTCCTTCTCCTTCTCTGGGACAGTGACTTCCCCTGTTTGAGTTGGTACCTCAGGTTGTTCCTCTGGTGGTTCATGTTGTTTATGTTCCACCTGGATTAGTGACACTTCCGGATCCTCCACAGGTGTTGCCTCCTTATCCCCCATGTCAACTGCTTTTTCGGCCTCTGCCGCCCTCTTTTTTGAAGTAGCTCGTCTTTGCATTTTTCTCTCTTCTTTCTCTGTTAATTAATCGCTGCTAGGCTTATCTTATCAAGCCCTTTAAGTAGGACGCCACTTTGTAATAAGCCGCTGTATGCCGGTCGTTACAAAAAATAAAATGTAGATGGAAAATTTTATAAAAAATAAAATTTTCAATAAAAGAATAATTTTGTTTATGTTTACTAATGTGTGTTTATAGGAAATAAATCTGTTTTAAATGTTCTTGTAAAAAATTTGATAATCAGGCAGGTATTTATTGACTATTGAGCACTTCTGGAAGATTTGAACCAAGTCTGGAGTTAAATAGATTAACTCCAGTTAACAATCGATTGGTGATTTTTCTTGCTGGTCCAATATCTCACTCAAATAACATATTTTCTTCTTCTTGAAGTCCCTCAGCCTTAATAAGTAATCTTAAATTAGCCTGTGAAATAATAACAGATAAGAAATAATGGAAATATAAGGATTTATTGAAAAATTTAATAAATAATCGATTTTTTATCGATGGAGAACAATTATCGACTCCGTCTCAGGGAATTATCGATTGTGCATACAGAAGAAAATTTATGATATGTATTATATTAAAAAAAAAACAGGTTCTTTGAGCGATTAAAATTAATAGTCAGAGAAGGGTGACGAGAAAGTATAACATTAACAATTAAAATAAATACAATAATTATTATTCAACAGTATTTAAATAATTCTAATATGTAATGTGTAAGAATGTTGTCGTCAAACCATATGCAGACTATGACGTCACCACTATGTATAAGGCAGGCTCGTTGAATTAAAAGATGGCCGCTACTTTTTCTGGCGTAGTTACGGCGAAACCGACATGTCCGAAAATCACGACAAAATTACCTTCAGGAATGTTTGAAATTTTCCCGCACTGGTGTAGTATGTCTGTTAAGTTATTTGGTGTATTCTGACGAAGTGTTCCGTGTAAACTTGTGTTAATTTGGTTATTTCGTATGTGTTCACTTCTGTGGTTAAGTTTCTCAAGATATGGTTAGGATTTGTAGAGTGAATTAGATTAAATATATTGTTTTACTGTTTTATGTCACTCGTACCATGAAGTTAGGTGTATGTTTTCACTATTGTCGTGAACGTTTTGGTAGATTTAGTTAAAAAAGTGTCTAATTCGTCTAACTCTCGGTTCACTTATATTAATGGCTAACTGTTAGTACCATTTTCGACTCGGTTTTAAAGGAACGTTCTTCACACAACTATTCAGCTTGATATTCAACAAAAGACTAATTAACTTGGTCAAAAATCTGGCCCAGTTAATCTTTGAAAAAGTATTGTTAACATATTTCGATTACTCATACACATGATAAAATATTACATTATATATGGAATTTATCTATTTTATTCATCACTTTTATGAATTATGAACCTTATCATTGGTTTAATCATCTCATTCCCTTTAAATTGATGTATTATAGTCCATATCTGTCGACATTTTGTGGAAATTAACAAATTTCTTTCACTTTTTGGAAATATAGGCTCAAAATTGGATTTCCGTCTTTATACAAATTTCCTCCATTTAAATTATCATTAATACTATTATAAAAAATTTTAATTAGTCATATTCCTCTTCCTTTCCTTAAATACATATAAATTAAACCTTTGAACTGGTTTTTTGTGTTAATCTGTAAATTTGACATTGCTCTTTAAAATTAATTAATTTATATATTTTGAAAATTTACAATGTTTTAAGGAATATTTCCTTATTATCATTTTAACTCATAGGATCATTCCCAGTAGTGATTAACTGAGTTACCTTCTCTAAATCTTGCTAGTTTACAGGATTTATTAGTGAATTATACTGGTTTATATTGTTTCTGTGAATTCACCAAATGGCCTAGATTTTAGAATTTTATATTGCTGTCTTTCTCAAATAAATTTAATCCTAACTCCTCCTCTGACTTTACATAGTTACTATTACATGAAGATAAAATGGTTTATAACTTATTGTGAGGTGTAGTATTTAATTAACACTACTGTTATTAAAATAAATAATTATGAACATTATTTAGCAATCTGCACAATTGAACATATTGCTGATATGGTTTGACCATATACTTTTAACTATTTTTGAGTTAACATAGCATACCTATTGAAACATTATTAATGGTATGTAGGCTATTATTTAGCAAACATAATTCATTTTAAAACACATAATATAAATCTTATTTTCTAATAACTCTTACAAATACATTTTACTAACACATTGATTTTATGGCTGTAAATAAACAGTCTATTTAAACATTTTAAACTTACGAATACTAAATTAATGCCAGTCCTTTCTGGTCTAAACCTTTATTATTTATGATCCCCTACATCAGTAAACATGACCACCCATACTCTAGTTATTAGCATTTTTTACAAATGTCTTGTAAATAAAGAATTACATTAAAATAATAAAATACTGGAAATCTTCCATTTTATTATTTTATCATGCTGTTTATTATTGGATATTAAAGTTGTTATATAGCATACTGATAAGTCATAGTATCACTAACTTTAAGTTTATTGCGTTTCTAATAAACACTTAAACAAATTCACTTTCACTGTTGGTTCTGATATTTTGAGTCTTATTATATCAGACCAGACCTTTAGTAATCATGGACTGTTAAGACTTGTTTATTTTCTTATCACACAATCGCTTTAGTCGGTTCACTTCTTATAATACTATACAGCATTTTAGTTTTCTAAATAATTACATTTTTATAGGATTTTGGGTATGTTATACTTTCTTTTTAATCGTTTTTGTGGGTTTGGGGTTGATGGTAGTTAATAATAATAATAGGCTCTACAACGGTGTTTTTTTCATACTATTTCTTCCTCTCCTCCTGTCTTCTTTCTTGTCCTTCTTCGTATCTTCTTTCTTGTCTTCATTCTTCTCCTTCTTCTGGTCTTCATTCTTGTCCTTCTTCGAGTCTTCATTCTTCTGGTCTCCTTGTCTTCCTTCTTCATTCTTGGGTAAACCAAGGTACTTGGTGTTATCTCGACTGATGTTTAGTTTGGAGCATCTAATTTATTCACTGATACGAACATTGTTCTTCTCTACAGGTTTCAGGGTATTGTTTTCTTCCTGATCACAAACTTTATTCTTCCCTCTTCTTGTTTTTGGGGTATTTTGGTATTCACCACTCTTAAACTGAGTCTCTTTCTTCTTGATATGGTGTTATATAACTTGTTTATTGCTCCTAGCTTCCCGGGTAAATTACTGATATTATAATATGAGTTGCTTTCAATACTTTCTTTGATATTTAAACAGTGGTTTTTATATATAATGTAACGAGGATTTTTATTTTATCGTGGTTCATTCCTTTGATTTCCTTAAATCTCATTCAATATTATTTTAACATATGTGGTGTAATTAAACTTTATGATTTTATATGACTTAATAAGTAGTGGATTTTCTGTCACGCTACAGAATGCCCTTCTCCAGAAGTAATTTTTTTCAGACCATACTTGCTTTGTCTGAAACAATTGCTTATGATAATTACTCTAGGTTTGTTATTATTCTGGACTTCCTTCCATTTTAAAAATTTTCTTATTTATATTTGAGTTTATTTCATTCTCCTTCTCAATTTATCTTCCTTAATAGTAATACTCATCTGAGTTTTATATTTATTATTTCATTTTCATATTTCTTCTTAGTATTTTCTCCTTGGGATATTTCCTCCCTATCGTTCCCTACTTTGTCAGCTGGTTCAGTTCAGAGAGGCACTGTACGCTACTTTCCTCTGCTGTCCAATACTTCACACATATTTGAGTACAGAGGCAAATCATCTCTGCTCAAAAAACATATTAATACTGCTGGAATTATCTACAGACAGATTAAAAAATTATTCAGAATAGTACACATTTGTTACTATTTAAAAAATATCTTTGGGATACTTCACTTATTACTTATTATATTTCTCAGAGATTTTAATATTCCTATCTCAGTTGTTCTTCTGACTCGTTAACTGGATGTTTCTTTCATTTGATATTATGGTAGGAAGCTCTTCTATTATTACATTTTTCAACTTTTCTTATCATATAAATCTTTTGGTTATAAATTCTTTATTACCTTCTGGGGTTTTTTTTTTTAATTATAATCTGCATTATTTATAGTAGCATATCTTTATGACATTTTTAGACTGTTTCTTTGTTCTTATTATTCCCACTTGTTCTATTTTCTAGAATTTCTATAACTGTCATTATCATAATTGACATTTAATTCATAAATCATTTGATATTAATTCGTTTAATTACATAAATCTTTGATATTGTTTTCACATTATTCCTGTCATTGTTATTATACCTTCGAATGATGGTTTTTTATTAATTTCATAATGAATTCATAATTTCTCCTCATACCACTTCAAAGTTTCATTATCTCATAATTCCAAATAAGTTTTTGTACTTTATTATATTCAATCACTCAAATCGTATCAACTCTAATCGTATTAAAAAAAATTTTTTTTTTTATTTCCTTTGGCATCATTTTATGGAAAGGTTTTTACTCTTCATATTGAAATTAGACATGATCATACTGTCCAGAATTATTTGTTTTAATTCTAAAGTCTGTTTCCTTTATTCATCCCATTATGATCCTTTATTAACATGGTAATTATATTTTATGCTTACCATAAATATGGTATTAAATCTCTTCTGTTTATCTCACCAAAGTGTTTTATTAATAATTGGTTGGTAAGTTGTACCTATTCTTGGTTTGGAAACTTGATTTATACACAATTCAAAATTCACTCTTCTTATATTTTCCATAAAGTTTTCTCAAATCATTTGTATGTAAGGTGGGCTTACATGTGTTTTGGCTGGTTTTATTTTTCTAAATTCTCTTGGTATTATTGTCAAAATATTTCTCTTCAAATAAATATTTATGTAAGGTGGGCTTACATGTATTTTAGAATTTGGCTGGTTTTAAATTCTAACTTCTTCTTATATTATTGCCATAAAATTTTCTTCAAATAATTTTTATGTAAGGTGGGCTTACATGTGTTTTGGCTGGTTTTATTTTTCTAAATTCTCTTGGTATTATTGTCAAAATGTTTCTCTTCAAATAAATATTTATGTAAGGTGGGCTTACATGTATTTTAGAATTTGATTATTTTAAATTCTAATTCCTGTTTTATATTCTCTTCCAAAATGTTTATTTCAAATTCCGGTTTAGTAAGATGGTCTTATCTTTCTTTAAAATTTGGATTATTTTAATCATAAAATTTCTTCATGGATGCCTGGCTAGACACCCTTGACTTTATTGGAATTCATTTCCTTGATTTCGTATGTGTTGTTGTTATTGTCCTTTGAGACAATATACGGACCAGTGTACAGAAGCAATAATTTTTTTGTTATCCCCTCTAAGGAACTGGGTAATTCCCTATTCTTCAACAACACCTTCTCTCCAACGGTATAATGAATAACCTTACCCATGCTTTTATTGTATTTATTCCGCCGTTTCTCCTGATCTTCGGCCACCTTCTTATAAAATTTAATTCTATCAAATATATATTTATGCTCTCTGGGGAACTCCAAGATATCTTCGATCTCTCTAGGGGGTTGTCTCTTGTACATTGCGGAGTATGGGGTTATTCGGCCGGGTTACTGCTCGGGTGGTATACGGATGTCTTGTATGTATGAACCCCTATTGACAGCAGTGTATCCCGCCATTTCCTCCCCTTGAATTGTGTTCCGTGGTCGGTTATGATCGATACCGGTTTTCCGACGGTTGGAAAGTACTGGTTGATCAGGATTTCAAGAACTTTATTCGTAGTCGCCCGATTCGCTGGGTATAGCTTCACGAACTTGGTATAATGGTCCATTATGATGACGAGATATTTGTATCGGTGGCGGCCTCCACTGCGGGGAAATGGCCCACAGATATCCAGGAATACCTTCTCAAGTTTCGACTGCGAGGTTATTGGAATCATCTGCCCCTCTCTTTTCTCGTTGTTAGTTTTTACGAGTTGGCAAATGCGACAGTTTCTAATGTACCTCCGTACCTTCCGATTTATGTCTTTGATATGGCAGCTCTCTTCCAGGGCCTTTACCACCTTTAAGGCGCCCATATGCCCATATCGAACATGATAATTGAACACTATCTCCTTCTCGATATGGGTCGGAATCATTACCTTCCATTCCTCCTTATATAATGATGGTCTTGAAAACAGGATTCCATTATGTATGGTATAATATTGGGAGATTGTCTCATCTCCTGCTTCCAATCTTGAGATAATAGTGATTAACTTCGGGTCAGCTTGTTGGTGTGTGCTTAGGTGTTCCAAAATTGATTGTAGACCGGCGCTGCTGCTGAGAATATGGTATACCTTCAGAATACTCTCCTTCTCCCCCTCGAACGTCTGTTTGTCAATGTCTACTCTAGACAATACGTCCGCGACGACATTCTTCCTTCCGGGGATATACTCCCACTTAAGGTCGTATTCTTGCAGCAATAGTATCCACCGCGTTAACCTTCCATGGCTCAACTTACATCTCTTAAGGAACGAAATAGATTTATGGTCTGTCCGGACGGTAACGGAATAACCAAGAATATAAGTGCGGAACTTTCCGCACGCGAACACAACACTCAATAATTCCTTTTCTGTAACGTGATAGTTTTTCTCACACTGGTTCAATGCTCTGCTGGCAAAGCAGATTACAAGATATTCGCCCTCCTCATCCTCTTGATATAAGGTAGTGCCGAGGCTGATGTCACTGGCATCACAATTAAGAAAGAAAGGCTTCTTAAAATCTGGATGACGGAGTATAATGGGTTCAAGAAATTTTTGTTTTATAAGAGTTAATATATTTTGTTGTTCATTACCCCAGATCCATTTATTTTTAGATGACAGTTGCGGCTGAAATCTGGCAGTCAGTTCGGAGTACTTTTCCTGGAACTTACGGTAGTAATTACAGAGTCCCAGGAACGACTGTAACTGCCTTCGATTCTTAGGTGTAGGAAAGTTCTGAATCGCTTCGGCCTTTTCAGCCGACGGTGAGATTCCCTTATCATTTAAGACGAAGCCTAAGAATTGTATTTCTTTAGAAATAAAATGAGATTTTGCTAATTTCAGCGTAATATTGTTTGCTGCTAGCTTCTGTAATACGTGTTCCACACGGTAGCAGTGTTCCTCCCAAGTTTCTGAGGACACTAGCAAGTCATCGACATATACGGTGGTGAATTGTAGTGCTTCTTGGCCAAGTATCTGGTCCATGCAGTGCACAAAGACTGCGACTGAGTTTACCAGTCCGAAGGGCAACCTCTTAAACTGGTAGTTCCGCCCTTTGAATATAAAGGCCAGATACTGGCGACTCTGTGGATGTAATTCCACCTGCCAGTACCCGCACACCGTATCCCAGGTACTGAAGTATTTGGTACCGTGGAACCGTTTTAAGATCTCCTCAATCTCACCGGGCGAAGTCCTGTCATTAATGATTATTTTATTTATTTCGCGCGCATCTAAACATAAACGGACTTGTCCGTTTTTCTTAGGAATAGCCACGATAGGACTTGTATATGGGGAATGGCTACTCTCTATAATGTCACGGTTAATCATTTGCTCTATTTCAGCTCTTACTGCTTGCTTTCGTGATTGCGCAATGGGGTAAGACTTCCGGCTAAAATCCACTGTGTCTCGGAACTGTAGAGTACACTGGAAGTTCTTCACTTTACCGGGCTCATCAGAAAAGACTGATTTATATTTGTTGTATATGTTTATTAATTTGTTCGCTTGGTTTGTTGTTAAACCTTCGCCAGTTATACCACTCCGGAAGTCCCTGATCTCCTGGATTTTTTGTGACCATAAATCTTCATTGGAGGTGTCGTCTATCCTTTGTTCAATCATAGATGTTGGATGGATGTAATTAATTTTGCGGATTTGCTGATGGATACTATCGGGAACGACTTGGTCACTACCCACCAAGTTCGCCGTCCAAGTATGTCCGTTAGAAAATAGCGACAATGTTTCAGTTCTCAGATCAATGATGGCGGAATTCCTCCTAAGCACATCACACCCGACCAGTATATTAAATGGCAGACCGCTCGCCACCAAGAATTCCATTTCAATCGCTATACCACAGCTCATCACACTGGCGGAGACTTGCCTACGTATTGTTTTATTTTGTCGGCCGGTTGCACCCAACAAAACAATATTATTCAACGGCAACGTTGGTAAAGTTCTCCCGCACTCTTGCTGTATCCTCTCCAGTTCCGTCGTTTTTATTATTGACACGTTCGACCCAGTATCGATCATTAATTTGGCTGGGATGCCTTCTACCTTGGCGTCGACATGTATTATTTCATTACTGAAGTTATTGGTAGGATTCCTGTTATCCTCTTCCAATAACTCCTGTCTGATGTCCTTTAGGTAGTTGCACCCTATGATGGTGATACGATTGTTATTATTCACATGATTGCACTCATTATTATTATTATACCCAGTATTTAGGAGCATTAACGGGTTCTGGCGATTTATTACTGCCTGTGCCCGTTTAAAGGCTCGGCATCATTGTTCCTTTGGGCCATACTAGTCGATGCCTCATTTGGGATGATTAGAGTGGTTACCTGTCGATCTGTCCTATGTTCTTCCGGTCGTTCATGGTTCGACCTCCGTTCAGCGTCATCTAAACTATTGCTCCTACGCGCCGGATAGTACCTTGGTTGGTCCCGTTCTAGGTTCCTCCGCCTTTCTTCATATCCGCGGTAGCTATTTCGTCGATTGTGATCGAATCTCCGCTGTCGTCCATCTGTGGCTCGTATGAAGTTCACTCTAGGGCGAGGAAACCTATTATTATTAAAATTACCATTATTGGGACCCGTACGATTAGTATTATTATGGTAATGGCTATTACCATAATTGGGGCTTCTCTGACTATTTGCGTTATTAGGGTAGGGATTGCGGTTACCCTGATAACCATTAGAGGGTCGATTCGGGTTTTGATGGTTTGGACCTGTATTATTATTATCATTGTAACTAGTATTGTTCACATTATTACTATTATTAGAACCGTTATTTCGCGGGTATGCCCGGCCTCCTTGGTACCCAGTGTTTATGTTGTTCGTACCGTGGTTATTGTTCTGATACGTCCTTGGTTCGGGCCCATCACTTCTTCTACGACTCTGTCGGTAGTAATCTTCATTTTCATAATTTTCGAGGAGTTCTGTCATTGCCTGGATGGTTTTTATTTGGCTGCCCCTCCTCGCACGAATTACCTCTTCATCATAATGATAGGACAACTTATTTATTAGGCACTCCTCAGGTATGGCTGGTTCTAAGTGCTTGGCCATACATACCTTGCCGAGGAAATAAGCTGTCATTGAACTACCGACTTATGGCTTGTAGTGGCCGTGGTATACATTGTCTCTTATTAAATTTTGCGTGGTCTCCGACCAGTACTTGGCCTTGAATAGGCTCTTGAATTGTTCGTAATTGTCGATGTCGCTCCGGTTGGCCATCCACCAATGGTCATTCACCTCCCGAAACGACTCGTCAAGGATTTCCCTATTCTGGACCAATCGGTTCCCTCTGTGTTTTTCGAGGTACTCCTCTATTCGTGCCAAGAACTCCATAGGCTTCCATTTTTATTGCCGGAAATTGAGCCATTCTCTGTTCTCTGACATGGGGAAATTATGATATCCAGATGGTCTGTTCCTTATCATCTCTATCTCCTCCTGGCTCTGACGCACCTGTCCGGTTATGTTCGACATAGCGGCTTCCACGCCGTCGCATCTTTCGGTTACCTGTGTCCGCACTTTATTCACCTCGTCCAAGGCAAATTTCTTCGTCTCCTCCATTTTCGATTTCTGTTGTTCTTGGACCTGAGTAATCTCCTTAGTTATCACTTCCCGGACTTCCAGCACTTCGTTTTCTGTTTGACGACATCTTTCGTCTACTTCTCTGATCTGCTGGTTAACAACCACGACTTCCTGTTCTAACTTCTTTACGATGGATTTCTTCGTTTCTGTTATCTTTTTATTCATCTCCTCCTTGGCTAACTCAATTCTCTCGTCTAACTTATTCATGTTCTCTTGGTTAACTTCCCTTAATTCTTATCTCAGCAGTTGATTGTCCTCTCTCAATTCTTCCCTTAATTGTTGGTTGTCATTTTCTATTTTCCTACTGGTTTCTTCCATCTTCTCCTCCAAATTCCTATCATTTTAACTCAATTCTTCCTTTATATTTTTATTATTTTCTTCCACCTTCCTATTCAAGGATTGGTTGTCCTTTTTCAGGTCTTCCACTTTCTCTTCTAAATTCTTACTGGTTTCTTCAATCCTCTTGTTGGTATTTTCTATGCTTTTATTTATTCCACTTAAGTCTTCCTTGGTTGAATCCATTTTCTTGTTTAAATTCTCCTCCATTTTCTTACTCATTGATTTGTTATCCTCCTTCGTGGATTCTAGGTTTTTATTTACTCCTTCCATTTGGTGACTTATTACTCGGAACATTTCCATCATCCTCTCTTCCATTGTTTGGGATTTCTCCTTTTCCTTCTCTGGGACAGTGACTTCCCCTGTTTGAGTTGGTACCTCAGGTTGTTCCTCTGGTGGTTCATGTTCGTTACAAAAAATAAAATGTAGATGGAAAATTTTATAAAAAATAAAATTTTCAGTAAAAGAATAATTTTGTTTATGTTTACTAATGTGTGTTTCTAGGAAATAAATCTGTTTTAAATGTTCTTGTAAAAATTTTGATAATCAGGCAGGTATTTATTGACTATCGAGCACTTCTGGAAGATTTGAACCAAGTCTGCAATTAAATAGATTAACTCCAGTTAACAATCGATTGGTGATTTTTCTTGCTGGTCCAATATCTCACTCAAATAACATATTTTCTTCTTCTTGAAGTCCCTCAGCCTTAATAAGTAATCTTAAATTAGCCTGTGAAATAATAACAGATAAGAAATAATGGAAATATAAGGATTTATTGAACAATTTAATAAATAATCGATTTTTTATCGATGGAGAACAATTATCGACTCCGTCTCAGGGAATTATCGATTGTGCATACAGAACAAAATTTATGATATGTATTATATTAAAAAAAAAAAACAGGTTTTTTGAGCGATTAAAATTAATAGTCAGAGAAGGGTGACGAGAAAGTATAACAATAACAATTAAAATAAATACAATAATTATTATTCAACAGTATTTAAATAATTCTAATATGTAATGTGTAAGAAAGTTGTCGTCAAACCATATGCAGACTATGACGTCACCACGATGTAGAAGGCAGGCTCGTTGAATTAAAAGATGGCCGCTACTTTTCTGGCGTAGTTACGGCGAAACCGACATGTCCGAAAATCACGACAAAATTACCTTCAGGAATGTTTGAAATTTTCCCGCACTGGTGTAATATGTCTGTTAAGTTATTTGGTGTATTCTGACGAAGTGTTCCGTGTAAACTTGTGTTAATTTGGTTATTTCGTATGTGTTCACTTCTGTGGTTAAGTTTCTCAAGATATGGTTAGAATTTGTAGAGTGAATTAGATTAAATATATTGTTTTACTGTTTTATGTCACTCGTATCATGAAGTTAGGTGTTTGTTTTCACTATTATCGTGAACGTTTTGGTAGATTTAGTTAAAAAAGTGTCTAATTCGTCTAACTCTCGGTTCACTTATATTAATGGCTAACTGTTAGTACCATTTTCGACTCGGTTTTAAAGGAACGTTCTTCACACAACTATTCAGCTTGATATTCAACAAAAGACTAATTAACTTGGTCAAAAATCTGGCCCAGTTAATCTTTGAAAAAGTATTGTTAACATATTTCGATTACTCATACACATGATAAAATATTACATTATATATGGAATTTAACTATTTTAGTCATCACTTTCATGAATTATGAACCTTATCATTGGTTTAATCATCTCATTCCCTTTAAATTGATGTATTATAGTCCATATCTGTAGACATTTTGTGGAAATTAACAAATTTCTTTCACTTTTTGGAAATATAGGCTCAAAATTGGATTTCCGTCTTTATACAAATTTCCTCCATTTAAATTATCATTAATAATATTATAAAAAATTTTAATTAGTCATATTCCTCTTCCTTTCCTTAAATACATACAAATTAAACCTTTGAACTGGTTTTTTGTGTTAATCTGTAAATTTGACATTGCTCTTTAAAATTAATTAATTTATATATTTTGAAAATTTACAATGTTTTAAGGAATATTTCCTTATTATCATTTTAACTCATAGGATCATTCCCAGTAGTGATTAACTGAGTTACCTTCTCTAAATCTTGCTAGTTTACAGGATTTATTAGTGAATTATACTGGTTTATATTGTTTCTGTTAATTCACCAAATGGCCTAGATTTTAGAATTTTATATTGCTGTCTTTCTCAAATAAATTTAATCCTAACTCCTCCTCTGACTTTACATAGTTACTATTACATGAAGATAAAATGGTTTATAACTTATTGTGAGGTGTAGTATTTAATTAACACTACTGTTATTAAAATAAATAATTATGAACATTATTTAGCAATCTGCACAATTGAACATATTGCTGATATGGTTTGACCATATACTTTTAACTATTTTTGAGTTAACATAGCATACCTATTGAAACATTATTAATGGTATGTAGGCTATTATTTAGCAAACATAAATCATTTTAAAACACATAATATAAATCTTATTTTCTAATAACTCTTACAAATACATTTTACTAACACATTGATTTTATGGCTGTAAATAAACAGTCTATTTAAACATTTTAAACTTACGAATACTAAATTAATGCCAGTCCTTTCTGGTCTAAACCTTTATTAATTATGATCCCCTACATCAGTAAATATGACCACCCATACTCTAGTTATTAGCATTTTTTACAAATGTCTTGTAAATAAAGAATTACATTAAAATAATAAAATACTGGAAATCTTCCATTTTATTATTTTATCATGCTGTTTATTATTGGATATTAAAGTTGTTATATAGCATACTGATAAGTCATAGTATCACTAACTTTAAGTTTATTGCGTTTCTAATAAACACTTAAACAAATTCACTTTCACTGTTGGTTCTGATATTTTGAGTCTTATTATCTCAGACCAGACCTTTAGTAATCATGGACTGTTAAGACTTGTTTATTATCTTATCACACAATCGCTTTAGTCGGTTCACTTCTTATAATACTATACAGCACTTTAGTTTTCTAAATAATTACATTTTTATAGGATTTTGGGTATGTTATACTTTCTTTTTAATCGTTTTTGTGGGTTTGGGGTTGATGGCAGTTAATAATAATAATAGGCTCTACAACGGTGTTTCTTTCATACTATTTCTTCCTCTCCTTCTGTCTTCTTTCTTGTCCTTCTTCGTATCTTCTTTCTTGTCTTCATTCTTGTCCTTCTTCTGGTCTTCATTCTTGTCCTTCTTCGAGTCT
Organism: Magicicada septendecula; assembly: GCA_034769895.1. Lineage (NCBI taxonomy): Eukaryota > Metazoa > Arthropoda > Insecta > Hemiptera > Cicadidae > Magicicada > Magicicada septendecula. The sequence continues at coordinate 19,735,710 of CM068372.1, forward strand.
TCATTCTTCTGGTCTCCTTGTCTTCCTTCTTCATTCTTGGGTAAACCAAGGTACTTGGTGTTATCTCGACTGATGTTTAGTTTGGAGCATCTAATTTATTCACTGATACGAACCTTGTTCTTCTCTACAGGTTTCAGGGTATTGTTTTCTTCCTGATCACAAACTTTATTCTTCCCTCTTCTTGTTTTTGGGGTATTTTGGTATTCACCACTCTTAAACTGAGTCTCTTTCTTCTTGATATGGTGTTATATAACTTGTTTACTGCTCCTAGCTTCCTGGGTAAATTACTGATATTATAATTAGAGTTGCTTTCAATACTTTCTTTGATATTTAAACAGTGGTTTTTATATATAATATAATGAGGATTTTTATTTTATCGTGGTTCATTCCTTTGATTTCCTTAAATCTCATTCAATACTATTTTAACATATGTGGTGTAATTAAACTTTATGATTTTATATGACTTAATAAGTAGTGGATTTTCTGTCACGCTACAATATTCATCTTTGAACATTCTACATATAATTTGTACTGAAACGACATGTATATATATATGTGTATGTGTGTGTATGTGTGTGTGTGTGTGTGTGTGTGTGTGTGTGTGTGTGTGTGTGTGTGTGTGTTATACATATATTTTAACTACGTAACTTGTTGACAACATACTGTGCCGTACTTTGTTCGGCACCCGGTTGAAACGCGAAGCTCGGTTTCTGGGGCATGTAATTTTCTTTTAAAAACTGGCGCGTTCTCGACGTCATGCAATGCCCCGGTATCGCGTCGTCGCTGAGTGTACGTAAACGGCTTGTTGGTAGCGGTGACGAAGATTCGGTTGGCCGGGCCAGCTGTTGTAAGCTGTAACCTGCATACAGGCAAACTTTCGTCGGTGGAAATTACGATGTGATCATTCTCATTTCTGTTTCAACCCTCACCGAGGAAGTTTCTGGTCTCAATTGACGGCACCCAATCTGTTCTGCCTGTTCGAAGTACTACACTATGAGAAGCTAGAATAAAGCAAGCTCCAGGTATGCAGTTAGTTTTAATATGACTCAACTATTAACCCCAAAATATTTTGTGTTACAGCTTTTCTTAATAAACGATAACTTGTGTGTGCGTAAGTGTTAGCCATGAATTAGGGTATTAAATTAAATTAACGATTGAATTAAATTACAATTGAAAAGAATGTAGCTTATTAACTCTATTAAAGCAATGTAAAATATTTAAAAGATATCTTTCACTCAGCTGCCCTTTTAGTGTTTGTTAATAAGAATAGTATAGGTAGAAAAGAATTTCATGTTTATAAAGGGAATACTCAAACAAAACCAGTTTATTAAATGTAATAAGCCACATCTTGTGGTCCGAGCAAATTGTTAATAAGAATAAGTGGTGAAGCGTTTCTGTTAATTGCTAAATATTAAAGTGTGTGTTCTCCATATTATAATGGTGGTGTGTGTGCGAGCTGTGATGATATGTTCTTTATGACACCCTATACAGCATATTGCCTGTCTTAGGTGCTCGACCAATGGCGAGATGGGTGTCGGGGTTGGACGAACATCTGTCAACCCCTCGTGCAGAGATGTTACATGAGCCGTGAGATGCCGTCAGTTGGGACACAGACACACACTTGGAGGAATTCTGCCACCAGGAATCACCAGTTCAAACTACACGCTACAGCCTAGCCACAGTGCCACTTAGTTACATCGGACTATCCAGGTGTGATCTTTCTGTATTTACATTATACTATTTCATCCATTTTTCATCCAAGTTTTGTGAGCGGCCTCTCCCCCCGGCTGTGACTTTGAAGTAATAGCCTATATGTTCAGTCACAACGCAGATAAACAATGATAACAAATAAGGGTGGCACCACGGTCGTGTAAATTCGGGGGCAATATAGCGGACGTTCAAAATTTGCATGCGCAGATTAGTTTTCAAAGATGCCACAACCTCTTAAAAATAAGCACGCAATATTTAAAAAAGAACTGTTTTCCATTTGTATTATTACAAAAAATTTAACATTTAATTTCAAAAGCTCATATTTAGATAACTCAAAGTGCCTCCAACTTTTATAAAAATACTACTGTTAAAAAAAAATATTTGTAGCTTCCGGCTCCCTCTAGGCTGCCGCCCAGTCGGACTAGTGGTAAATCCGGCACTAACTACACAATCGACTAAACTGTACACACGTCACATTAAGTGACCCATCCGACCCCTGATATTATCACTTCAGATCGTACAGGGTGTGTAATAAAATTTTTACATATTCAATTTTTTACATTCTATATACAATTTTTATTAAAACGACGTACATAGACCGAATACGTGATTTGTTTTGACATCTATCAACGGTCCCAAAACACGATTCAACAAAATTCAACCTTATTACTCAATAATAATTTAGTTTTTACTTTTCATAAAAATTTACAAAAACATCTTTTTCAGTCTGCTACGCAAAATTGTTCAACACGTGACCCAAGACGCTTCACATTTGTATATAATCTGTATTATTTTTACGATTTTTTTGTAACCGTAATTGTCATACTATTTTTATGAAACTCCATAAACGAACGTGTAAATTATGTCATTCAGAATAAATATTTTCTAATATTCTAACTCTACATGAATATACCAGTAATTATGTAATTATTATATTTTACTGCATAATCTTTAAACAGCAAAACTAGTACAGGCGGAAGCAATTTTTTTATCATTATGACCCTATAAATGCAAATTTTCATTTCAATAAAAATATTGCACATATAAAACAAAAAACACAATCAAACAAACTTAATGCTTTATATTTTTATTTTATTATATTTTTTGGTAATGTAAGGGGATCCAGATAGATTTATATAAGGACAGTCAACGGGTGTCGTAGCCAAGACATCAATCGTCGTCTGCTGACTACGTACAATGAAGACCATCGGGAACTTCGTGGGGTTGTTGATCAGTCTGGCCGTGACAGCAGTTCTCTTTCACTCGCCTGTGGCATAGACTGGAGTGTGCCCCTCTGCAGGGGAAATTGTAAGTAATACAGATATTTTAGCTCACTCTGAAGAAATTGCACAATATTTTTTGACTAAAGTGAGCATAATTTTTTCTTAATTAATTTTAGATTGTTATTAATAGTATAAAAATATAAATCTACAGTTTTTATTATAATTATCATCATAATTGCCTTACCTTCAACTTTTTCTTTTTTCTTCCTTTTATTCTGTTATCCCTTCTTTCCTCTCTTCTCCTCCTTCTACTATCTACGAGGGTTAGTGTAATCAAACTCTCTCGCCTTGGTTTACTACAACACAAATCCGTCCCTAACACTTCCAAAGGATCTTCCACAAAGCGGTTTGCGGATCCTAATTTGTTGGTTAGATCACGTTGAGTATGACATTCAAGTGTCCTTCTGGACCCACTCTGGACTCTGGACATTCTGGGCTCTCTCTATTTGCTCATTCTCTGTATGTACCACATCAACAAAAGTTGTTCAAGTAGCCCACTAAATTTTTTGTTTGATACTTGCTCACAACATAATTACTTCATTTCTAACACATTGTTGCAAGGATATCCGACAGTATGTTTTCTAACTCCGTTTAAATGGATCCAGTTTTCTTTATTCTGTTTTGTCACCTGACAGCACTCGGATCCATATGTTGTAATTGGCTGAACAGTTGTCTATATAAATTAAATTTAACCATGGAAGAGAGTTAATTTTAGGTAGTTATTTATCCTGGAATGACGTAGTAATTAATATCTTTATAGCAAGTTAACACTTTGCTAATTATCCTCCCCTAATATTTACATTCTTGGCAGACTCTTATAATCCCACTTTGTAGCACGATATCACTCACATTATCCCCTACATATAAATACTCTGATTTCATCATCATCGTCATCTTCAAGTAATATCAAGGATGGTTTGTTCCGGTCTCAAATAGGCAAAGATTAGAGCTGGTCACTCTAGCGCGTCTTTGGACGTTTCACGCCTCTCCGTTCCCTTGGCTTATAGTTCCATAGTTGTTTGGGGATACGGTAGTCAAAGATGTTCCCACCGATTCAGCCAATACTGGGCGATCCTGTCGAGTATACTCATAATATCCGCTTCCTGCTGTATACCTGTGTTCCTTCTATGATCATGGAGAGTATACCCTGCCATGTACCTGAGAAATCTCATTTCAGCCGCTTGGATATTGTTCTTCTCGTTGGAAGTTTCTGATCTCCTCCAGCTTGTTTGACCATAATTCTTCATCCTTCCAATCTTTCAATATTCTTTCGGGTGATTGTTGGCAATAATTGTTTTGGATCATGTTGCAGCTGTTTGTTATTAGTGGTAAGCTGCCACCGTTCACTAGATCGACTGACCATATCCCCTGTTCTGTGGTTAGTGATACTTCACCTAGCCGCAGGTTAATTATGGCAGAGTGTTGTCTGAGTACATCACACCCAACAAGTATTGAGAAAGGTAGGCCGCTGGTAACAAGAAATGGCATAGTTACTATTATACCTTTGCTATTCAGTTCCAAAGATACTTGTTTCCGGACGGTTTTATTTTGTCGGCCGGTAGCACCAATGAAAGTTACATTGTTTATGGGCAGGGTTGATATTGGTGTACTACTTCCCTGCTGTAGTCTATTTAATTCTACTTGGTAAATCAGAGAGATATTGAACCCTGTATCGATCATTATGGTTGATAGGATTCCATTTATTTGGGCACTTACATACACTATTTCACTGTTTCTAATAGGCATCATGTTATCATTTTCTTCGATTAAATCGTCCCTTATATTTTTTAAATAGTTAGTACTTATTATGGTGATCTTCTTGTCTGTTGTCGTCTTATATTCCCCAAGAGATTGGTCCAGTGATGGGCTGTTCACAGTTCTCACCGACCTTATTCGTTTAAATGAGGTCTATCCTCATTGTTTCTGACTTCATTTGTGTTTATTGGTTGGCTCGTTGATGGTTCCTGTTGGTGGTTTGTATCATCACCATCATTCCTGACGTTTTCCTCGAAGGTGTGGACTCTTGTGTTTGGTACCTGGTTATAGTACGTTCGTCGGTTGTTATTTGTCTGAGAATAGTTTCTTACTGGACTACGCCGTGCTTGACATCTCATATAATTCACTTGCGGTCGGTATCCTCGGTTGTTGTAGTTGTTGTTACCGTTTCCTGGACGGTAATAATTGTTGGGACCGTTCCGTTGTTGATTCCCTCTGTAATCGTTTCTGAAATTACCATTATTGTTATTGTTTGGGTGATAGTTCCTGGGCGCATTATTCCCACGTTGATTTCCTTGATAGTTATTGGTGCTGTTCGGTGGTGGCTTATTGTCACCCTGTTGGTTTGGTGGGGATGGCCCTTCATTTGGTTTATTATTTCGGAAACTCGTGAATCTGTTCTTACGGTACTGCCATTCGTGTTCATGGCTCTCTAATAAACTAGCCATGTCCTGAATTGTCTTGACTTGACTATACATACGGGCTTTCTGGATCGCATCATCATAGTGGTACGATAATTGTATGACTAAACACTCTTCCGGAATGCGTGGTTCCAAATTCCTGGCCATGCAGATTTTTCCTAGAAAGTATGAGGTTAGGGTTTGTCCGTTTTGGTTTTCGTAACTTCCGTTACTTAAATTGTTACGGACCATGTTCTGGGTTGACTCTGACCAGTATTTTGCTTTGAATTGGGTTTTAAATTCTTGGATGCTCTGGATGTCTGGTCGTGTGGTGGTCCACCAGTTGTCATATTTTTCCTTAAACATGTCATCTAACATTCCCCTCACAGCTGTCCATCGTGTTTCACGGTTCTTTATTATCAATTCTTCCACCATTTTCAAAAACTCCATCGGATTGCGTTTATCGTTGCGGAAATTTATTGTATCTCGATTGTCACTGTTAAATATTTGGTTATGGTTACATGACCGGTCACGCCAGGTGTCCACTTCTTCCTGTAATAATTTTTCTCGTCTATGCATCTCTTCAATTCTTTGTTTATTTTCGTCCACTTTACTGTCGATTTTATTTAAATTGCTGTAAACTCCTTCCATTCTTTCTCCCAGGTCTGTTCGTACCACTGCTGTCTCCTTCTGATTCTCTTGCCGGACTTGATTCATGTCCTGGTTCACTTGTTCCCACCTTTTGGTTGTTTCTTCGTGACATCCCTCAATTCTCCTTTTGGTTTCTCCTTCGAGGTTGTTGATTTTATTGATTACCTCCTCACGGACGTCTGAAACAGTTTCATTGGTTTTCTCCAGTTTCTCCAACGTCTCCTCTAATTTTTCATTTGTTTCAGTGATCTGCTGTTTAGTTTCTAGCCAGTATTCCATCAATTGGTGTTGTAATGTTTCGTTATTCTGGTTAATGGTTTGTCTCAACTCTTCCTTAGTACTTTCGTTGGTACTAATTATTTTTTCATTGATTTGTTTCAGACTCTCCTCATTCTTGTCAAATTTTTCATGAATTTGTTTTAGACTGTGACTGGTTCTTTCTTCATCTGTTTCAGACTCTCCTCAATCTTGTCGAATTTATTGTTCATCTCCTTAAAACTCTCCTCGTTCTTGTCTAATTTTCCATTAATCAACTCCCATAATTTTTGTAAATCCATTCCTCCTCTGGCTTCCTCCCTATCTCCAGCCTGTGATTCCATTTCTTCGTCTTGGGTTGGTTCTGTTGTGGTTATTGCTGTTTCCACTTCTTCAATTGATGTTCCTTCCTCTTCTTCCAATCTATTTTCTTCCATCTCTTTCTCCTTTGCCAACTTTTTCGACAATCCTCTGGTGTGCATATTGTAACCTTTCGCAATCGCCGCTAGAATTTCGTATTTCCCTCTCTTCTAGTCCCACCGGTTGGTCGCCAATTTGTAATGTTTTGGACGTCCTCGTCTTCGTTTAAGCCCCGCGATGGAAGCCAATTTGTAATGTAGTCGTGTGTACGGCTACCGTTGTATTCTGTAAAATGTGAATCAGATTTTGTATGTGTGTACTGGGTGTAACGTGTCTTCTCTATCCGTCGTTCAAATGAATGCAACTTCCGCAGATTTCGTCCGTTGCGAACGTACGAATAACCAGGTCTCGGTGTTCTTACCTGTTGTTCACTAGGGGTGTGAAGATCCCGGTGACGCCAAATTGTTTTATTAAAACAATTAAAAAATTTTAAATGTGTATGGCCTGCGCCGCTCAGGCGGTTTGAACAATTCAATATGTTCCGCCTGTCTCGGCCGTCTGTATCGGCCAGTAGTTCGTTGCGTTGGCTGTGCGGTCGCTAGTCGTCAACACTACTTGTCTGCTAAAATGTACATAAATTATTATCTACCTCCTAATGAAATTATAACACCGTGGTTACCACTCAATACTTATTTATTTTTTGGTTAACGATTAATTATTCATTTAATACAAATTATGTTTCCTTTTGTAATACAATTGCTCCGGTTATATGAGATACCTCTACAGGGTTTGACAAATCGATATCTGAACTGATTAACAGACTTTCAGTAATGGCGTCTGTGGAAATTATACACAAAATTATTACTGTTCGTTTGTCACGGGTTCTTGAGATTACGTTAAAAGGATTACTAATGTTTAAAACAATAAAAATACACACCCTTACATCAGTTAAACTTAAATAATATATTGTGTTATATAATTTGTTTATTGTAGTGTAGTAAAAGTGTTACAAGCTATCGGTAATTAATAACAGGTTATCTTTGCCAGTTTATAAATTTTCAGTGACTTAGTTTTTTAATCTTTGAAAGTAATTATGTTCAATTTAGTGAGAGTTCGGCCTTTAGTGAGAAATAATTAACGTGAGTTTATTCAGATAATTGGGTAATTTGATAGATACTTATCACTTCAGTAGACAGGACGAACTCATTTGATCTGGTATTAAGGAGTTAGGCTGCAATCATCTTTAATTTTCTTTGGTTCACGACGTCGGGCATCTTTTCCAAGTTAATCGGCAGGATATTACTTTCTTTTTTCTTTAATTCGGCTTCGACATTAGTTATATGGTTTCAGCCATCATCTTCTCCCTTGGGGTTCACTTACTAGTAATTTCATTTGGTATTTTGACGTTTTAATTAACAATTTTGATCATTCCAAAACTAGCGTCTATTCAACAAAAGCGAGTAAAGTAATCTAACGGAAAATTAGCAACCAAACGACTGTTGTCATAGTAACCATTTAATCCCGATTGGTTAATTCTGAAGTAGCCTATTGTTATCAAATTTTGAATTTTTATTCAAAATAGCTGTATATCTTCTTATTGATTATATTCTTCTGTCCTCTTCCCTATATATTAAATATTATCACCACTGTTATTATTTCCTTTCAAAGATTAATTTGGTATCACATAATGTATGGTTTTATGAAATATCAATGTTTGTACACATCTGTTAATATTTGGTATTTACATTTTTCCTTTAAACTAAGTTCTTATTCTAATATTTTTCCCTTAAACTGATTTACAAATTATTCTCGGCTATTTAATTGCCTTGAATTTCTTAATTTCATGATTGTTTTTATACAGTTTGCAATTATTTGTCATTGACAGTTATACATTTCCTAGGCCTTAGTAGCCATTGATTATTTTGATTTAATTTATTCTAATTATATTTCATTTCATTACAAAGTGTTTTGTTCTGTTGTTGTAATTGATTTGTTTAGTGGTTGTTGTGTCTTGAGTTTTTTTTTGTTCTGATTATATGTCAAGATTATTTCCTATGTCTTAATACTTAAAATATAACAATTAGGCCTATGGACTGTAAGTTCCTTTCAGCCATATCCTCTTCATAACATTGAAACAAACAATTCTTTACAAGTTATTAGTTACTGTTGGTGTTAACATTAATTTCATTCTTTGCTACTACTTTGAGTGATAAACATCATCACTTCTTGTAAACTTATTTAATTTAATTTCCCTTATAACATAGGGTATTTATCAATTATATATTTAATTACTTAAATCTTTACTACTCCTTTTCTCCATTCCATGTTAACACAAACAGTTTATTTTACCTGGGCTTTCTCCCCTGAATAATATTGTATCCGTTATCTATTTCTACTCTAAACACTATTTCTAATTACCCTTAACTATATAATTTTTATAATCCCACTCTTAAATCCTTCATTGGTCCATCATTGATTTATTAAGTGTTTACTTATCTATCCCTATCTTTTTAATTATACTATTGTTTACAATATCCATTTTCACACATCACTTTCACTGTTATCACTTTTTATTTTACACGTTTATTGGTGGGTAAACCCTATTATTATTTTTCTTTGTCACTTAGTTACTCTCATTATATTTCTCACTATCTCACTACCTTTACAAATTGTATTTATATCTAATAAGTTCATGTCTTTTTCTAGATTTCTTACTTACATATACTACTAATTCGTGGGTTAGTGTATTTTTATTTAATGGGTTTTTATTAATTATGAGTTACATTTGTCACTTAGACAATACTAATATTTCTTTTTTATATTGGTTATTCACCGGTTTCGTTTCCTTTATGATATTTGATGGTACCATCTCCCCCTTCCCTATTCTACACTATTTGTCTGTGTTTTATCACCTTGGTTCACTTTATTTTCTTTATAGTTGGTTTGTTCCATTTTTAATTTCATTTTTCTTCTCCTTCCCTTCCATCTTGTTTCGCTTCATTTTGGTTATTTTCTGGCCAATCTCTGGGGTTGGGTCAATGTCATTTGTCTGTCAGTCTAGTTTGTATTTCATGTTTAATAATCACCTTTGGTTTACTATTCTTCCTCCTTCACTCTTAATTATAGTTACTATAATCGCTCTCTTTATTATTTATTTATTAAAATATATTATTTCTTAGCATTTTTTACATACTTATTGATACTTATCTCTTTGAGGAGACCAAGATCTTGCCCTCGGAGAGTGCCTACTACCCTCGGCTGTACAAGGAGTCCGTAGAGATCTTCAAATATGGTTCCGCCGTTATGAATCGAAGGGAAGAAAGCCTCATATTGAAAAGGATTTGGCATGCTGTGCTCACGAGCCAATGGGATAGCACTTGAAGCTGTTGTCAATGCTACTTTCCAGCTTAGGTCGTGATGGCATAAAGGTATAAGTGGTATAAGTGGGCCTTCTTAGGCAAAACACAGTCTCTACCTCATGGCGGACACCGTGCCAATTACTTCCTATACTGAAGATGGCCAAGCGGCTGAAATGAGATTTCTCAAGCACTTGGCAGGGTATTCTGTCCATGATCATAGAAGAAACACTAACACATACGGCAGGAACTGAATATTATGAGTATATTCGACAGGATCGCCCAGTATCGGTTGGAATTGATGGAAACATCTTTGCCGAATGGATTACTGGCGCATCCCCAAACAACTATGAAACTATAAGCCGAGGGAACGGATAAGTGTGGGACGTCCGTGGAAGCGCTGGAGTGACCAGCTGTAATCTTTGCCTATTCGAGACCGGAACAAACCATCCTTGGTTTATTCCGTGAAGATGATGATGATGATGACTGATGATGGCCTTAGATTTTGGGACGAATCATCTGTAAACACAAACGGTAGACCACGGCCTAACAATGTCGACCACGGCCTAACGACCCGGCAAATAAATAATGTTTCCAGCTTTGTTGAAGCTGGCCGTGAAAGCCTTGCCAATCTATGAGTTTCGTTTACGATGCGCAGTAGTTTTCTTGAAATGGAAAAGTATGCGTGCACTTCTACGGTCATAAAAATTAAAAAAATCCCCTTTGCATGTGCCACCAATGTCATTCTTTGAATCTGTTTAAACATTACGGAGAAAAACACAGTAATAAAATACTTTCTGATACGCGTAAGTTATATTGCACTTGTCAGGTAGAAAGTTAAAAATACGGAATTCTGAATACCATAATTACAACGCTTTGACGAGTTTGTTTGTACAACTTCTGTAAATAGTGTAACAAACACGGTTACTTAGAAATGCTCACAAATACCGCAGCTTATGTACAAAAGCAAAGCGTAATGTGTGTGACGTGTTGAACAGCATTGCATAATAGTGTACACACGTTTTTGTAAACAATAATGAAGAACAGAGCGTTAAGTCAGTATAGGTTACGTCAAAAATGAAAACATTATCCACGATTGTTGGTTCTGAGTGTTTTTCTTCTGATAGTTCTTATCCATTTCGGATGTTGGATGTCATACAGACTACTTTAACTTTTTGCACTGCTGCACGGAATAAGTCAGATGTATTCATACCAAACCAGGTCCTTAAATTTCTCAGCCATAATATTCTCGGTCGCCCAACTCCTCTCTTTCCGAGTATTTTTCCCTTAGTATGAACTGCAATAAGTAAAATCTTTTTTAATTTCTCATGAAATTTCCTAGGAACTGAAGCTTTCTTATCTTCACTGTGTTTATAACTTCCGTTTCTTTCTTCATCTTTCTAAGAACTTCAACATTAATTATATGTGCTGTCCATGAAATGCTCAGTATTCTACGGTAGAGCCACATTTCGAAAGATTCCAATTTTTTAGTTGTAGCTTCAGTCAAAATCCAAGATTCTACACGGCGAAGAGGACTGAAAATACGTAGCAGCGTAAAAGTCTCATCTTTGCGTTTAGTGTTAAATCGTGACTTTTGAATAAACTGCTCATTCTAGTGTACAATGGTCTTGCCTTTTCAATTCTGCTGTTTATTTCTTGAGTGGCCCCATTGTTCATTGACTATAGTACCAAGATATGTAAATTTGCTTACACGTTCAACTGGCCTTTGGTTTATATTAAGGGTGCAGTTTGCGAACTTGTTCCTAGATTCAATCATTAGCTTCGTTTTATTAACATTGATGTCTAGACCATATCTACGGCTGCCTTATATCACGACTGCCTTATATTTATTAGTTGTTGCAGCACCTCATAGCTACCTGCGAAGATGACGCTACCATCCGCAGAACTTATGTTATTTATTACTTTACCGTTCTGAGAGATTCCCACATCACATTCTTTTAAAGCTTCTCTAAAAAATACCTTCCGAGTAGATGTTGAATATAAGCAGAGTTAATATCTTTAATAAACATCTTTAACGGGTTATTAACGTTAGGCCTACCAGTAAGGACGACTTTTCCTTGAAAAAGCTACGTTTCTACTACAGAACAAATTGGTAGCCGTCTTCAGGTAAAAACAAAACTAAAATATGGAAAATAAAAATATAAACAATACAAAAATAAAAGAATTCTATTTGTCGAATAGAGACGTTTAGAAAATTTAAGTATCTAGGGAATATAATTCAAGAGCATGGTTCAAGAAAAATCTGCTATAGAAGAAAGAATTCATAAAATGGAAAGAGCATATGGTATAACTAAAGATATTTACAATAAATGTGCATATCTAAAAATGGGAAAATAAGGCATTACGGTACAGGAGTGAGGCCAGAATGGCTATATGCAAGTGAATGTGTAGTATTGAATTATAATTTAGACAAACTAGAAATATTGGAATATTGGAAAGACAAATTACTAGGAAAATATTAGGCCCACGGAAAACTTCAGAAGTTTGGAAATTAAGAAGTAATGATGAAATACATCAAAGTGTAGAAAATATAACAGAAAAAATGAGAAAAAATAGGATTATTAGTTTTTGGACATTTATATAGAATAGAGGACAATAGGTTAACAAAACAGATCTTCAAATATCTGTGGGGAAAGAAGTCAGCATCAAGTTGGATTAAAGAAGTCCAAAAGGATTTAGAAAAAGAATAATATAAAAGCAGAAGAAGCAATTGAAAGAGACGTTTTTCGGGCAAAAGTATTAAAAATGGAAGGATCCAGTGTAGGAGAGAGAAAAACGCAGGTTCAAAGTGGACTGAAGACAGGAAACAGAGACAGTAAAAAGATGAAAGAATGTTGGAGAAAAAGAAAAGAACAAGAAATAACGAATTTAAATTGGCAAGCGGTCTTCTTATGGCCGATTCAAAAGTAAATAAGAAAACAATACTCTGAGCAACGACCGACAGAGAGTCAAAATACACAAATGTATTTACATAATAAATAGTTAACAAACAAAAGTAAATAAATAAAGGTTAAAAATCATTAAATGTATAAGTCACCGTACATACAGACACATTGAACACACAACGCAAGACGCACAGAACTACCTGAACATCCACAACTCAATGTCACACGCAAACTGCGACAGGTGGCACAAAGACCCACGCTTAAGAGGCAGTGCGTTGTTAGGAAGTAATAAAATTAATAAATCAGAATCGGGTTGGTTTTAATTTGTAGAAACGACTTGGATTATTTGAGGAAATATGTTAGTGAATATGTCTATTTATGCAGCGTATTTTATAATGCCAGCAGCGACGTTGTGAAGAAGTTGCATAAGTTAAAACTTATGTGCATTAGGCAAACCCTCATGTCAGCAAGTAAAGGAAGATGCCTAAAATTCTACAAGGTGATGACCCTTCCCACACTCCTTTATGGGCCTGAGAATTGGATTTGAACGGAAGGCCATCGCAACCAAGCGGTTGAAATGATATTTCTCAGGCAGGGTATACTCTCCATGATCATACAAGAAACACAGATATACTGCAGGAACTGAATATTACAAGTTTACTCGACAGGATCGCTCAGTATCGGCTGAATTAGTGGGAACATACTTATTTGCCGAATGGATGACTGCTGCATCCCCAAACACCTATTGAAGTATAAGCCGAGGCGACGGAGAGGTGTGTGACGTCCGAGGAAGTGCTGGAGTGAACAGCTCTAATTTTTATCTGTTTGAGACCGGAACAAACCATCCTTGGTTAATTAATTGACGATGATATTGATGGTGAACATTGAAGTAGTAAATTAACAAGTTGCTCATTTCAACCTCTGTTTCTACAAAATGAAGTCTTTAATAGAAATTGCGGGTAATAAGTTACTTATCGATGGATTCGTGGTTTGATATAAGAACAAATTTAGCAAAGGCCGAACTTATTGGGATTGCAACTGTTTACGTCCACGTGAATGCAGTGCAAGAGCCAATCACTGTTCCAGGAGCACGACTGCTGAGAAAAGGTCCGTTAAAATCGACAGTCGTCACACAACCATCCATCGAAAAGAAGGCCAAAATAAATAATGGCACTCGTAACCGGAGAATCGACCCAAAAATCGATTTCCCGTTTTTTGTCTGTAAAAAATATTCAATATTTTCTGAGTATTCTGAGTATCTCAAAATCTACTTTTTTAGATAAATGATCCATGATTACAAGAAAAAATTAAACTATAAAGCTGATTTTGTTGTGGCTATTGAGTTAGTAAAGATATAACTACACTACTAGAATTATGTAGTTTCACTGAAAAATGAAAACATAAAAAAATGTTAAGTATGCTTTCCATATGCAAATGTTTAGAGTAAAACATAAAAAATTATATAAAACCAAAAAAATTTGTTATCTTTATAATTTTAGTAACTTTTGAAGAGTGCAATGTGCTAACCTGCGTGCTAAAATTTCAGATATCTATCTTTTATAGATTTGAGACAATAGGGCTCTGGCACTAATTAAGCGATAAGAGATTCCAAAATAAACAGAAGAGGTACGATCCTAAAAAAACGTATAGAACTTTTAGCATACGCAGACGATATTGATCTAATTGCCAAGACAAAACGAGATCTCATTAGTGCTTTACAGCATTAGAGGAAGCCTCAAGTAAAATTGGACTGCAGATAAACTTAGACAAAACAAATTATATGTATGCTGCCAACAAACTATCATTAAACCCAAACCTTCAAAACCTTGAAATAGGCACAAAAATATAGAGGCAGTAAAAGAGTTCATATATCTCGGCTCACAGATAAACAGCACAAACGACATCAACTCTGAAATAAAATGAAGAACGTATCTTGCAAATAAAACATATTATGGATTAAAAAACAACCGATATATAGCTTCGTCTCAAGAAGCACGAAATGCAAAATCTACAAAACATTTATCATGCCAGTGCTGAAATATGCTTCAGAAACTTGGACACTGACAAAAAATAAAGAGAGACTTCTAGGTTGCTAAGAAAGATCAAGTATAAGAACAATTTTTAGAGGAGTGCAAGAAAATATAATGTGGCGGAGGCGCTATAATTATGAACTATACCATCTTTACAAACAGCCGGACGTTGTCAGGATAATCAAAATACACAGGTTAAGGTGGATTGGACACATGGAGAGAATGGAGGAAGGACAGCCTATGGAACATATTTTTTACCAGAAACCAATGGTAGTAGAAGAAGGAGAAGACCCCGAAGTAGATTCAAAGACCAGATAGAGGAGGACCTGGGAAAGCTGAACATAAGAAACTGGAAAGCCAGTGTATGCAATAGGGAGGAATCCAGTCGACTCTTGGAACACGATATCGCGACTCCTTGGGTTTGCATATGCACTGTAAATTTCAAATTCCTCCAAGGCATTCATGAAACGGCCCTTCTTACACACACGTAACAGTATTAAATTTGAACTAAAATCTGTGTAATTATGATTGTGTGAAGTCAGGTGTCGGGCATAATTTGATTTGATGTTGTCAATGTTTTTTATTTTCTTAGGTAAATGTTCTCGAAATCGTTTAAGGAAACCTCTCCCAGTCTGTCCAATGTAGAAGCACTCGCAATCATTGCACGTTAACTTATATATGCCAGTTTTTTTCTTCTGGAGGCGTGTGTTTTTTCGGTTTGAGAATATCCAGTAACTTATTATTAGTCCTGAATGAAATAGTGAAACTATTATTATTCAATATAGAAGACAAAACCTTAGGCATAAAGCTAGTGTATTTAGTAGATATAAAATTTTTTTGCATGTTGTTGTTTATTCGGTGTTTAAGCATTCTTTTTTCATGATTTCTCAACAGTTTGTCAATGGTTAAACTATTTGTAATCATTGGCAACCGCGATATATTTTATGACATTTAGCTCATCACGAAAGTCATTATCATCCAAAGGAATTGTCAATAATCTATGAATGAAACTACTGTACGCTGCCATTTTATGTGAAAGAGGATGATGAGAGTCTGCGTGTATTGTGGTGTCAGTGGTAGTCGGTTTCCTATAAATGTTGAAGTTTAGTTTATTCATCTGTCGAGTGATGGTTAAATCTAGAAAGTTTATCTTGTTATCAACCTCTGTTTCAAGAGTAAACTGGATGTTTCTATTTATTTTATTTAAACAGTTTTTAAATAATTCGATTAGTTTTATTTAAATAATATAAAACCGACGAGCACATTATAGCGTTGGTACTACTTACAAGCTTCTGTTTCTGCAGTTTCACCAAATAACGTCATAAAACAGTGTTCATTATTTGTGGTGCAAACACAGACAACAATTCTGTCTGTACATACAATTTTTATCATTGTATCAACAATCTGCATGCGCGTGAGGGTTATTTTCAAAGCGCGGTGCCCGTAAATTACGCCCAAGGTCACCGACAATCAGTTGTTTTTTTTTTATCTCTGACAAAGTGCACACTTGTCGTCGTGTTTAACTTTTTTCTGCATAATAAAATACTCTTTAGGGACTATGAGTTTTTTTACGTGCGAGTTCTTGTACAGATCGAATATCATGTATATCTATTATCTATAATCTCAACGTAGAAATATTTACAGCCTATTCAGCAATGTAAAGAACAAATTAAAAAAAAAAAACAAAAAAAACCGAATTCAAAATTCTAAATTTACTAATTTACCATGAATTTTAAAGTTAAATCTCCAGTGAGGACTAAGATATTTAAAATCAACAGGAGTTTAGAACAAGTGAGCCGTTTCAAATATTTCGACCGAATATGATATAAGAGAGAAGATAAATAAATTTAGGAATAGTTGTGGTATAATTCAAAGAAGTCTTAGAAATAAAGAAGACACAGCACAAGGATTAGATTTTATTTGCAGTGTCCACATTTATGAGAGTGAGGTGTGGGTCATGACAAAAAAGGAAAGCGGCAAGTTTCAGAGTGCTGAAATGCTGTTTCTTCGAAATACTTAAAATTATACATTGCAAGATAGAATAAAGAATGGAGATATCAGAGCATAATTCTAAGTTAAAGACATAAATGAAATGATTACAATTTAAACAAGAGAATGGTGGGATTATCTGCAAAGGATGACAGAGGATCGATTGCCGAAAGCGGCACTGAACTATAAAACCATTGGTAGAAGAGCCGTGGGTCGTCCGAGGATGAGATGTATGCCGGAACAGGTTAATATAACCTTATCCTTCAAGAGGAGAAGAAGAAGAAGGTTAAAACTTATTCATTAATAGTTTTCTGTATTACCTGCAAAACGTCTGATTACGTACACAAACATTACAACAATCGAAAAGCATTTTAATAGAAATACAAATAAGTTATACGTTAATTCATACTGAAACCTTTCAGAATGCATGTAGCATATGTAAAACGTATGTAAGGTGAACACACAAAATTGTTGCAATCGCTAGTACACTATGTGAACTCGGGACGACCGCTTTCGACCTCTCGGGTGATCCCGGGCTGTTGTAGTGATTTCGATCTGAAGGCCAGTCTTCAGATTGAAAAACAGTCTTGAAAAAATCAAACATTGTGTTGCGATTGTTTGTTAAAAATTGTTTAGCGCCAACGGAAAATCAGAACAAAATTGTAAATATGTAAGAGATACTGCAACTTCAAAACCAAAAGTTTGTAAGTAGGCACTTCAGTTTAAAAGTGGCCGTACGAGCACTGAAGATGATCTCCGCCGTCACTAGATATCCAAGAAATGCCACAACTCCAGATGCGGCAGCCATCTTGCACAACGCTTTTGCACACCAAGTTCTTGAGTTAAAGTATGATGCAGACGCTCATATGAGATGCCTATGATTTCAGCAACGTCATCCACTTCTCAACCTGTGGTCTTCCAACACCTTCTGAAATTTTTTCAATAACGCCATTTTTTGTTGCACTCTTTGGACGTCCACTGCTGGGATAGTCTTCAGTGCTTGTACGACCACGTTTAAACTCAAGTTTGCCCCACTTACCGTTGTTTCTGTTGGCGCAGCGTCTTCTAACACATTTTGATTTGCCATTAGGGCTAAAACGTTTTTAACAGAGAATTCATCACAATTCCATGTTTGATTTTCTGCATTTTAAAAACACCCGTGACTGGAGAATTTCAAACAGCTGGTAAAAAGTGAATAAATTGACAGATATATCTGGAAATTAACAGGTGTTCACGCGAAATATACGTCTTGCAGCACACGAAAGATATTAGTTCTATCACTGAGCTACAGATGTCGCTCCGCGAACATTTCGTCTGGTTCTCGTACTGTAGCAAGTACACAGTACACTAACAAGATATTGAGAGTCAGAAGCGACACATTCCAGGAATGTTTTCCTTCTTGCACCAAACAAATATTTAGCTGTTGATTACTTTACACATTCAGAATTTTTTTATTTTTATTTTCCATTGGCGCTAAAACTTTTTTAACAGAGAATTCGTCACAACACGATGTTTGATTTTGTGCACTTTAAAAACACGCGTTACAGGTAAATTTCAAACAGCTGGTAAAAAGTGAATAAAACGATAAATATATATGGAAATTAACTTGTGTTCACGCGAAATATACGTCTTGCAGCGCAGAAAGGTTTTAGTTCTACCACTGAACTGTAGATGTCGCACAGTGAAATTTCCAACTGAAACTGGTCTCTATTGGAGAATGTGTTCAGCTGGCTTCTGACAAACATGAACAAGCAGGTCAAGTCATTGAAGATACTCGTGAACAAATTGAAGATCATGATAATCATATGTGGAGTGTAGATTTGTTTCCAATTATCTTTTATCATTAGGTGCAACAATAAATAAAGAAAACATTATTTCGGCATTTTACGTCATACGTGTGACGTTAAGCAACGACGAAACGGAAGGACAGTCACGCCTATGATGTAGCACTCAACGCTTCTTCAAGAATTTTACGCAAACAAAACTTTGTACGGACGCCGCAACCGCCGTAATCGCCATATTTGCACCAACATGATCTTTCTTCCTCCGAAGAAGGAAAAGCACTACAAAAGGACAATGTTTCGTAACTGTTGAATGCGTAAAAAGAAAATCGCTGAGCGAGCTGAAGGCTACACAAAAGACTGCATTCGAGAACCGTTTTTAAGTCTGAAAAAAAGTTGGCATAGTTGTGTTATGACCGATTGATGCTGTGTTGAAGTGAACATTGTAAACGTATATAAACCTATGCTTAATTTTTCAAATAAACAAAAACTTCGCAAACTTTCTGATCAAACTTCGTATACGGGAAAAATAACATGCACAGCCATGAAGGGGATACTTCAAGAAACTGTACGGACACCGGTAATAGACCTATTCTTTGTGCCAGGTGTAGCCTATGCTGCTTGCGGCGCAGGTAAACGGCTCAGCGGATTATTTAACATGTAACATAAACATGTAAACATGATAAACATGTAAGTAATATCTTCTTGATTAGCAGCCCATAGGCTGGTTGGCAGCAGCTCGCCATTCATCATGCTTTTCTACTTTTCCTTTCAACTCACAATATGATGTGCAGTTCATATCGACCATAAGGTGTTTCATGCAGTCTGAACGGAGTCGTCGTCTGTGATTCTTCTCTTCAATTGTTTCTTCTATTATTCTCTTAACCAACCCATTGTGTCGTAGTATATGCCCTATAAAATTAGCTCTTCTGCCTTCTAAATTTCCTAGAAAGCTCTTCTTCTCCCGAGTTCTTCTAAAGACTTCCCCATTCGTTATCTTCTCCCTCCAACTTATCTTGAATATTCTTCTGTAGCACCAGGTCTCAAATGCTTGGAGTCTTTTCTGTCACTTTATCAAATTGTCCAAGATTCATTCCCGGATAGGGCAACAATCCACACGTATGTCTTTACTAAATTCTTTCTTATTTTTAGGCTGATAGTGTAGGAAGTGAAGAGGTTTTCTGTTTGTTGAAAGCAATTTCAGTCTGACTGCTGGTCTGGCGGCGTTATGAATTAAGATTCATCTTTTGAACTGAGTTCGTGATCATTTAAAGAGCTTCAGGTGAGCCAAAGTGTTGCTTTAATATTAATTAACTAAGCCCTTGCGGGGGTATTATATTATGATATATGTACGTCTTTTTGTGTGTGTTGCGTCTGGGATGGTTAAGAGCATGTTGCCGACTTGCCTTTGCTTGTATGAAAACTAAAGAGAACTTGCCGTTAGAACTATATTCCAATGCAAAGTAATAAAGATTTAAGGTTAAAAATAATTTAATTCTAAAAGTTGATAATTTAAAGAGAAATTGTGAGGAGTAATATTTATATTGACACTTATTTTTTGGAATGGAAATGTGACAGTGTGTGTCTGTGATCTGTGCTTACTGGGGCGAGAAAGAAATGTGTGAGGGTATTTTTCCCTGACGGCTACTTACAAATAAAATGTTTATCAGGGTTCCCGCCTAGCTGGGAGGGAATAGGGGACAACGAAGATGGGGACAGAACATCGGTCGTCATCTGCAGACTATCGCAGCACCACCCCAATGCCGTCAGACCTCGAGAAATCCCCACACTGCCAGCCCAAAGTGACTGCCCTAAGGAAGAAATGAAGCATAGGATTTCGGAGACACCAGTGGTTACACCATAGTCAACATCAGCGCGTATTCTGGGTAACAATAAAGCGTCTAAGCACAAGTAGGACTTTTCCTATATTTTAATCCACAAAACACAAAAAAAAAACAGCAACCTATTTTAGTTAAAACATGAAATGAAAGACATCTTCACAAACCGTAATTTTAGATGTTCAATGACCAACTGTCTGTTATAGCATGTCCGGTGGACTTATAGTGACTAGTGTAATTAAATAGTTAAAGAATCTACCTGTTGAAGAATGTCAATTACTATGCTATATTTTATAGCACACCATTTGCCTTTTGTCGTGATTAGTAACCTAGCATAATTTAAAATTGGTAGTTGGGCAGTTTAATTAACTGTTTCTTATGAAGATAAAATGTCATTAACAATTTGTACTTAACAATTGATAATAACTATGGAGTAGTTCCTTCCTAAATCTTCTTGGGTTTACAGGTCCTTATTAGGGGCTGTTACAGAATTAAGCCAGTATAATTCTTGTAGTATGACACCTTAAATTTTTTCTTAAGCGGGCAACTGGTGTGTGTAAGGCATGGTGATTGTATCAAGATATATATATCTATATATACATGTATTAATCCTGTGATGCATAATTTACTTTAAAAGGAAAAAAGAAATATTTTATTTGGCAAATATAAAACGGCATATTACATGTTCTTGTTAGGCATGATGTATCATTGTTTGAGGGTCAGTTTAATTCATAGAGTATCTGCAGATCCAACCTTTAGTAATTGTTTATTAGAACTTATTTAGAAAAGTCATGTGAATAAAGGTTAATACTTAGTGATGTCAGCTTATGTGAAGGCAATGCACTTAAATGTGTTTGAATAATTTGTTGTTATTCAATATTGGAGAGATGCACGTTTATTAATGATAGTGGAAAATATAGCCGTGCATATTATAATAAAGATGTTATTATTATAACAAGAGAACACTAATAAAAGCTGTTATCGTTTGCAAGTGTTTTATTGCAAGTCCTGTCACGATGGGCTCAACTCTATTTTTCTTCCATCTAGACCGCAGGTCTAGTTTTAATATTTAAGTAACGACCCCTGAAAAAAAAAAAAAAAAAAAAAAAATTTAAACAAAAAAACTTAACAAAAAATTTTATAAAAAGTTCAGGGGGACGTTTCAATGGTAGATCAGAGCGTGGTTAAGATCGATGGGCTGAATAGTGACAGGACTTGCAAGTAATTTGGGCAGTTGAGATAGATTATGGGGCAGTGGGGGAGAGTGCAATAATGTGTATATCTGTTGAGATTTGATTAAGGAAATGATTGAAGGGAAAGTTTTTATTGGTGTTGTTTATGTTAATTGTTTTATGAAATGTTAATGTTGTTTTGTGTATATGACTCTTGTGTATGTAACCCTGACGCAACATGTATATATGTATGTAACTATGTCAAGGTCACACGCTCATTTACACAATTTGTTGAGTATCTAGGTTTTCTTTTGGGGCTTTTGAGCATGTTTAGGGTATCAAAATTTTTACATTGCCCAACGCTGTCAGACCTGTTGGAGTTGGTCGGGATCTGTTAGAACGTGTCGTATTAACCTGAAGGGTTGTAGTATTATCGTTATGATTGTACTGTCTGCGTGATCGATCGATCGTTCGGTTGTTTCCATATTACGGAGTTATTCTGCTCGAAATAAAAATAAAAAGAATTATAAATTAATATTGCGGAGTGCGGTGTGGTCGAGCCACATATGTCACTTGTGTATTGTCTTTTGAAGTGTGAATTATTTGGGATTCTCCGTCCTGAATGTTGCTTCTGCAACACATATATATCTATGTTTTTTAACAAATGTTATTTATTCTAGTTGTATTAATTTGTATCGTGTGTTGTTATTTATGTATGTACATTTGGTACTAATGTTGTCGTTTGTTTTCTTGTGTTGGGGAGATTGCTCTGCCTTTCGTTTTCCCCTTCCCCTCGCGCTTCGTTAGGGAGTCCTGAAGCCACTTGAGAACCCTGAAGCCGCTTGATGCGACTCAAGTTTTTCCTCTTCTTTTGTTGTGAGGTTGTGTGAAAATGTGGTAATGTGTTGTTGTAATTAGGTTGAAGTTGATGGCTGACAATAATTATATTTTGGGTGGTATCATACGGAGCGGTCCAGGTAGTAGTAAGAGCGGGGTTTGAAATGAGGAAATAATTAAAATAGGATTTTGTTATAGCCCTGTTTTTGAAAGAGAAATATTTTAAAATTAAGTATACGTGGAGTTAGTGAAACAGAATCAATATAATAGTTTGTACAGCAATGTAGATTGAGCCGAGATGACATTGAATATTTTTTATTCAATATTGGAGAGATGCTCGTTTATTAATGATAGTGGAAAATATAGCCGTGCATATTGTAATAAAGATGTTATTATTATAACAAGAGAACACTAATAAAAGCTGTTATCGTTTGCAAGTGTTTTATTGCAAGTCCTGTCACGATGGGCTCAACTCAACTTTTCTTCCGTCTAGACCGCAGGTCTAGTTTTAATAATTAAGTAAGGACCCCTGAAAAAAAAATAAAATGAAAATAAAATTTTAAACAAAAAAAACTTAACAAAAAATTTTATAAAAATTCAGGGGGACGTTTCAATACAAACATTTCAGAACAAAGTTCTCAGAAGAATAGTAAACGCCCCTTGGTATATAAGGAACGACAACCTACGCAGAGACCTCTATGTAGCATATGTCAGCGAAATAATAACAAAACATGGAGACAAACGTGATCAGAGGCTACAGGTCCACGATAACCATTAATGCTACAAGTCGTGGAAGAAGCTCCACACGTCCTGAGGCGACTCAAAAGACAGAATCCACATGATCTGGTATCCCAAAAGAAAGCAATTAATATGTATAGATCCATAAAACTTTATGCGAGAGAAAGAACGAATAATCTTGGGATTTGCCACTGGACTTTACCCTATCACCCGTGAAGGGAACATGGAGAAGGAGCTGGTGGATGAGCTTGCTCAGTTGTAGCATTAAGGGAGGTGTTTTTAATGGGTTAGAGTTCCACACTACTAGGAACTAAGGGGTTCCTAGTGTCTATAGAAATTTTCACCTACCATCGAAAAAAAAATTTTAATATTATCATTGAAAACCTGATCATCTGCAAACAAAAGAGCGCAGAGACATTTCTCTTTCATAGAAACAAAAATATCGTACCAGGTCAATACACAAATGAGGATACCTGACTGAATGACCTGACTTTTACCTCAAAACGTGTAATAGAATATAGTCTACAAATTTGTTGTGCGTCAGAACACAGGTAAAAGTAAAATAATCGATGCACTACGTTTAACTTACTGAAGATCATTAATATCTCAAAACAACAATGGTTTGAATACTACAAGTAGCTCTGGACACGGGATCAACTGGAAGAAACAACCTTTCCTGATGTCAGTGATTTTGTGGACCCAATAACAATGGATAAATTGTCACCTGCTCTACAGCGCTGTATAAAATAGAAAAACAGTGCACTGATGGGGTGAACGTGGAGCTTATAAAGTGAGCAGCAACCTCGCTGCATAATCGTTTGCTGCAGTTCATTAATCAATGCTGGACCACTGGACATGTTCCTGATGACTGGCGGATTGCAAAGGTTTGCAAAGGTAATTCCCATATTCAAGAAAGGTGATCGTAATGACTGCACGAACTACAGAGGGGTCAGCCTTCTTAATACTTCATATAAATTATATTCGTCTATATTAAGAACACTGCTGAATGCAATAATAGACATCATGCTTTCAGAGGCACAGAATGGCTTCCGAAAAGCAGATCATGTTTAGATTGCATACTTACAATAGCCCAGCTCATTGAAAAGCGTAGAAAGTATCAGCTGCCCACATACATAGCTTCCATCGACTTCGACAAGGTGATTGACGGGGGCATCGGAACAAACTATGGGTAACAATGAGATGCCACAAATCAAATTAGAGCTATACAGAGTCTTTATTTAAAGAACACAATCTTAATTGCAGGGAAACTGAGAACAGCTCCTGGAGTTGGCCTGATCAATTGTGGAGTACGACAAGGGTGTCCATCATCATCGCTCTTTTAATTTCTACATTGAGGATGTAATAAAAAATTGGCAGATGTGTCTTCCAGACTATTTTATAATTGGTCACTCTACATTGACACCTTGTTGTCTGCCGATGATCAGGCTATTCTATCAGACTTGGAAAACAGATTGCAAATCGACATACATTTGTTAAATCGAATCTGCAAAGACTCTGGATTACAAATATCTACACTTAAGACCAAGGCGATGGCTTTTCGTGGAACTAATCCATACGGGCAAAAATTGTTATAGATGGTATTGTCCTAAAACAAGGCAGTAATTTTGAATACCTGGGCTACGGTGTGTCATATAATACAAGCAACAACGTTGTTAATAAGTTGCATAAGTTTAACCTTATGTGCGGGACCATTAGGCGAACCCTTAAGTCAGCAAGTAAAGAAACACGCCTAAAATCCTACATGGTTTTTAGGCGTGCTCTTCGCACACTTCTTTATGGGTCTGAGAATTGGACTTTAACAAAAGGCCAGGCTAGTCGTATCCAAGCGGCTGAAATGAGATTTCTCAGGCACGTGGTAGGGTATTCTCTTTATGGTCATAGGAGAAACATATATATACGACAGGAACTGAATATAATGAGTATACTCGACAGGATTGCCCAGTATCGGCTGAATTGGTGGAAATATCTTTGCTGAATGGATGACTGCTACATCCGCAAACAGCTATAGAACTATAAACCGATGGGACGGAGAGGTGTGAGATGTCCGAGGAAGCGCTGGACTGATCAGTTCTAATCTTTGCCTGTTTGAGACCGGAACAAACCATCCTTGGTTGAATCCTTGCAGATGATGATGATGATGATGATGATAATGACTACGTTAATGTTTACTACAAGCAAATAAAACCTCAGGTAGATTAAAAAAAAATTTGGAATATTAAAATATTGCATATATAGTACAATTATTATATATAACAAGTATTATATATACTGTATATTGGGATGTACAAGGTCGCATAGAATAAATTAGTCGATATGTAGATATGGAAATGTTTTGGCTTTATTAAAGATATTCCTTAATTTGTAGATTGCGCAGTATTTACGACAGTTTCTGATTGCACAACAAATTCTAATAGACAGTTTTAATACAAATAAAATAAATTAAGCGTTTTGTTTAAATAAATAAATTATTACTTCTGCTGTAAATAAACATTAATGAACAGTGTCTGTTGATCTTCAGTTTATACTTAAAAATAATTCTTCCTATACTCTAATTACAAATTACATACTCTAATTCGTATACGTTTCTCTGTCTTTTTAATTTATAATTGTTTTATTGATTTCTTTAGTTTGTATAAATGGGTTTATATAATTTAGTTTCCTGATTTGATGAATGATGCGGTGTTTGTCCTCGTTTCCTGATGAGTGTCGACAGATGCTCCTTCCAAGTAGACGTCAGGATACCGCCGCTCCTCCTGTTTTAAAGCTCCAGGGTCGTTTCACGGGTTGGGTACTTCTATGAACAATGTTGGAATTATTAATTATTACTTAATTATATAGCTCTGGCAACTTGATGTGCTCATAAATGCCTACATGGACGATCTTGAACTTTCCCGAACTAGCACTTCAGATTATTCAGTCGCGCGCTTTACTACAAGTGTACGAAACTACTGACAGACATAACGTACTGAATCAGAGGTAACGATTGGACGTCATAGAGTAACGGGACTGCTTCTTCTCAGTTCTAAGTTAGACTGATTTACATCCCATCACGGATCAAATCAACTGATATATTAGCCAATTCCATTGGTCAAAACGTCCCTCACCCTCACGGCTACAGTCTAGATAGCATTCTACTTGTAAGAAATTGTTTATCAAGAATGTGAAACGTGCAAATAAAACCGGTATAATTTTATTGCTTTTCTTGTGGGTGATAAAACTTTTTTATGAAAAACTCATATATTTCGTTCTTTATACTATTAACAATTTTAAAACCAGACAGGTCTTTACATTATTTACAGGCTGGTGTAAGTCTCATGTCGGATACTTGATTTTCATAAAAGTTTTTAATTAAATTCGTTTTTTATTGTTATTTCATAACACAGTTATTCACACGAGCACTCGCCATATGCCTATGCATATGTTTGCACTACTTCACAACACATTTTTATACAGTCATAAATCAACGTAATCTAACAATTTTGACATGATTCTTATTGTCTATGTTACAATGTTCCAACACGCAACTTTTATTTTGACCAATTCTCATGCTAACAAGATATCATATGTTAAAAGTGAAATTATTATTTCATATCCAAAACTCACACGTTGGAATATATTACACAATTATTAAAACAAATATTGTGTGTGTACACACACACACACACACACACACACACACACACACACACACACACAGAGTCATGTGGTAATACCAGGACTTTTACCAGAAGATTTGAATGTTATTACACTACACTGCAGAATGTCAACAGGTACACTATGTAATATTATTAATGTTATTGACAATGCTTCTTCATTCATTCAATGAAGAGTGATAAAACATGTTGTTTGGTTCCAGTGCTCACCTTTGTACAGCTGCTGCGAAACGTCAGACAGTCTCTGCCTCTGCGATTTTTTACGGTTCTTCGGAAGATGCATAAATCGGAACGCCTCTGTGTCCTATAGATTTGTATTTTCAGACTTATTTGGCAAGTCCGGAGTCTGACGTTCTTTCTGAGTATTTTTTCCATCGTTATTTGTGATCTTCTAAGTTTTCATTGAAGTTAAAAACTTGGAACTGTTTTCTTATATCCACATTCCTTATACGGTCAAGTTAGGAACACCGTCGTTTAATACCTCATAGGAATGCCATTTCCGAGGCCTGTATTTTACTGTTTTGTTTCTTTGTAGTTGTCCATAACTCACATCCATCCACTAAACTACACACACGTGTCACCTCCTCATGACGTCACATCCAGTGACTCATTCGTCCCTTCATATTATCACTTCAGATCGTACAGGGTTTGTATTAAAATGTTTATATATTCATCTTTGTACATTCTACATATAATTTGTACTGAAACGACATGTATATATACTGTATATATATATATATATGTGTGTGTGTGTGTGTGTTTGTGTTATACATATATTTTAACTACATAACTTGTTGACAACATACCACTGTAAAGTGTCAGTGTGTTTAATATGAATTGCGATTATTTTTACAGTATTTCTCACAATAAAGTGTAATCAGCCCTGTAAATACTGTTTTTTCATGATCGATGGAAACAAGTCGCGCCACCAATTACATCCAACCCGACTCCCCATTAGTAGTTTGAGAACCAACGATTGGTGACACAAGTTTTCTTTTGTCAATAATGCGGTCAATAATAATTATACTTAGTTTTTTTTTTTTGTATCGGACATCTGAGGACCCCGTGCCAATTTCAATCTTCATTCCATGTTCTTTTCTTTTTTCCACGAATATTTTTTCTTCTTTCCACTATGTCTCTTCTTCCTGTCTTCAGTCCACTTTGAACCTGCGTTTTTCTCTCTCATACCCTGGACTCCTTCAATTTTTAAGACTTTTGGCCAAAAGAACTTTTCTTTCAATTGATTCTTCTGTGTTTATATTCCATATATAAGGTTCCAAAACCTTTTTGACTTTTTTAATCCATCTTGATGTTGACTTCTTTCCCCACAGATATTTGAAGATCTGTTTTGTTAACTAATTGTCGTCCATTCTATATAAATGTCCAAAAAATTATAATTTTGTTATCTCGGTGTTTCTGTTACATTTTCTATAATTTGATATATTTCAACATTACTTCTTAATTTCCAACCTTTTGAAGTTTGTCGTGGGCATAATATTTACCTAATAATTCGTCTTCTAATTAATTATAGTTTGTCTAAATTATAATTCAAGAGATTCTGGTTCCATATAGGCATTCTGGCTTCACTACTATACTATAATGCCTTATTTTCGCATACTAATATAAGCATATTTATATATAGATATGCATAACAGATATCAGTGTTGTCTAAAATAATATTTAGATATTTTTATTTTAAATATCTTTAGTTATACCATACGGTTTTTTCATTTTATGAATCCTTCCTTCTATAGCAGATTATTTTAAACCATTCCCTTAAATTATTTCCTTTAGATACTTAAACTTCCTAACCCTCTCTATTCGACCAATATCTGTTTAGAGTGAATTTATTTTTCAAATTAGAGTGTTTTATTTAACATACAAATTTTTAAAAAAACAAACATAATTTACTCTTCTGCGCAAAATTGATGAAACCGTGACCTATGACGTTTCACCTTTGTACATAGTCTTTGTTATTGTGAGGATTTTTATATAACCATATTTTACATACTATTTTCTGAAACTGCATAAACCAAGGTGTAAATTATGGCATTTAGAAAAAATTTTTAATGATTTTCTGCCTCCACGTGCGTATACCAGTGAGTAATTTCTTACTGCATTTTCCTGAATAATGTTTAAAAAAGCTTTAACACATCATTTTTCTACAAGTAAAGAAAATTTTTTTAACTTTATGGCCGAATAAATGCATACTTTTCATTTCAAGAAAAATATTGTGCATGGTAAAAAAGAAAACATAATCGAACCATTAATTCTTTACTTTTTTTTTTTTTTTTTTTTTGCGAATGGAAGGGTATCCAGATAGTGACATACAAGAACTGTCAACAGGTGTCGTAGCCAATACGTCAATCGTCGTCTGACTTCGTACAATGAAGACCATCCAATCCATCCATCGTGCGTGGCGGGAATTCCCTTCCAATCGGGGCTGAGGCAGGGATGTGCCCATGCGAAGGCGTATATGTAAGTAGTAGTGATTCTTATAGCGTATTGTAAAGAAAATTACAGGGTGGTTTTTGACCAGTGTGCACATACATTTTTTTAAAACTAATTTTATTTGGTTATTAATGGTCCCAAAAATATAAATATAAAGTTTTTATTATTGTTATCATCATCGTCGTCATCATCGTTGTCTTCTCTTCACCTTTATCTCCTTTTCCTTTTTCTTCTGTTTATATTCTTTCCTTTCTTCTTCTTCTTCTTCATCTGCTTTCTAAAGGTGTTATTCTATTCAAAATTCTACCTTGCTTCACTACACCACCGATCTTTCCCTAAATCGTCCCAAGAATCTTCTACAAAGCGGTTTGCAATTCTAACTTGTTGTCTACATCACGTTGCTTATGAGTATCTTCAGAAGGTGTTATCGCCGTCGGCGCAAAGGGAGGAAGCATTTTGGGGGAGCATAAGACATGAATTCATAATTTTTTCGCTCAACTATCTTTGTGATTTTCTTTCAAGTTCACAAAAAAATACCTTTTGGAACAAATATTTATAGGTGTTGTATATTTTCTTAGAAGGCGTTTGTTTTTCTTCTGTTCTTACTGTCCGTGTTTTACACATACTACAGTACAATAAAAGTATCACTTTATCGCTTTCTTAAAAAGTAAAATTCTATCTAAACTTGATGACTAACAATGGAAAATTTAAAAGAATGCAGTTATTATCAGCTGCACACGAGAATTGTTAGTCACTAGACTTTTAAACCAGTTGAATTGATCAACGATCTGTTGAATTCCTACAACAATCTGCATCATTATTTGGTGGTTTACATTTGACAATACTAATTCCTTATGTGTAGCCTAATTATTGTACTTCTTCTTCTGATAGACGACATCCTTTTGGATGTTGTACACCATTCAGGCTATTTTAACTTTCTGTACTGCTGCACGGAATAAGTCACTTGTATTCATACCAACCCAGGTCGTTAAATATCTCAGCCATGAGATTCTACGTAGCTCAAATACTTTTCCCTGTAGTATGGACTGCAATAAGTTCAATCTATATCAATTTCTCATGAGGTGTCCCAGATACTGAAGCTTTCTTATCTTCACTGTGTTAATAATTTCCCTTTCTTTCTTTATATTTCATAAAGAAAGAAAATACAAATCTATAGGACACAGAGGCGTGTGGGTATACCCAGGCTGCAGGATGTTTGAAGTTTTAAACCTCATTGTCATTGGACAACTAGACCTCGTTATTTGTCAGTGTTGAGGGGCCCAAACAAATATAAATGACAGGACTGCAGCGAGAGGAGTACGAAGCGTCCACTGTTAGTTTTGTTCAAGTGAAACATTGACGAAAACAATTCATCACATGTAAGAATGTGAACGAAAAGATGCTTCCTTCTATTGCAAAGCAACCACTAGGCTCAACGAGTCATCAATAAATACCGTGAAAAATTTAATCTCTGTCCTTTACTTCGCGTTCTGCTCTCATATCTTCATCCCTTATTCTATCTTGCAATGTATAAGTTATAGTATTTCGAAGAAACTGCATTTAAGCACCTTAAATCTTGCCGCTTTCCTTTTTTGTCATGATCCACGCCTCAGTAGGATTTATTAACGTGGGTATTGCAATTGTCTTATAAAATTTAATCCTTTTGCTGTGTCTTGATTTATTTCTAAGATTTTCTATGAATTGCACCATAAATATCGCTAAATTTATTTATCTTCTCTCCTATGTCACATTCAGATTCATAGCTTACTGCACAGCCGAGATATTTGAAACAGCTCACTTGTTCTAAAATGCTGTTGATTATAACTATCTTAGTCCTCACTGGATATTTACCTTTGAAGGCCATAGTGAAAAGTCTTTCTTACTGAAATTGTCAGTAAGTACTCTCTTGCCACTTCTTGTAGTTGAAACATAGCTCTTTGCAAATCATCCTCATTTTCTTGAATAAGAACTATGTCATCCGCATATAGCAGACATAACATACAACCTTGTTTAAATAACAAAATTGTAGTCAACTTACGTAGGCCACAGCTTACGTTTGCTGATAAGTTATATTTATTTACAAATTTTTGCTTTCATACCATTCCAGCAGCATTAGAATTGTTTTCCGTTTCATCAGAAAATACTTTAGAAGTTTAGGCTTCGAACTGGGTAGCCTGTGTTATTGTTTTATGGGAGTTAGTTGGTGCGGGAGGAGTGTTTTCTGATTAACTGTACAAAGGGGTGGGACTTAGTGTCGCCTGTCGCAGTTTGCTGGTGACCTTGAGGTATGCGTGTTTACGTGAGTTTGTGTGTCTTGTGTTGTATTTTCAATGTATCTGTGTGTGGGGGGGGACTTTTATATTTCATGATTTGTAAGTGTTATTTATTAGTTTTATTTTTTACCTATATATTATTTGAATACTTTTGTGTGTTTTGACGACCTATCGATTGTAAGACAGAGTATTGTTTATCTTTTATTTTTGATATTTTAGTTTTGTTTTCGCCTGAAGAAAGATTCGTTGTGTAGCCGAAACGTCGCTTTTAAATGGAAAATCATCGATGTAAATAGTTCGTCATTATAGTACGTAGGCCTAACGTCAACAACACATCACTGAAGTCTTTTGAAGAGTATAGTATCCATTTCTGAATATTTCAAAATAATCTTCCTTAACGTGAGTAAAAATTTTAATAAAATCGCCAAAATTGTATGTAGGATTCTAATTAAATAAACGTTTTATTAACATCTGAATGGAGTATTACGTTTTGAACATTTTAAAATTTTGAGACCCCAGGGCACAAAAGAGTCCAAAAAATTAAAAAAAAAATCGAAAAATTATTCAGAATGTAAGATTAATAAGGTCCACTTGTTAAAAATTTCTAGTGTTTGTTGTACGATTGTGTTCTCTGCAATTGAATGGGTATGAAGAACAAAGAAAACATTCCAATGATAATCATTTTCAGAAAACGATAAAAAACTGTTTTTTACCTAAACAAGGGATTGAACGGAAAAATTTCACATTACAAAGTTACTCTCTAAAACGTTAAATAAACGTCCCATATTTTAACGTTATGATAATTGTAACACGTAAACCGTTACATGATAGCTAACTTTCTAAAGTCTTTCTATTTTGATCTCATTTTTAACTGATAACCGACAAATTTTTAAAAAATAATAATTAAATATTTTACTTAATAGTTTACTGCTGGTGACAAGTGACAACATATTGTAGATTTAAAGTAATCTTTTAATGTTTGGGTATTAGAAAATAACGAACTAAAAGACAAAATTTGACACGACCAGTGTTTTTCTCTTGTCAGTTAGTAACACTTGTAATTACTTTGTGTTTCTTTATCAAAACAAACAAGAAAGTAAAAAGTAAGAGTAATTAGTGTTTACCTTTTCCACTATTTGTAGCACTTTAATCACTTTGTAGTTCACAATTTTCTTCCTACATATTTGATGTAGGTCACGACATAATATGTCTGTAAAATTATTTACGTTCGTATGGTGTATACTGATGAATTGTTGCCACACCTTGCATCTTCTTCTCGTTTATAGAACTATTTATATTAAAAATTGCTACAGGAAGGAAGTGTCTCCCCCACCACTGTAAAGCTTGAACACTTCACTTTGAATACTATCAATAAACTCATGTGCTAACACAATTGAATCTATTTATTAATTGTAGACGAAAGGTCGATGCTTGCTTATGTTGATCATATCTCTACCATGCAGGCTTTAAATAGATCTTTTGAAAAATTTAGGCCACCACTATTTAAAATTTAATATTTTTCGACTTTATATTGATCTTACTTCAAATAATGGCTCTGTACGAGGGTCAGTTAAAACGTTCGCGGAGCGATTGTAGCTTAGCGGTTAAACTAAAATTTGTCGTGTGCTGCAAGATTTGTATTTAATGTAAACTCCTGTTAATTTCCAAATCTATCTATCAATTTAATCATTGTTCAGAAGCGGTTAAAACCGACATTTCATGCGTGTTATAAAAACGGACAAAATCAAACATCGTGGTGTGATTCTTTGTTAAAATTTGTTTAGCGCCAACGGAAATTCTGAACGAAATTGTAAATGTGTCAAGAGATGCTGCGACTTCAACACCAACGGTTTGCAAGTAGGCACTTGAGTTTAAACGTGGTCGTACGAGTACTGAAAACGTGGTTACACTAGACGACCACAACAATGCAACAACTCCATATGCGGCAGCCATCTTGCACAACTCTTTTCACACCAAGTTCTTGAGTTAAAGTATGATGCACACGCTCATATGAGACGCCTCTGATTTCAGCAACGTCATCCACTCCTCAAACTGCGGTCTTTCAACACCCTATAAATTTTTTTCAATAATGCCATATTTTGTTTCAGTTTTTGGACGTCTTCTGCTGGGATAGTCTTCAGTGCTTGTACAACCACGTTTAAAGTCGAGTGTGCCCCATTTACCGTTGTTTCTGAGGGCGCAGCGTCAGAAGTTTCTATGTTAGAAGTAACATATTTTGATTTTGCCATTAGGGCTAAAACGTTTTTAACAGAGAATTCATCACAATTCCATGTTTGATTTTCTGCATTTTAAAAACACCCGTGACTGGAGAATTTCAAACAGCTGGTAAAAAGTGAATAAATTGACAGATATATCTGGAAATTAACAGGTGTTCACGCGAAATATACGTCTTGCAGCACACGAAAGATATTAGTTCTATCGCTGAGCTACAGATGTCGCTCCGCGAACATTTCGTCTGGCCCTCGTACTGTAGCAAGTACACAGTACACTAACAACATATTGAGAGTCAGAAGCGACACATTCCAGCAATGTTTTCCTTCTTGCACCAAACAAATGTTTAGCATGTTGATTACTATATTAAAATTCAGGGAATGTTTTGTTTTTGTACACCTGCTGATGTATTTTCAGTTTTTAAACAAAATAGCTATTTCAGTTAAATTTGAACAAAAAGTGGAATCTGTTCCTTCTTTTTCTCACCCATTTAATTGTTACATTGTTCAAGAAATAGTAGAAAAACCGTAATTTTTCTAAGATTTTCAATATTTGAAAATTGTTCTCATAATTCTGTAATAATAAACTATATTACACAATTCGTTATGTAATATCAAAGTGTAAGCTATTCAATATTTGTGTAATAATAAAATTTTTAATAATAATAATAATAACGATTTTCCTTAACACGAGTGAAAGTTTTAATTTTTTTTTTTAATTTAATTTTACATTGCAACTAATCTTAGATTGATTAACGAGCAATTTAACCTTTCAATATCTTAAAACTTAATGTCTATTTACTGGGTTTACCCACTGGTATCCCTCAGATTACTCTAATGGTGAAAGCATAACGTACACAACACTTCTCACTGTAGTCTGCTTTACACACACCACACTAAACCAGGTCAAAAGGTTTGGTCCTCTTGAGCCTTCTCAATATCCCATGTTGGTCAAGCAGCTGAATTGCCTCTACGTTAACGTGGTTATGAAGCCGGTCTTCATGTTTCTGTGCAAATTTCCTAATCTCGTCAGCAACCATTTCCTCACCCAGGTCTCTGTGCAGGTCACTATTCCTTATGCACAAGCGGCATTAACAATATTTCTCAGTACTTTATTTTGAAATCGTAGTATGATTTCGACGTTACTCGCTCTGGCACACCCCCACAGCTGGATTCCATAGGTCCAAACTGGTTTGAGCACCTGCTTATACAACATAATTTTATTATGTATTGCAAGCTCGGAGTTTGCACCAAGGAGCCAATACATTTTTTTAAATTTGAGATTCAGTTCCTCATGTTTTTTTTAATGTGCTCTTTGCATCTAAGCTTAGCATCTAGGTTAAAGTTTTAATAAAAATCGCAAAAAACTCCTCATTTGGGGTTTAAATTAAACAAAAGTTTTAATTTTAACATTTGAATGGAATATTACGTTTCTACAATTTTAAAATTTTGAGCCCCAGTGCACACAAAAAACACCAAAGACTTTGACAATAAGTTGAAAAATAATTAAGTTTGTAAGACTACATATGTTACCAGTGTTACAAATGTTAACAATTCGGTAACACTACATTACCTTTGTAACATTACAGAACAAATGTTAACAATGTCTATTGTTTGTTGTATGATTGTGTTCTCTGCAATTGTTATATTACCCAGGAAATAGTAGGAAAATTGAGATTTTTAAAAGCTTTTCAACATATAACATTTCATCCGTTATAAGACAGAGCATTTTTATATTAAATGTTTCATGTTTTTAGTTTTGTTTTCGCCTGAAGAAAGATTTGTTGCATAGCCAAAACGTCGCTTTTAAATAAGAAATTATCGATACAAAAATTTCGACATAACAATAGGCCTAACGTCAACAAACCATCATTGACGTCTTTTAAAGATTAGGCCTATAGTATTCATTTCTAAAAATTCCAAAATAATTTTCCTTCAGGTGAGTGAAAATTTTAATGAAATAGCATAAACGTCATGTAGGGTTCAGAATTAAACAAAAGTTTTACTAACATCTTAATAGAGTAATAGGTTTACAAATTTGTTTATTTATGAGACCCCAGTGCACACAAAAGAGATCAAAAATTTTAAAAGTAAATTGAAAAATTATTCAGGATGTAAGACCAATACGGTCCAAATGTTAACAATGTCTAGTGTTTTGTTGTGCGATTTTGTTCTCTGCAATTGTTATATTATTCAGGAAATAATAGGTAAATTGGAATTTTTCTAAGCTTTTCGATATTTAAAACATTATCTAATATCTAAATTTGTGTAACAATAAACGTACTACGTTCAAAGTTATGAGCGAGTACTGCAACTCATGCAACATACTAGTATACCTTGATCACATTTAATTTGCTATCAGGTTAGACTTACTGCACTAACAAGAGTGATGGAAAAATAAATATGAATTTTATTAGAATACTTTATTAATTTTAATATATATATATATATATATATTTAATATACAAACAGAATAAAAATACAATTTAACAGTTTTTTCAATGATTAAAAAATTTTGTATAATATTTTAAAAGAGATTCGATGAAACTTTAGAATAGAAAATTGTGTAAACTATGATCTTCATTTCCATCCTCTTCTGTGTCCGACAGCGTTGTCAAAGTGCTAAAATTGTCCGCATGTTCCGGGAAGCAATGGATTATTAAGATTGGGGTGGCACACACATCTGTCGTCGGGAATCGGACAACAACAGGGTATCGTTATGTTCTCCATGGTGTAGCACTGGAATCAAACAATATATCAGTCTTATCAATCTCATTACATTAATGGAGCAGCACTTGTCTATATTGTTAATAATATTAATTATTATACCTTTTGATATACCACTGTAAAACGTGATAATCGGTATGATATAGTGGTAAAAGTTCGTGTTTTTCACATACACTAGAGTCTCGTTTAACCGAATCTGATAGGACCAAAAGTGATTCGGTTAAACGAAAATTCGCCTAAATCGGAAGCATAGTAATGTAATTGTATTACAAATGTTTACCAGGCTGTTTGGCCGTGATCAACGGTTTACAGACAAACTAAACCTTTCGACAGCACCACTGGCTGCCATCATCAGTAAAATTCGAAGAATTCGAGTCTAACCTGAACGCGGGCTGTTAAACGTCAGGCCCACAGTACTGTGGTAAAGGCGTACTGTGACGTTCAATTCAGGCGTACTGTGACGTTTAAGAATCCGCGTTCAGGTTAGACTCAGACTGTAGCAAAAAGTGTTTGATCAAAATTAAAAGAACAACTTCATTTTAATCAAACTAAAAACTATTTTTCAAACGACATTTTCAAATACAGTAGCACGTATTTAAGGCGTGTTACGCTGTAAAATTTGAAATATGCAAATTTCTTGAAAAAAGGAAGTTACCGCGTCATCATGCTTTTAATCTGGAAATTCAGTTAATCGCGATTCAGTTATTCGGGACTCTAGTGTAGTTGCAAGCAAATTATATTACAGCAGGTATTAGTTTTATATTCCAAATATTTTTTTTACAAAAATTCTATCCAGAGATGGATCTTTCAAAGCGGTTGTATTTATTTTCAGAAAAAGTTAAGGAAATGATTTCAATTAAATCAGTTTCACCTGTAGAGAAGTAAGAGGTATTGGAGCACACAAAATTTCAACGCCATATTCTTTTACATTTTTTGTAATAAAAGTCGCACTATCCCCAGGTAACGATGTGGTACTAACCCTACTGTCCCTGTATACTATCATTGTCTCTACGTAAAAGCAGTGTCCACACACGATTCTGTTTGCAGATGATCAGGTTGCCATTGATAATGATAAATATGATACCTCGTTTGTGGTAAAAAAGCTATTGAATGAATGTTCATTGAGGGGTTTTAAAATTAATATAAAGAAATCAGAGTATTTATATGTAGGGAAAAAGTGAGGGATATCGTGCTACAACGTGGAATTACAAGAGTCTGCCATGAATATAAATATGTGGGAAGCGTAATTAGCAATGAAACTTCCTATAAATTTGTGAATAGATGCATAAGTTCAACCTTATGTGCGGGACCTGTGACGATTTCATTAATAAAAATATTGTAATTATTAAATTGGTAATGTGTAGGCTGAGAAATTTTAAGTTTTTAATAAAATCGCACATTTAAACTAAATCTTATTGCTTTCATTAATAATAATAATATTTAATAAAAAGTCTAATAATAAAATAAAAAGAAATACAATTGTACAGAAAGGGTAAAGCTTGTTAATTAATCCTGCATAGACAAGCACTAACCAGAATTACCTTGTTTTCCGACCCCTTAACAAAATAAATATACTTGTAAATTTTGACATTATTTAAATAATTAAATAAGACCACTGTAATGTATTTCAATAACGTCTGTAACTAAGAATATCTCTACTTAATTAAATAGTCAAACTTTAATCCTTTAAATAAAGAAGAAACATGGAACTACTTTTATGTTGATTGGTAAATGTCGCGAGATTACTACTCTTACCCCTAACTATTTTCACGCACTTGAAATGGAGCGGTCAACCCGTAAGCTGCGCACAGCAGTAATGTGGAACGTTAAAAATAGTTTGTTTCCTAAAGTGATTAATCCGTCAGTTAAGACAGAGAGGCATTCTTAATACTATTAAACAATCTGTTGCATTAGTATAGTTGAACCGCGATTCATATAATTATGTTGTAAACGAGTAAGAAAGAATAATGAAAATTTAGCGCCTATGACATCTCTACAAAACTCTTAAAATATAAAACTTATGTAATTAAAACTGTGGTAAGACCATAAAGTGAAGTGCAACAAATAAACAATCATGTGAAGTGGATACAGTTGAATTAAACTTTTGTGTTAATCATTCAAATCAACGAGCTATTACTACCCGTTAGCCAAGAGCAGAGAACCAGGACCCACAATGATCTAAAAGACTTCAGGACTACACCATCCCCGGATACGAAGATAACGAGAGATAGCTGACCTACATCAAACATGATGCAACCGAGGACCGAGGACTGGAATAACGAGGAGCTGGAGGATATCCAAAAGGTGACACGGAGGCAAGCCTTCCGTGGTTATGAAATACTAAATATTATATCCAACAAAAGACAATTAAATTAACAACATTAAGACATTTTAAGTACTGACAGTAATTGTATTCTTATTTGTAGTAAAAGAGTAAAAGTTTAAACTGAAAGCTTTATTGTTTTAAAAAGATTAATAAAGTCCATTCTTCAAATGGCACAATTTTAAAGATTGTATATGGCGAGGTGACCATTATTAACGTACGATATTCAATCCCGGATCCGTGGAATTAATTAAATTGATGTACATCTTATTTTGAGGGCCCTTGTAAAAGAATAAAATATAATCATCTTGTAAACTGTAAGCTGTTGAACCATATGTGTTGAGAATTTTAAGTAGAGCAATTAATATCATATGTAATAAAGAGATGTCATCTGTAGTACCGACTAAACTGAGTGCATAAATCAACAGTCTCCCCCCCCCCAGAATCCTTTTATATTAATTGTTTTGGTGTTGTGATTCATTTTCAACTCGTCACAACGAAGGCAGCCTGTATGATTGGCATTTCTAATTAATGCAGGTTCCCTAGGTTATAACACAAGTTTAGATGTTATAGACCATTAGGCGAACCTTTAAGTCAGCAAGTAAAAGAACATGCCTAAAATTCTAAAAGGTCGGGGATCTTCCCAAACTTTTTTTATAGGTCTGAGATTTGAACTTTAACGAAAGACCATGCCAGTCGCATCCAAGCGGCTGAAATTAGATTTCTCAGGCACGTGGCAGGGTATACTCTCCATGATCATAGAAGAAACACAGATGTACGGCAGGAACTGAATATTATGAGTATACTCGAGAGGATCCCCCAGTATCGGCTGAATTGGTGTGGGAACATCTTTGCCGAATGGATGACTGCCGCACCCCCAAACAATTGCGGAACTATAAGCCAAGAACACGGAGAGGTTCCGAAGAAGCGCTGGAGTGACCATCTCTAATTTTTGCCTATTTGAGACTGGAACAAACCATCCTTGGTTTAATCCTTGAAGATGATGTTGATGTTGATGTTAATAAAGATATTAATTATTAGGTCGTTCTTAATTATGAATAATTATCTAAGCTAAACTCTCTTCTCCGGTTAAATTTCATTTGTATAGAGCAACTGTTCAGCCAATTACAACGTATGAATCCGATTGCGGACAGGTGACATAACGCAATAAAGAAAAATGAATACATTTAAACGGACCCTGAAAACATGTTGTCGGACATCCCCGGCAGCATTATGTCAGAAACGAAGTGATTACGAAATGAACAAATGTTGAACAAAATATAGTGATCTACTTGAACAACGTATGTTGATGTGGTACAGCGGCTGAGCAACGAGAGTGGGTCCAGAAGGGCACTTGAATGTCATCCGTCAACGTGATCTAAACAACAAGTTAGAATTTGCAAACTCCTTTGTAGAAGATCCATTGGAAGTGTTAGGAAAGATTGGGGTTGTAGTAAAGCAAGGCGAGAGACTTTGATTACCCTATCACTCGTAGATAGCAGAAGCAGGAGAAGAGAGGAAAGAAGAGAAAACCAAATAAAAGCAAAAGAGAAAGGTGAAGGGAAGGCAATGATGATGATGATGATGATTATAATAAAAACTTAACATTTATATTTTTCAGACTATTAATAACAATCTAACGTTAGTTTAAAAAAATATATGTGCACTTTAGTCAAAAAACATTGTATAAATTGTTTATAGTGTGATAAAAAAAAATCTGTATACTTACAGCTTGCCCTATACAGGGGCACTGTGCCGCAGCCGATTGGAAGAGAACTGCCGCCACGGCCAGAGTGATCAACAATATATAGACGATGGTCTTCATTGTACGTACTAAGCAGACGACGATTGATGTCTTGGCTACGACACCCGTTGGCTGTCCTTATATATCTCTATCTGCATCCCCTTCCATTCGCAAAAAAAATAAAGTAAAAAGATAAAGCGTTACGATTGTCCGATTGTATTTTTCTGATTAATGGGTGCAATATTTCTCTTGAAATGAAATGTGCGCAGTTTTACGGTCATAAAGATAAGAAAACGCCTTCGCCTGTACTTACTTCGCTGTTTAAACATTATGCAGTTAAATATAGTAACATAATTACTGGTATGTACCTGTAGAGGTAGAATATTAGAAAAACAAGTATTCATAAAGCCATAATTTACAAGTTTGTTTATGCAGCTACGGCAAATAGTATGAAAAATACGGTTACATAAAGGTCGCCACAATAACACAGAGATTGTGTACAAATGTGAAACGTCTTGGGTCACGTGTTAAACAATTTTGCGTAATAGACTGAAATATATGATTTGTAAATTTTTATGGAAAATAAAAATGTATTTGTAAATTAAAAAAAAATTAAATTATTATTGACCACGTTAAAAGGCCACGTTATATTTTTAAAAATATGTAAACACATGGTACGTTTCACAGATTTTATTTAACTCTGAGAGCTGTTTCGACTTCTTAACCCATTGTCAAAGAGAATAATGAAAACCTAGACAGAAGATGTAAAGGTGGTGGTGGACATCTGTTTGCGGTGTGTATCGGAGCATGTGTGAACATGAATATAAAATATAATTTATGATTTTATATTTTGCATTCAGATCATATTTAGTTTTTACAGACACTTGAACTTCTCTTTGACACATGTTCACACATGTTCCGATACACACTCCAAACAGATGTCCACCACCATCCTTACATCCTCTGTTTAGGTTTTCATTAATCTCTTTGACAATGGCTTAAGAACTCGAAACACCTCTCAGAGTTAAATAAAATCTGTGAAACGTACCAGGTGGTTATATATTACTTCCATGTTCCTTAAGGAAATGGAAGTATGGTGATGGCAAAAAATATCGTGTTCGAGATTATTGCAGATTCTGATTGTACTACACTCAAAACATGAAAAAAAGTCATTTTTCGAGGAGTGTCTGTGTGTGTGTCTGTCTGTGTGTGTGTCTGTCTGTCTGTGTGTCTGTGTATCTGTCTGTAGATTTTTTTCTATGGTAAACGATAACAGCCGCAAATTAAAAAAAAATTAAATAATTTTTGCATGCAGCCATGATTTGTAGAATACTCAAGACCTATTGTTTTTGGTGAAGATCGGTTAAGGGAAAGGGGTAGTTTACCTGCAACGTTTTTTTTTAATCAATGGTAATTATTTTCTATGGCAAACGATAACAGCCGCAAATTCAAACAAAACTCAAATAATGTTTTGCATACAGCCCACAATTGTAGAGTTCTCAAGACCTGGTTTTGGTGAAGATCGGTTAAGGGAATAGGGTAGTTTACCGGCAACATTTTATGTTTTACAAGGGTACTTTTTCTATGACGAACGATAACTGCCGTAAATTAAAAGGGAATCAACTACTCTTTTGCATACCTTTTTGAATTATACAGATCTCTAGGTCTGTTGATTTTGTTGAAGATCGGTTAAGGGAATGGGGTAGTTTACCAGCAACGTTTTATATTTTAACTAGGGTATTTTATATGGCAAACGATAAAAGCCGCAAATTCAAACAGAATCAAATAAAATTTTGCATACAGCAGTGAACTGTAGAGTACTCAACACCTATTGTTTTTGGTGAAGTTCGGTTAAGGGAAAGGAGTAGTTTACCAGCAACGTTTTTTTATCAGGCGTAATTCTTTTCTATGGCAAACGATAACAGCCGCAAATTCAAACAGAATCAAATAATGTTTTGCATACAGCCCGGAATAGTAGAGTTCTCAAGACTTGTTGGTTTCGGTGAAGATCGGCTAAGGGAAAGGGGTAGTTTACCTGCAACGTTTTTTTATCAAGGGTAATTTGTTTCTATGGCAAACGATAACAGCCGCAAATTCAAACAGAATCAAATAATGTTTCGCATACAGCCCGGAATAGTAGAGTTCTCAAGACTTGTTGGTTTCGGTGAAGATCGGTTAAGGGAAAGGGGTAGTTTACCGGCAACGTTTTTTTATCAAGGGTAATTTGTTTCTATGGCAAACGATAACAGCCGCAAATTCAAACAGAATCAAATAATGTTTCGCATACCTTTTTGAATTAAGGAGAACTCAAGGTCTGTTGATTTTGTTGAAGATCGGTAAAGGGAAAGGGGTAGTTTACCAGCAACATTTTATGTTTTAAGAAAGGTAATTTTTTTGACGAAAGATAACTGCCGTAAATTCAAAGAGAATCAAATAATTTTTTGCATACTTTCTTGAATTGTAGAGAACTCAAGGCCTGCTGATTTTGGTGAAGATCGGTTAAGGGAAAGGGGTAGTTTACCAGCAAC
The DNA here is from genome assembly GCA_034769895.1 of Magicicada septendecula. Taxonomy (NCBI): domain Eukaryota; kingdom Metazoa; phylum Arthropoda; class Insecta; order Hemiptera; family Cicadidae; genus Magicicada; species Magicicada septendecula. The sequence goes on from CM068372.1 coordinate 19,778,963, forward strand.
ATTTTATGTTGTAACAAGAGAAATGTTTCCATGACGAACGATAACTGCCGCACATTCAAACAGAATCAAATATTTGTTTGCATGCATCCCTGCATTGTAGAGGACTGAAGGTCTATTGATTTTGGTGAAGATCGGTTAAGAGATAAGGGTACTTTACCTGCAACATTTTATGTTTTAACAAGAGTAAAGTACTTAATGTTGATAAATAAAGTATCCTGATAAGAAGCTCATAATAATCCATTGTAGAAACGTAGATGAAATATCTATAAATGAAGAGGTTAGGTGAACGGGGTGGGGGTAATTTTCTATAAATGAAAATTATAATTGAACGGAGAGGGGAGAATTTTGTATATGTGTACTACGTTATCGGCAACAAAGAAGTAGTTCTTTGTTAAAATTCCTTCCCGGGCTGTTTAGCTTTAGTCCAATGTTTTCTACAAAACCAGACATTTCGGCAGTGCCATCGACTGCCATCATCAGTGAAAATCGAGTGCGAAAACGTTAGGTGGTATACGTTAGTGACCACAGTACTGTGGTTAAGGCTGAAGCAATAAGTAGAAAGAAGTAGTTTCTATGGAAATATTTCATTTCGAATATGATTTTAAATATAAATCTTAGAACATGGATGTCATGTATGGTTCTCCATACCGATTTTTTTAAAAACCTTTGTAGTAATATGTTTCACGAAGTGCCCAACGTGTCACCAATTGATATCGTATCAATAAATATTGATTCTGAAACTAATAAAGTGCAATCTTGTTGAATCGTGTGTGGAGACGCAACTTGATTTCGTGGATCATGAAAAAATATTGTTCACACGTTTGATTGCAATTTATTGTAAATAGCACTGTAAAATTAATCGCAACGTTTTTAAAAACATTCTTCAATATTTTACAGTTGTGCCGTTGACAGGTGTCAACAAATTACGTATTTGGAATACATATTTATGTCGTTTCATTAAAAATTGTATGTACAATGTTTTTACAAAATTGAATATGTAAAAATTTTATTACACACGCTGTACGATCTGAAGTGATAATATCAGGGGGCGGATGGGTCACTTAATGTGACGTGTGTACAGTTTAGTCGATTGTGTAGTTAGTGCCGGATTTACCACTAGGCCGACTAGGCCGGAAGCTACAAATATATTTTTTTAACAGAAGTATTTTTATAAAAGTTGGAGGCACTTTCAGTTATCTAAATATGAGCTTTTGAAATTAAATGATAAATTTTTTGTAATAATACAAATGGAAGACAGTTCTTTTTTAAATATTGCGTGCTTATTTTTAAGAGGTTGTGGCATCTTTGAAAACTAATCTGGGCATGCAAATTTTGAACGTCCGCTATATTGCCCCCGAATTTACACGACCGTGGTGCCACCCTTATTTGTTATCATTGTTTATCTGCGTTGTGACTGAACATATAGGCTATTACTTCAAAGTCACGGCCGGGGGGAGAGGCGGCTCACAAAACTTGGCCTAGGGCCTCAAAAATCTTAAATCCGGCACTGTGTGTAGGCCTACGTGAAATCTACACTGAGTGATTGAAAAGTTGACGACCGAAAATTTACTTTTTTAAGCGCAATATGGAAAACCGGACAATTGCGGCGCTATAACGAATCGTAGCAACGGGCGGCGCACAATTGTACGTGAGATTGTATAAATACCTAATTGCACAAATTGTCAGAGTAATTACGAGGGGCATTCAGAAAGGCAGTTCCGATAGGGTATTAAAGCAAACTAATAATATATTTACAAAACATTTTTATTGCTATTTAAAGTACACACCTTAAACTATTTTTTCAATATAGTTTCCGTCATTATTGAAACACTTTTCGTAGCGAGGCACCAGGCGTTGTATACCTCCGTCGTAGAAATTTCCCGTCAGTGATTTGAACCATATATTAACAGCTTCCTTGACATCGTTAGCTACCAAGAAAGGATTTCTCATGCTTGTAAAGGTGACACTCGCTTGGTGTGAGGTCTGGGTTGTAAGGCAGATGATCACATCGTTGCCAGCCAATCTTTGTGCTTTGTGAGGAGATGTTGCGTTATAGCGGCAGTGTGTGTGTGTGTGTGTGTGTGTGTGTGTGTGTGTGTGTGTGTGTGTGTGTGTGTGTGCAGTGCCATGATTCATTGCAATGTCCCGGGTAAGCATACTGCGTCGCTTACTCTGGATCGGACCAAGCAAAAAAGTCGTATCCATCTTGGTAACAATGAATCGTTTACTGCTTCTTCTCCATAAATATAGAAAATCTGATGGTGAATTTCAATTGTCTTAATGCCTTTCCCATTCAAGAACCAAATCACATACCTACTTTCAAAAGCGGCGGACGTCTCGAATTTTTTCTACACTATAAACATGTCCAACAAAGCTTACTCAGTGTACAGTTGTTTACAAATTGCGTAGTTGCCTTGCCAATTAATCAACAAACTGGGCGCGTATCCGCGATAGCGTGACGGCATCGATACCACGGCAGTATTTCAAAACGGATCTTATTTTCCGAATAACCCTCGTATTTGTTGATTACTGTGTTCATGAAACAATTACCGAGTAATAACACAATCCGTAGTAACACTGTGAACCTAATGGACATTAGGACTTTCAAGCCTCTCGGCTCATCATCAGATGGAACAGAACCTATCGGAAATACAATTGCGTGTTAGTGGCTGCAATACAAGATTAGTAAAAATCACACTTAACCACTAAATTGTGCTTATATTTTGATTGTGTAAGATATGCAGTCTGAAATGGAAAATGGGGATCTTAAAACCTGTTCCTTTACCTACATGACAATTGCCTACTTCAAATTTTAGTACATTAACATGTGTTAATAGCAAATACTTAGTTTAATCATATTTTATTTTCAGTCCATTCTTTGTATACTCCTCTTGGCAATGCCTTTGTACGCATTTAGAGATACAATAATTAAACCGGTCAGCGGCCTCGAAGGCGGATATGGAAGAAATTCCCAACGGTGGACAAGGCGGAAGAACTTTAACACCCAGAATTTGCGGTCGTCAACTTTCCAACCACTCAGTGCAGATTTCACGTAGGCCTTCACAAACAACTAAATTCTATACACGTATCACCCCGCCCTATGACGTCACAATAAGTAACCCATCCGCCCTCTGAAGTTACCACTTAAGATCGTACATGGTGTGTAATAAAATTTTTACATATTCAATTTTTTACATTCTATATACAATTTTTATTAAAACGACGTACATAGACCGAATACGTGATTTGTTTTGACATCTGTCAACGGTCCCAAAACACGATTCAACAAAATTCAACCTTATTACTCAATAATAATTTAGTTTTTACTTTTCATAAAAATTTACAAAAACATCTTTTTCAGTCTGCTACGCAAAATTGTTCAACACGTGACCCAAGACGCTTCACATTTGTATATAATCTGTATTATTTTTACGATTTTTTTGTAACCGTAATTATCATACTATTTTTATGAAACTCCATAAACGAACGTGTAAATTATGTCATTCAGAATAAATATTTTCTAATATTCTAACTCTACATGAATATACCAGTAATTATGTAATTATTATATTTTACTGCATAATCTTTAAACAGCAAAACTAGTACAGGCGGAAGCAATTTTTTTATCATTATGACCCTATAAATGCAAATTTTCATTTCAATAAAAATATTGCACATATAAAACAAAAAACACAATCAAACAAACTAAATGCTTTATATTTTTATTTTATTATATTTTTTGGTAATGTAAGGGGATCCAGATAGATTTATATAAGGACAGTCAACGGGTGTCGTAGCCAAGACATCAATCGTCGTCTGCTGACTACGTACAATGAAGACCATCGGTAACTTCGTGGGGTTGTTGATCAGTCTGGCCGTGACAGCAGTTCTCTTTCACTCGCCTGTGGCATAGACTGGAGTGTGCCCCTCTGCAGGGGAAATTGTAAGTAATACAGATATTTTAGCTCACTCTGAAGAAATTGCACAATATTTTTTGACTAAAGTGCGCATAATTTTTTCTTAATTAATTTTAGATTGTTATTAATAGTATAAAAATATAAATCTACAGTTTTTATTATAATTATCATCATAATTGCCTTACCTTCAACTTTTTCTTTTTTCTTCCTTTTATTCTGTTATCCCTTCTTTACTCTCTTCTCCTCCTTCTGCTATCTACGAGGGTTAGTGTAATCAAACTCTCTCGCCTTGGTTTACTACAACACAAATCCGTCCCTAACACTTCCAAAGGATCTTCCACAAAGCGGTTTGCGGATCCTAATTTGTTGGTTAGATCACGTTGAGTATGACATTCAAGTGTCCTTCTGGACCCACTCTGGACTCTGGACATTCTGGGCTCTCTCTATTTGCTCATTCTCTGTATGTACCACATCAACAAAAGTTGTTCAAGTAGCCCACTAAATTTTTTGTTTGATACTTGCTCACAACATAATTACTTCATTTCTAACACATTGTTGCAAGGATATCCGACAGTATGTTTTCTAACTCCGTTTAAATGGATCCAGTTTTCTTTATTCTGTTTTGTCACCTGACAGCACTCGGATCCATATGTTGTAATTGGCTGAACAGTTGTCTATATAAATTAAATTTAACCATGGAAGAGAGTTAATTTTAGGTAGTTATTTATCCTGGAATGACGTAGTAATTAATATCTTTATAGCAAGTTAACACTTTGCTAATTATCCTCCCCTAATATTTACATTCTTGGCAGACTCTTATAATCCCACTTTGTAGCACGATATCACTCACATTATCCCCTACATATAAATACTCTGATTTCATCATCATCGTCATCTTCAAGTAATATCAAGGATGGTTTGTTCCGGTCTCAAATAGGCAAAGATTAGAGCTGGTCACTCTAGCGCGTCTTTGGACGTTTCACGCCTCTCCGTTCCCTTGGCTTATAGTTCCATAGTTGTTTGGGGATACGGTAGTCAAAGATGTTCCCACCGATTCAGCCAATACTGGGCGATCCTGTCGAGTATACTCATAATATCCGCTTCCTGCTGTATACCTGTGTTCCTTCTATGATCATGGAGAGTATACCCTGCCATGTACCTGAGAAATCTCATTTCAGCCGCTTGGATATTGTTCTTCTCGTTGGAAGTTTCTGATCTCCTCCAGCTTGTTTGACCATAATTCTTCATCCTTCCAATCTTTCAATATTCTTTCGGGTGATTGTTGGCAATAATTGTTTTGGATCATGTTGCAGCTGTTTGTTATTAGTGGTAAGCTGCCACCGTTCACTAGATCGACTGACCATATCCCCTGTTCTGTGGTTAGTGATACTTCACCTAGCCGCAGGTTAATTATGGCAGAGTGTTGTCTGAGTACATCACACCCAACAAGTATTGAGAAAGGTAGGCCGCTGGCAACAAGAAATGGCATAGTTACTATTATACCTTTGCTATTCAGTTCCAAAGATACTTGTTTCCGGACGGTTTTATTTTGTCGGCCGGTAGCACCAATGATAGTTACATTGTTTATGGGCAGGGTTGATATTGGTGTACTACTTCCCTGCTGTAGTCTATTTAATTCTACTTGGTAAATCAGAGAGATATTGAACCCTGTATCGATCATTATGGTTGATAGGATTCCATTTATTTGGGCAATTACATACACTATTTCACTGTTTCTAATAGGCATCATGTTATCATTTTCTTCGATTAAATCGTCCCTTATATTTTTTAAATAGTTAGTACTTATTATGGTGATCTTCTTGTCTGTTGTCGTCTTATATTCCCCAAGAGATTGGTCCAGTGATGGGTTGTTCACAGTTCTCACCGACCTTATTCGTTTAAATGAGGGCTATCCTCATTGTTTCTGACTTCATTTGTGTTTATTGGTTGGCTCGTTGATGGTTCCTGTTGGTGGTTTGTATCATCACCATCATTCCTGACGTTTTCCTCGAAGGTGTGGACTCTTGTGTTTGGTACCTGGTTATAGTACGTTCGTCGGTTGTTATTTGTCTGAGAATAGTTTCTTACTGGACTACGCCGTGCTTGACATCTCATATAATTCACTTGCGGTCGGTATCCTCGGTTGTTATAGTTGTTGTTACCGTTTCCTGGACGGTAATAATTGTTGGGACCGTTCCGTTGTTGATTCCCTCTGTAATCGTTTCTGAAATTACCATTATTGTTATTGTTTGGGTGATAGTTCCTGGGCGCATTATTCCCACGTTGATTTCCTTGATAGTTATTGGTGCTGTTCGGTGGTGGCTTATTGTCACCCTGTTGGTTTGGTGGGGATGGCCCTTCATTTGGTTTATTATTTCGGAAACTCGTGAATCTGTTCTTACGGTACTGCCATTCGTGTTCATGGCTCTCTAATAAACTAGCCATGTCCTGAATTGTCTTGACTTGACTATACATACGGGCTTTCTGGATCGCATCATCATAGTGGTACGATAATTGTATGACTAAACACTCTTCCGGAATGCGTGGTTCCAAATTCCTGGCCATACAGATTTTTCCTAGAAAGTATGAGGTTAGGGTTTGTCCGTTTTGGTTTTCGTACCTTCCGTTACTTAAATTGTTACGGACCATGTTCTGGGTTGACTCTGACCAGTATTTTGCTTTGAATTGGGTTTTAAATTCTTGGATGCTCTGGATGTCTGGTCGTGTGGCGGTCCACCAGTTGTCATATTTTTCCTTAAACATGTCATCTAACATTCCCCTCACAGCTGTCCATCGTGTTTCACGGTTCTTTATTATCAATTCTTCCACCATTTTCAAAAACTCCATCGGATTGCGTTTATCGTTGCGGAAATTTATTGTATCTCGATTGTCACTGTTAAATATTTGGTTATGGTTACATGACCGGTCACGCCAGGTGTCCACTTCTTCCTGTAATAATTTTTCTCGTCTATGCATCTCTTCAATTCTTTGTTTGTTTTCGTCCACTTTACTGTCGATTTTATTTAAATTGCTGTACACTCCTTCCATTCTTTCTCCCAGGTCTGTTCGTACCACTGCTGTCAACTTCTGATTCTCTTGCCGGACTTGATTCATGTCCTGGTTCACTTGTTCCCACCTTTTGGTTGTTTCTTCGTGACATCCCTCAATTCTCCTTTTGGTTTCTCCTTCGAGGTTGTTGATTTTATTGATTACCTCCTCACGGACTTCTGAAACAGTTTCATTGGTTTTCTCCAGTTTCTCCAACGTCTCCTCTAATTTTTCATTTGTTTCAGTGATCTGCTGTTTAGTTTCTAGCCAGTATTCCATCAATTGGTGTTGTAATGTTTCGTTATTCTGGTTAATGGTTTGTCTCAACTCTTCCTTAGTACTTTCGTTGGTACTAATTATTTTTTCATTGATTTGTTTCAGACTCTCCTCATTCTTGTCAAATTTTTCATGAATTTGTTTTAGACTGTGACTGGTTTCTTTCTTCATCTGTTTCAGACTCTCCTCAATCTTGTCGAATTTATTGTTCATCTCCTTAAAACTCTCCTCGTTCTTGTCTAATTTTCCATTAATCAACTTCCATAATTTTTGTAAATCCATTCCTCCTCTGGCTTCCTCCCTATCTCCAGCCTGTGATTCCATTTCTTCGTCTTGGGTTGGTTCTGTTGTGGTTATTGCTGTTTCCACTTCTTCAATTGATGTTCCTTCCTCTTCTTCCAATCTATTTTCTTCCATCTCTTTCTCCTTTGCCAACTTTTTCGACAATCCTCTGGTGTGCATATTGTAACCTTTCGCAATCGCCGCTAGAATTTCGTATTTCCCTCTCTTCTAGTCCCACCGGTTGGTCGCCAATTTGTAATGTTTTGGACGTCCTCCTCTTCGTTTAAGCCCCGCGATGGAAGCCAATTTGTAATGTAGTCGTGTGTACGGCTACCGTTTTATTCTGTAAAATGTGAATCAGATTTTGTATGTGTGTACTGGGTGTAACGTGTCTTCTCTATCCGTCGTTCAAATGAATGCAACTTCCGCAGATTTCGTCCGTTGCGAACGTACGAATAACCAGGTCTCGGTGTTCTTACCTGTTGTTCACTAGGGGTGTGAAGATCCCGGTGGCGCCAAATTGTTTTATTAAAACAATTAAAAAATTTTAAATGTGTATGGCCTGCTCCGCTCAGGCGGTTTGAATAATTCAATATGTTCCGCCTGTCTCGGCCGTCTGCATCGGCCAGTAGTTCGTTGCGTTGGCTGTGCGGGCGCTAGTCGTCAACACTACGTGTCTGCTAAAATGTACATAAATTATTATCTACCTCCTAATGAAATTATAACACCGTGGTTACCACTCAATACTTATTTACTTTTTGGTTAACGATTAATTATTCATTTAATACAAATTATGTTTCCTTTTGTAATACAATTGCTCCGGTTATATGAGATACCTCTACAGGGTTTGACAAATCGATATCTGAACTGATTAACAGACTTTCAGTAATGGCGTCTGTGGAAATTATACACAAAATTATTACTGTTCGTTTGTCACGGGTTCTTGAGATTACGTTAAAAGGATTACTAATGTTTAAAACAATAAAAATACACACCCTTACATCAGTTAAACTTAAATAATATATTGTGTTATATAAATTGTTTATTGTAGTGTAGTAAAAGTGTTACAAGCTATCGGTAATTAATAACAGGTTATCTTTGCCAGTTTATAAATTTTCAGTGACTTAGTTTTTTAATCTTTGAAAGTAATTATGTTCAATTTAGTGAGAGTTCGGCCTTTAGTGAGAAATAATTAACGTGAGTTTATTCAGATAATTGGGTAATTTGATAGATACTTATCACTTCAGTAGACAGGACGAACTCATTTGATCTGGTATTAAGGAGTTAGGCTGCAATTATCTTTAATTTTCTTTGGTTCAGGACGTCGGGCATCTTTTCCAAGTTAACCGGCAGGATATTACTTTCTTTTTTCTTTAATTCGGCTTCGACATTAGTTATATGGTTTCAGCGATCATCTTCTCCCTTGGGGTTCACTTACCAGTAATTTCATTTGGTATTTTGACGTTTTAATTAACAATTTTGATCATTCCAAAACTAGCGTCTATTCAACAAAAGCGAGTAAAGTAATCTAACGGAAAATTAGCAACCAAACGACTGTTGTCATAGTAACCATTTAATCCCGATTGGTTAATTCTGAAGTAGCCTATTGTTATCAAATTTTGAATTTTTATTCAAAATAGCTGTATATCTTCTTATTGATTATATTCTTCTGTCCTCTTCCCTATACATTAAATATTATCACCACTGTTATTATTTCCTTTCAAAGATTAATTTGGTATCACATAATGTATGGTTTTATGAAATATCAATGTTTGTACACATCTGTTAATATTTGGTATTTACATTTTTCCTCTAAACTAAGTTCTTATTCTAATATTTTTCCTTTAAACTGATTTACAAATTATTCTCGGCTATTTACTTGCCTTGAATTTCTTAATTTCCTGATTGTTTTTATACAGTTTGCAATTATTTGTCATTGACAGTTATACATTTCCTAGGCCTTAGTAGCCATTGATTATTTTGATTTAATTTATTCTAATTATATTTCATTTCATTACAAAGTGTTTTGTTCTGTTGTTGTAATTGATTTGTTTAGTGGTTGTTGTGTCTTGGGTTTTTTTTGTTCTGATTATATGTCAAGATTATTTCCTATGTCTTAATACATAAAATATAACAATTAGGCCTATGGACTGTAAGTTCCTTTCAGCCATATCCTCTTCATAACATTGAAACAAACAATTCTTTACAAGTTATTAGTTACTGTTGGTGTTAACATTAATTTCATTCTTTGCTACTACTTTGAGTGATAAACATCATCACTTCTTGTAAACTTATTTAATTTAATTTCCCTTATAACATAGGGTATTTATCAATTATATATTTAATTACTTAAATCTTTACTACTCCTTTTCTCCATTCCATGTTAACACAAACAGTTTATTTTACCTGGGCTTTCTCCCCTGAATAATATTGTATCCGTTATCTATTTCTACTCTAAACACTATTTCTAATTACCCTTAACTATATAATTTTTATAATCCCACTCTTAAATCCTTCATTGGTCCATCATTGATTTATTAAGTGTTTACTTATCTATCCCTATCTTTTTAATCATACTATTGTTTACAATATCCATTTTCACACATCACTTTCACTGTTATCACTTTTTATTTTACACGTTTATTGGTGGGTAAACCCTATTATTATTTTTCTTTGTCACTTAGTTACTCTCATTATATATCTCACTACCTCACTACCTTTACAAATTTTATTTATATCTAATAAGTTCATGCCTTTTTCTAGATTTCTTACTTACATATACTACTAATTCGTGGGTTAGTGTATTTTTATTTAATGGGTTTTTATTAATTATGAGTTACATTTGTCACTTAGACAATACTAATATTTCTTTTTTATATTGGTTATTCACCGGTTTCGTTTCCTTTATGATATTTGATGGTACCATCTCCCCCTTCCCTATTCTACACTATTTGTCTGTGTTTTATCACCTTGGTTCACTTTATTTTCTTTATAGTTGGTTTGTTCCATTTTTAATTTCATTTTTCTTCTCCTTCCCTTCCATCTTGTTTCGCTTCATTTTGGTTATTTTCTGGCCAATCTCTGGGGTTGGGTCAATGTCATTTGTCTGTCAGTCTAGTTTGTATTTCTTGTTTAATAATCACCTTTGGTTTACTATTCTTCCTCCTTCACTCTTAATTATATTTACTATAATCGCTCTCTTTATTATTTATTTGTTAAAATATATTATTTCTTAGCATTTTTTACATACTTATTGATACTTATCTCTTTGAGGAGACCAAGATCTTGCCCTCGGAGAGTGTAAAATATGTAAAATACTTTCTGATACGCGTAAGTTATATTGCACTTGTCAGGTAGAAAGTTAAAAATACGGAATTCTGAATACCATAATTACAACGCTTTGACGAGTTTGTTTGTACAACTTCTGTAAATAGTGTAACAAACACGGTTACTTAGAAATGCTCATAAATACCGCAGCTTATGTACAAAAGCAAAGCGTAATGTGTGTGACGTGTTGAACAGCATTGCATAATAGTGTACACAAGTTTTTGTAAACAATAATGAAGAACAGAGCATTAAGTCAGTATAGGTTACGTCAAAAATAAAAACATTATCCACGATTGTTGGTTCTGAGTGTTTTTCTTCTGATAGTTCCTATCCATTTCGGATGTTGGATGTCATACAGACTACTTTAACTTTTTGCACTGCTGCACGGAATAAGTCAGTTGTATTCATACCAAACCAGGTCCTCAAATTTCTCAGCCATAATATTCTCGGTCGCCCACCTCCTCTCTTTCCGAGTACTTTTCCCTTAGTATGAACTGCAATAAGTAAAATCTTTTTTAATTTCTCATGAAATTTCCTAGGTACTGAAGCTTTCTTATCTTCACTGTGTTTATAACTTCCGTTCCTTTCTTCATCTTTCTAAGAACTTCAACATTAATTATATGTGCTGTCCATGAAATGCTCAGTATTCTACGGTAGAGCCACATTCCGAAAGATTCCAATTTTTTAGTTGTAGCTTCAGTCAAAATCCAAGATTCTACACGGCGAAGAGGACTGAAAATACGTAGCAGCGTAAACGTTTCATCTTTGCGTTTAGTGTTAAATCGTGACTTTTGAATAAACTGCTCATTCTAGAGTTCACTACTCTTGCCTTTTCAACTCTGCTCTTTATTTCTTGAGTGGCCCCATTGTTCATTCACTATAGTACCAAGATATGTAAATTTTCTTACACGTTTATAACAGGCCAATTTTCTTACAACTGGCCTTTGGTATATATTAAGGGTGCAGTTTGCGAACTTGTTCCTAGATTCAATCATTAGTTTCGTTTCATTAACATTGATGTCTAGACCATATCTACGACTGCCTTATATCACGCCTGCCTTATATTTATTAGTTGCTGCAGCACCTCACAGCTACCTGCGAAGATGACGGTATCATCCGCATAACTTATGTTATTTATTACTATACCGTTCTGAGAGATTCCCACATCACATTCTTTTAAAGCTTCTCTAAAAAATACCTTCCGAGTAGATGTTGAATATAAGCAGAGGTAATATCTTTAAAGATAAACATCTTTAACGGGTTATTAACGTTAGGCCTACTAGTAAGGACGACTTTTCCTTGAAAAAGCTACGTTTCTACTACAGAACAAATTGGTAGCCGTCTTCAGGTAAAAACAAAACTATAATATGGAAAATAAAAAAGTAAACAATAAAAAAATAAAAGAATTCTATTTGTCGAATAGAGACGGTTAGAAAATTTAAGTATCTAGGGAATATAATTCAAGAGTACGGTTCAAAAAAAATCTGCTATAGAAGAAAGAATTCATAAAATGGAAAGAGCATATGGTATAACTAAAGATATTTACAATAAATGTGCATATCTAAAAATGGGAAAATAAGGCATTACGGTACAGGAGTGAGGCCAGAATGGCTATATGCAAGTGAATGTGTAGTATTGAATTATAATTTAGACAAACTAGAAATATTGGAATATTGGAAAGACGAATTACTAGGAAAATATTAGGCCCACGAAAACTTCAGAAGTTTGGAAATTGAGAAGTAATGATGAAATACATCAAAGTGTAGAAAATATAACAGAAAAAATGAGAAAAAATATTATTATTAGTTTTTGGACATTTATAGAATAGAGGACAATAGGTTAACAAAACAGATCTTCAAATATCTGTGGGGAAAGAAGTCAGCATCAAGTTGGATTAAAGAAGTCCAAAAGGATTTAGAAAAAGAATAACATAAAAGCAGAAGAAGCAATTGAAAGAGACGTTTTTCGGGCAAAAGTATTAAAAATGGAAGGAGTCCAGTGTAGGAGAGAGAAAAACGCAGGTTCAAAGTGGACTGAAGACAGGAAACAGAGACAGTAAAAAGATGAAAGAATGTTGGAGAAAAAGAAAAGAACAAGAAATAACGAATTTAAATTGGCAAGCGGTCTCCTTATGACCGATTCAAAAGTAAATAAGAAAACAATACTCTGAGCAACGACCGACAGAGAGTCAAAACACACAAATGTATTTACATAATAAATAGTTAACAAACAAAAGTAAATAAATAAAGGTTAAAAAACATTAAATGTATAAGTCACCATACATACAGACACATTGAACACACAACGCAAGACGCACAGAACTACCTGAACATCCACAACTCAATGTCACACGCAAACTGCGACAGGTGGCACAAAGACCCACCCTTAAGAGGCAGTGCGTTGTCAGGAAGTAATAAAATTAATAAATCAGAATCGGGTTGGTTTTAATTTGTAGAAACGACTTGGATTATTTGAGGAAATATGTTAGTGAACATGTCTATTTATGCAGCGTATTTTATAATGCCAGCAACGACGTTGTGAAGAAGTTGCATAAGTTAAAACTTATGTGCGGGACCATTAGGCAAACCCTCATGTCAGCAAGTAAAGGAAGTTGCGTAAAATTCTACAAGGTGATGACCCTTCCCACACTCCTTTATGGGCCTGAGAATTGGATTTGAACGGAAGGCCATCGCAACCAAGCGGTTGAAATGATATTTCTCAGGCAGGGTATACTCTCCATGATCATACAAGAAACACAGATATACTGCAGGAACTGAATATTACAAGTTTACTCGACAGGATCGCTCAGTATCGGCTGAATTAGTGGGAACATACTTATTTGCCGAATGGATGACTGCCGCATCCCCAAACACCTATTGAACTATAAGCCGAGGCGACGGAGAGGTGTGGGACATCCGAGGAAGTGCTGGAGTGAACAGCTCTAATTTTTACCTGTTTGAGACCGGAACAAACCATCCTTGGTTAATTAATTGACGATGATATTGATGGTGAACATTGAAGTAGTAAATTAACAAGTTGCTCATTGCAACCTCTGTTTCTACAAAATGAAGTCTTTAATAGAAATTGCGGGTAATAAGTTACTTACCGATGGATTCGTGGTTTGATATAAGAACAAATCTAGAAAAGGCCGGACTTATTGGGATTGCAACTGTTTACGTCCACGTGAATGCAGTGCAAGAGCAATCACTGTTCCAGGAGCACGACTGCTGAGAAAAGGTCCCTTAAAATCGACAGTCTTCACACAGCCATCCATCGAAAAGAAGGCCAAAATAAATAATATCCCTCGTAACCGGAGAATCGACCGAAAAATCGATTTCCGGTTTTTTGTCTGTAAAAAATATTCAATATTATCTGAGTAATTTGATTACAATTTTCTGTGAATATGCGTGATAATAAATGTTTAATGATTTTTAAAAGAATAAAGATAGTTGCAAAAGTTGTGTCAAAAGTGCTGATAATGTTACCGGTTTTACAAACCTGTAATTCCCTTATAACAAATCGTAGGGACATGCAGTTTTTACCATTAGAAAGAGAATTTCTGTGTTTAAAAAGGGAAATTTTGTATTAACACTAATGGTTACAAGCCAATATTTGCTGATCTGAGTCATTATAATTTGTTACAAAAACCTCTTCATTGTAGAAGACATAATGGAAACGAGTAGCTAAACCGAATTAACTGGAATAGTTGGCCAAAAAATATATTTGTTGAACTGGATACCTTGGTTTTGGATATACATGATGATGTGTTGACCTTCAATAAAGGTGATATAAGCAAGTGTCAAGTCTGACAAAAATTAAGGATCGAATAGCGTTGAGGTGATGAAAAATATCGACTTCGAATGAATGATTCAGGCAGACACAGCTGTAGATAAATTGATGAAGAAGAATAGACAGTCAACTAGGAAAAACTAGAGGACCAAATAGACATAATTGAAGACCCCGAGTATGGAGCTAGAATATATTAAATCAGGTAAAACAATAAAAATCTGTTTTAAAACTTTAAAAGCGTTTTTCTCAAAATCTACTTTTTAGATAAATGATCCATGATTACAAGAAAAAATTAAACTATAAAGCTGATGTTTTTGTGGCTATTGAGTTAGTAAAGATATAACTACATTACTAGAATTATGTAGTTTCACTGAAAAATGAAAACATAAAAAAATATTAAGTATGCTTTTCGTATGCAAATGTTTAGAGTAAAACATAAAAAATTATATAAAACAAAAAAAATTTGTTATCTTTATAATTTTAGTAACTTTTGAAGAGTGCAATGTGCTAACCTGCGTGCTAAAATTTCAGATATCTATCTTTTATAGATTTGAGAAAATAGGGTTCTGGCACTAATAAAGCGATAAGAGATTCCAAAATAAACAGAAGAAGTACGATCCTAAAAAAACGTATAGAACTTTTAGCATACGCAGACGATATTGATCTAATTGCCAAGACAAAACGAGATCTCATTAGTGCTTTACAGCATTAGAGGAAGCCTCAAGTAAAATTGGACTGCAGATAAACTTAGACAAAACAAATTATATGTATGCTGCCAACAAACTACCATTAAACCCAAAACTTCAAAACCTTGAAATAGGCACAAAAATATAGAGGCAGTAAGAGAGTTCATATATCTTGGCTCACAGATAAACAGCACAAACGACATCAACTCTGAAATAAAAAGAAGAACATATCTTGCAAATAAAACATATTATGGATTAAAAAACAACCGATATCTAGCTTCGTCTCAAGAAGTACGAAATGCAAAATCTACAAAACATTTATCAGGCCAGTGCTGAAATATGCTTCAGAAACTTGGACACTGACAAAAAATAAAGAGAGACTTCTAGGTTGCTAAGAAAGATCAAGTATAAGAACAATTTTTAGAGGAGTGCAAGAAAATATAATGTGGCGGAGGCGCTATAATTATGAACTATACCATCTTTACAAACAGCCGGACGTTGTCAGGATAATCAAAATACACAGGCTAAGGTGGATTGGACACATGGAGAGAATGGAGGAAGGACAGCCTACGGAACATATTTTTTACCAGAAACCAATGGTAGTAGAAGAAGGAGAAGACCCCGAAGTAGATTCAAAGACCAGATAGGTGAGGACCTGGGAAAGCTGAACATAAGAAACTGGAAAGCCAGTGTGTGCAATAGGGAGGAATCCATTCGACTCTTGGAACAGGCCAAGACCCACAAAGGGCTGTAGAGCCACAATTGATAATGATGCAATAATGGGTCTCAAAATACCTTATCGTAGCCCCAGCGAGCAGACTCAAGGCGGTATCGTACAATCGGTTGGATACAAAGTTCAGGTGGTCATTTAACACGATATCGCGACTCCTTGGGTTTGCATATGCACTGTAAATTTCAAATTCCTCCAAGGCATTCATGAAACGGCCCTTCTTACACACATGTAACAGTATTAAATTGGAACTGAAATCTGTGTAATTATGATTGTGTGAAGTCAGGTGTCGGGCGTAATTTGATTTGATGTTGTCAATGTTTTTTATTTTCTTAGGTAAATGTTCTCGAAATCGTTTAAGGAAACCTCTCCCAGTCTGTCCAATGTAGAAGCACTCGCAATCATTGCACGTTAACTTATATATGCCAGTTTTTTCTTCTGGAGGCGTGTGTTTTTTCGGTTTGAGAATATCCAGTAACTTCTTATTAGTCCTGAATGAAATAGTGAAACAATTATTATTCAATATAGAAGACAAAACCTTAGGCATAAGGCTAGTGTAATTAGTAGATATAAAATTTTTTTGCATGTTGTTGTTTATTCGGTGTTTAAGCATTCTTTTTTCATGATTTCTCAGCACTTTGTCAATGGTTAAACTATTTGTAATCATTGGCAACCGCGATATATTTTATGACATTTAGCTCATCACGAAAGTCATTATCATCCAAAGGAATTGTCAATAATCTATGAATGAAACTATTGTACGCTGCCATTTTATGTGAAAGAGGATGACGAGAGTCTGCGTGTATTGTGGTGTCAGTGGTAGTTGGTTTCCTATAAATGTTGAAGTTTAGTTTATTCATCTGTCGAGTGATGGTTAAATCTAGAAAGTTTATCTTGTTATCCACCTCTGTTTCAAGAGTACACTGGATGTTTCTATTTATTTTATTTAAACAGTTTTAAATTATACGATTAGTTTTATTTAAATAATATAAAACCGACGAGCACATTATAGCGTTGGTAACACTTACAAGTTTCTGTTTCTGCAGTTTCACCAAATAACGTCATAAAACAGTGTTCATTATTTGTGGTGCAAACACAGACAACAATTCTGTCTGTACATACAATTTTTATCATTGTATCAACAATCTGCATGCGCGTGAGGGTTATTTTCAAAGCGTGGTGCCCGTAAATTACGCCCAAGGTCACCGACAATCAGTTGTTTTTTTTTTATCTCTGACAAAGTGCACACTTGTCGTCGTGTTTAACTTTTTTCTGCATAATAAAATACTCTTTAGGGACTATGACTTTATTTACGTGCGAGTTCTTGTACAGATCGAATATCATGTATATCTATTATCTATAATCTCAACGTAGAAATATTTATAGCCTATTCAGCAATGTAAAGAACAAATTAAAAAAAAAAAGAAAAAAACAGAATTTAAAATTCTAAATTTACTAATTTAGCATGAATTTTAAAGTTAAATCTCCAGTGAGGACTAAGATATTTAAAATCAACAGGAGTTTAGAACAAGTGAGCCGTTTCAAATATTTCGACCGAATATGATATAAGAGAGAAGATAAATAAATTTAGGAATAGGTGTGGTATAATTCAAAGAAGTCTTAGAAATAAAGAAGACACAGCACAAGGATTAGATTTTATTTGCAATGTCCACATTTATGAGAGTGAGGTGTGGGTCATGACAAAAAAGGAAAGCGGCAAGTTTCAGAGTGCTGAAATGCTGTTTCTTCGAAATACTTAAAATTATACATTGCAAGATAGAATAAAGAATGAAGATATCAGAGCATAATTCTAAGTTAAAGACATAAATGAAATGATTACAATTTACACAAGAGAATGGTGGGATTATCTGCAAAGGATGACAGAGGATCGATTGCCGAAAGCGGGACTGAACTATAAAACCATTGGTAGAAGAGCCGTGGGTCGTCCGAGGATGAGATGTATGCCGGAACAGGTTAATATAACCTTATCCTTCAAGAGGAGAAGAAGAAGAAGGTTAAAACTTATTCATTAATAGTTTTCTGTATTACCTGCAAAACGTCTGATTACGTACACAAACATTACAACAATCGAAAAGCATTTTAATAGAAATACAAATAAGTTATACGTTAATTCATACTGAAACCTTTCAGAATGCATGTCGCATATGTAAAACGTATGTAAGGTGAACACACAAAATTGTTGCAATCGCTAGTACACTAGGTGAACTCGGGACGACCGCTTTCGACCTCTCGGGTGATCCCGGGCTGTTGTAGTGATTTCGATCTGAAGGCCAGTCTTCAGATTGAAAAACAGTCTTGAAAGAATCAAACATTGTGTTGCGATTGTTTGTTAAAAATTGTTTAACGCCAACGGAAAATCAGAACAAAATTGTAAATATGTAAGAGATACTGCAACTTCAAAACCAAAAGTTTGTAAGTAGGCACTTCAGTTTAAAAGTGGCCGTACGAGCACTGATGATGATCTCCGCCGTCACTAGATATCCAAGAAATGCAACAACTCCAGATGCGGCAGCCATCTTGCACAACGCTTTGCACACCAAGTTCTTGAGTTAAAGTATGATGCAGACGCTCATATGAGACGCCTCTGATGTCAGCAACGTCATCCACTTCTCAACCTGTGGTCTTCCAACACCTTCTGAAATTTTTTCAATAACGCCATTTTTTGTTGCACTCTTTGGACGTCCACTGCTGGGATAGTCTTCAGTGCTTGTACAACCACGTTTAAACTCAAGTTTGCCCCACTTACCGTTGTTTCTGTTGGCGCAGCGTCTTCTAACACATTTTGATTTGCCATTAGGGCTAAAACGTTTTTAACAGAGAATTCATCACAATTCCATGTTTGATTTTCTGCATTTTAAAAACACCCGTGACTGGAGAATTTCAAACAGCTGGTAAAAAGTGAATAAATTGACAGATATATCTGGAAATTAACAGGTGTTCACGCGAAATATACGTCTTGCAGCACACGAAAGATATTAGTTCTATCACTGAGCTACAGATGTCGCTCCGCGAACATTTCGTCTGGTTCTCGTACTGTAGCAAGTACACAGTACACTAACAAGATATTGAGAGTCAGAAGCGACACATTCCAGGAATGTTTTCCTTCTTGCACCAAACAAATATTTAGCATGTTGATTACTTTACACATTCAGAATTTTTTTATTTTTATTTTCCATTGGCGCTAAAACTTTTTTAACAGAGAATTCGTCACAACACGATGTTTGATTTTGTGCACTTTAAAAACACGCGTTAAAGGTAAATTTCAAACATCTGGTAAAAAGTGAATAAAGTGATAAATATATATGGAAATTAACTTGTGTTCACGCGAAATATACGTCTTGCAGCGCAGAAAGGTTTTAGTTCTACCACTGAACTGTAGATGTCGCACAGTGAAATTTCCAACTGAAACTGGTCTCTATTGGAGAATGTGTTCAGCTGGCTTCTGACAAACATGAACAAGCAGGTCAAGTCTTTGAAGATACTCGTGAACAAATTGAAGATCATGATAATCATATGTGGAGTGTAGATTTGTTTCCAATTATCTTTTATCATTAGGTGCAACAATAAATAAAGAAAACATTATTTCGGCATTTTACGTCATACGTGTGACGTTAAGCAACGACGAAACGGAAGGACAGTCACGCCTATGATGTAGCACTCAACGCTTCTTCAAGAATTTTACGCAAACAAAACTTTGTACGGACGCCGCAACCGCCGTAATCGCCATATTTGCACCAACATGATCTTTCTTCCTCCGAAGAAGGAAAAGCACTACAAAAGGACAATGTTTCGTAACTGTTGAATGCGTAAAAAGAAAATCGCTGAGCGAGCTGAAGGCTACACAAAAGACTGCATTCGAGAACCGTTTTTAAGTCTGAAAAAAAGTTGGCATAGTTGTGTTATGACCGATTGATGCTGTGTTGAAGTGAACATTGTAAACCTAGATAAACCTATGCTTATTTTTTCAAATAAACAAAAACTTCGCAAACTTTCTGATCAAACTTCGTATACGGGAAAAATAACATGCACAGCCATGAAGGGGATACTTCAAGAAACTGTACGGACACCGGTAATAGACCTATTCTTTGTGCCAGGTGTAGCCTATGCTGCTTGCGGCGCAGGTAAACGGCTCAGCGGATTATTTAACATGTAACCTAAACATGTAAACATGATAAACATGTAAGTAATATCTTCTTGATTAGCAGCCCATAGGCTGGTTGGCAGCAGCTCGCCATTCATCATGCTTTTCTACTTTCCTTTCAACTCACAATATGTTGTGCAGTTCATATCGACCACAAGCTGTTTCATGCAGTCTGAACGGAGTCGTCGTCTGTGATTCTTCTCTTCAATTGTTCCTTCTATTATTCTCTTAACCAACCCATTGTGTCGTAGTATATGCCCTATAAACTTAGCTCTTCTGCCTTCTAAATTTCGTAGAAAGCTCTTCTTCTCCCGAGTTCTTCTAAAGACTTCCCCATTCGTTATCTTCTCCCTCCAACTTATCTTGAATATTCTTCTGTAGCACCAGGTCTCAAATGCTTGGAGTCTTTTCTGTCACTTTATCAAATTGTCCAAGATTCATTCCCGGATAGGGCAACAATCCACACGTATGTCTTTACTAAATTCTTTCTTATTTTTAGGCTGATAGTGTATGAAGTGAAGACGTTTTCTGTTTGTTGAAAGCAATTTCAGTCTGACTGCTGGTCTGGCGGCGTTATGAATTAAGATTCATCTTTTGAACTGAGTTCGTGATCATTTAAAGAGCTTCAGGTGAGCCAAAGTGTTGCTTTAATATTAATTAACTAAGCGCTCGCGGGGGTATTATATTATGATATATGTACGTCTTTTTGTGTGTGTTGCGTCTGGGATGGTTAAGAGCACGTTGCCGACTTGCCTTTGCTTGTATGAAAACTAAAGAGAACTTGCCGTTAGAACTATATTCCAATGTAAAGTAATAAAGATTTAAGGTTAAAAATAATTTAATTCTAAAAGTTGATAATTTAAAGAGAAATTGTGAGGAGTAATATTTATATTGACACTTAATTTTCGGAATGGAATTGTGACAGTGTGTGTCTGTGATCTGTGCTTACTGGGGTTAGAAAGAATTGTGTGAGGGTATTTTTTCCTGACGGCTACTTACAAATAAAATGTTTTCCAGGGTTCCCGCCTAGCCGTGAGGGAAAAGGGGACAACGAAGATGGGGACAGAACATCGGTCGTCACCTGCAGACTATCGCAGCACCACCCCAATGCCGTCAGACCTCGAGAAATCCCTACACTGCCAGCCCAAAGTGACTGCCCTAAGGAAGAAATGAAGCACAGGATTTCGGAGACACCAGTGGTTACACCATAGTCAACGTCAGCGCGCATTCTGGGTAACAATAAAGCGTCTAAGCATAGGTGGGACTTTTCCTATATTTTAATCCACAAAACACAAAAAAAACAGCAATCTATTGGAGTTAAAACATGAAATGGAAGACATCTTCACAAACCGTAATTTTAGATGTTCAATGACCAACTGTCTGTTATAGCATGTCCGGTGGACTTATAGTGACTAGTGTAATTAAAGAGTTAAAGAATCTACCTGTTGAAGAATGTCAATTACTATGCTATATTTTATAGCACACCATTTGCCTTTTGTCGTGATTAGTAACCTAGCATAATTTAAAATTGGTAGTTGGGCAGTTGAATTAACTGTTTCTTATGAAGATAAAATGTCATTAACAATTTGTACTTAACAATTGATAATAACTATGGAGTAGTTCCTTCCTAAATCTTCTTGTGTGTACAGGTCCTTATTAGGGGCTGTTACAGAATTAGGCCAGTATAATTCTTGTAGTATAACACCTTAAATTTTTTCTTAAGCGGGCAACTGGTGTGTGTAAGGCATGGTGATAGTATCAAGATATATATATCTATATATACATGTATTAATCCTGTGATGCATAATTTATTTTAAAAGGAAAAGAGAAATATTTTTTTGGCAAATATAAAACGGCATTACATGTTCTTGTTAGGCATGATGTATCATTGTTTGAGGGTCAGTTTAATTCATAGAGTATCTGCAGATCCAACCTTTAGTAATTGTTTATTAGAACTTATTTAGAAAAGTCATGTGAATAAAGGTTAATACTTAGTGATGTCAGCTTATGTGAAGGCAATGCACTTAAATGTGTTTGAATAATTTGTTGTTATTCAATATTGGAGAGATGCACGTTTATTAATGATAGTGGAAAATATAGCCGTGCATATTGTAATAAAGATGTTATTATTATAACAAGAGAACACTAATAAAAGCTGTTATCCTTTGCAAGTGTTTTATTGCAAGTCCTGTCACGATGGGCTCAACTCAATTTTTCTTCCATCTAGACCGCAGGTCTAGTTTTAATAGTTAAGTAACGACCCCTGAAAAAAAAATGAATAAAAAAAAAATTTTAAACAAAAAAACTTAACAAAAAATTTTATAAAAAGTTCAGGGGGACGTTTCAATGGTAGATCAGAGCGTGGTTAAGATCGATGGGCTGAATAGTGACAGGAATTGCAAGTAATTTGGGCAGTTGAGATAGATTATGGGGCAGTGGGGGAGAGTGCAATAATGTGTATATCTGTTGAGTTTTGATTAAGGAAATGAGTGAAGGGAAAGTTTTTATTGGTGTTGTTTATGTTAATTGTTTTATGAAATGTTAATGTTGTTTTGTGTATATGACTCTTGTGTATGTAACCCTGACGCAACATGTATATATGCATGTAACTATGTCAAGGTCACACGCTCATTTACACGATTTGTTGAGTATCTAGGTTTTCTTTTGGGGCTTTTGAGCATGTTTAGGGTATCAAAATTTTTACATTGCCCAACGCTGTCAGACCTGTTGGAGTTGGTCGGGATCTGTTAGAACGTGTCGTATTAACCTGAAGGGTTGTAGTATTATCATTATGATTGTACTGTCTGCGTGATCGATCGGTCGTTCGGTTGTTTCCATATTACGGAGTTATTCTGCTCGAAATAAAAATAAAAAGAATTATAAATTAATATTGCGGAGTGCGGTGTGGTCGAGCCACATATGTCACTTGTGTATTGTCTTTTGAAGTGTGAATTATTTGGGATTCTCCGTCCGGAATGTTGCTTCTGCAACACATATATATCTATGTTTTTTAACAAATGTTATTTATTCTAGTTGTATTAATTTGTATCGTGTGTTGTTATTTATGTATGTACATTTGGTACTAACGTTGTCGTTTGTTTTCTTGTGTTGGGGAGATTGCTCTGCCTTTCGTTTTCCCCTTCCCCTCGCGCTTCGTTAGGGAGCCCTGAAGCCACTTGAGAACCCTGAAGCCGCTTGATGCGACTCAAGTTTTTCCTCTTCTTTTGTTGTGAGGTTGTGTGAAAATGTGGTAATGTGTTGTTGTAATTAGGTTGAAGTTGATGGCTGACAATAATTATATTTTGGGTGGTATCATACGGAGCGGTCCAGGTAGTAGTAAGAGCGGGGTTTGAAATGAGGAAATAATTAAAATAGGATTTTGTTATAGCCCTGTTTTTGAAAGAGAAATATTTTAAAATTAAGTATACGTGGAGTTAGTGAAACAGAATCAATATAATAGTTTGTACAGCAATGTAGATTGAGCCGAGATGACATTGAATATTTTTTATTCAATATTGGAGAGATGCACGTTTATTAATGATAGTGGAAAATATAGCCGTGCATATTGTAATAAAGATGTTATTATTATAACAAGAGAACACAAAAAAAAGCTGTTATCGTTTGCAAGTGTTTTTTTGAAAGTCCTGTCACGATGGGCTCAACTCAATTTTTCTTCCGTCTAGTTTTAGTAATTAAGTAACGACCCCTGAAAAAAAATAAACTAAAAATAAAATTTTAAACAAAAAAAAACTGAACAAAAAATTTTATAAAAATTCAAGGGGACGTTTCAATACAAACATTTCAGAACAAAATTCTCAGAAGAAAAGTAAGCGCCCCTTGATATATAAGGAACGACAACCTACGCAGAGACCTCTATGTAGCATATGTCAGCGAAATAATACCAAAACATGGAGACAAACGTGATCAGAGGCTACAGGTCCACGATAACCATTAATGCTACAAGTCGTGGAAGAAGCTCCACACGTTCTGAGGCGACTCAAAAGACAGAATCCACATGATCTGGTATCCCAAAAGAAAGCAATTAATATGTATAGATCCATAAAACTTTATGTGAGAGAAAGAACGAATAATCTTGGGATTTGCCACTGGACTTTACCCTATCACCCGTGAAGGGAACATGAAGAAGGAGCTGGTGGATGAGCTTGCTCAGTTGTAGCATTAAGGGAGGTGTTTTTAGTGGGTTAGAGTTCCACACTACTAGGAACTAAGGGGTTCCTAGTGTCTATAGAAATTTTCACCTACCATCGAAAAAAAAATTTTAATATTATCATTGAAAACCTGATCATCTGCAAACAAAAGAGCGCAGAGACATTTCTCTTTCATAGAAACAAAAATATCGTACCAGGTCAATACACAAATGAGGATACCTGACTGAATGACCTGACTTTTACCTCAAAACGTGTAATAGAATATAGTCTACAAATTTGTTGTGCGTCAGAACACAGGTAAAAGTAAAATAAAAGATGCACTACGTTTAACTTACTGAAGATCATTAATATCTAAAACAACAATGGTTTGAATACTATAAGTAGCTCTGGACACGGGATCAACTGGAAGAAACAACCTTTCCTGATGTCAGTGATTTTGTGGACCCAATAACAATGGATAAATTGTCACCTGCTCTACAGCGCTGTAGAAAATAGAAAAACAGTGCACTGATGGGGTGAACGTGGAGCTTATAAAGTGAGCAGCAACCTTGCTGCATAATCGTTTGCTGCAGTTCATTAATCAATGCTGGACCACTGGACATGTTCCTGATAACTGGCGGATTGCAAAGGTTTGCAAAGGTAATTCCCATATTCAAGAAAGGTGATCGTAATGACTGCACGAACTACAGAGGGTTCAGCCTTCTTAATACTTCATATAAATTATATTCGTCTATATTAAGAACACTGCTGAATGCAATAATAGACATCATGCTTTCAGAGGTACAGAATGGCTTCCGAAAAGCAGATCATGTTTAGATTGCATACTTACAATAGCCCAGCTCATTGAAAAGCGTAGAAAGTATCAGCTGCCCACATACATAGCTTCCATCGACTTCGACAATGCGTTTGACGGGGGCATCGGAACAAACTATGGGTAACAATGAGATGCCACAAATCAAATTAGAGCTATACAGAGTCTTTATTTAAAGAATACAATCTTAATTGCAGGGAAACTTAGAACAGCTCCTGGAGTTGGCCTGATCAATTGTGGAGTACGACAAGGGTGTCCATCATCATCGTCTCTTTTAATTTCTACATTGAGGATGTAATACAAAATTGGCAGATGTGTCTTCCAGACTGTTTTATAATTGGTCACTCTACATTGACACCTTGTTGTCTGCCGATGATCAGTCTATTCTATCAGACTTGGAAAACAGATTGCAAATCGGCATACATTTGTTAAATCGAATCTGCAAAGACTCTGGATTACAAATATCTACACTTAAGACCAAGGCGATGGCTTTTCGTGGAACTAATCCATACGGGCAAAAATTGTTATAGATGGTATTGTCCTAAAACAAGGCAGTAATTTTGAATACCTGGGCTACGGTGTGTCATATAATACAAGCAACAACGTTGTTAATAAGTTGCATAAGTTTAACCTTATGTGCGGGACTATTAGGCGAACCCTTAAGTCAGCAAGTAAAGAAACACGCCTAAAATCCTACATGGTTTTTAGGCGTGCTCTTCGCACACTTCTTTATGGGTCTGAGAATTGGACTTTAACAAAAGGCCAGGCTAGTCGTATCCAAGCGGCTGAAATGAGATTTCTCAGGCACGTGGTAGGGTATTCTCTTCATGGTCATAGAAGAAACACAGATATACGACAGGAACTGAATATTATGAGTATACTCGACAGGATTGCCCAGTATCGGCTGAATTGGTGGAAATATCTTTGCTGAATGGATGACTGCTACATCCGCAAACAGCTATAGAACTATAAACCGATGGGACGGAGAGGTGTGAGATGTCCGAGGAAGCGCTGGACTGATCAGTTCTAATCTTTGCCTGTTTGAGACCGGAACAAACCATCCTTGGTTGAATCCTTGCAGATGATGATGATGATGATGATGATGATGATGATGATAATGACTACGTTAATGTTTACTACAAGCAAATAAAACCTCAGGTAGATTAAAAAAAAATTTGGAATATTAAAATATTGCATATATAGTACAATTATTATATATAAGAAGTATTATATATACTGTATATTGGGATGTACAAGGTCGCATAGAATAAATTAGTCGATATGTAGATATGGAAATGTTTTGGCTTTATTAAAGATATTCCTTAATTTGTAGATTGCGCAGTATTTACGACAGTTTCTGATTGCACAACAAATTCTAATAGACAGTTTTAATACAAATAAAATAAATTAAGCGTTTTGTTTAAATAAATAAATTATTACTTCTGCTGTAAATAAACATTAATGAACAGTGTCTGTTGATCTTCAGTTTATACTTAAAAATAATTCTTCCTATACTCTAATTACAAATTACATACTCTAATTCGTATACGTTTCTCTGTCTTTTTAATTTATAATTGTTTTATTGATTTCTTTAGTTTGTATAAATGGGTTTATATAATTTAGTTTCCTGATTTGATGAATGATGCGGTGTTTGTCCTCGTTTCCTGATGAGTGTCGACAGATGCTCCTTCCAAGTAGACGTCAGGATACCGCCGCTCCTCCTGTTTTAAAGCTCCAGAGTCGTTTCACGGGTTGGGTACTTCTATGAACAATGTTGGAATTATTAATTATTACTTAATTATATAGCTCTGGCAACTTGATGTGTTCATAAATGCCTACATGGACGATCTTGAACTTTCCCGAACTAGCACTTCAGATTATTCAGTCGCGCGCTTTACTACAAGTGTACGAAACTACTGACAAACATAACGTACTGAATCAGAGGTAACGATTGGACGTCATTGAGTAACGGGACTGCTTCTTCTCAGTTCTAAGTTAGACTGATTTACATCCCATCACGGATCAAATCAACTGATACATTAGCCAATTCCATTGGTCAAAACGTCCCTCACCCTCACGGCTACAGTCTAGATAGCATTCTACTTGTAAGAAATTGTTTATCAAGAATGTGAAACGTGCAAATAAAACCGGTATAATTTTATTGCTTTTCTTGTGGGTGATAAAACTTTTTTATGAAAAACTCATATATTTCGTTCTTTATACTATTAACAATTTTAAAACCAGACAGGTCTTTACATTATCCACAGGCTGGTGTAAGTCTCATGTCGGATACTTGATTTTCATAAAAGTTTTTAATTAAATTCGTTTTTTATTGTTATTTCATAACACAGTTATTCACACGAGCACTCGCCATATGCCTATGCATATGTTTGCACTACTTCACAACACATTTTTATACAGTCATAAATCAACGTAATCTAACAATTTTGACATGATTCTTATTGTCTATGTTACAATGTTCCAACACGCAACTTTTATTTTGACCAATTCTCATGCTAACAAGATATCATATGTTAAAAGTGAAATTATTATTTCATATCCAAAACTCACACGTTGGAATATATTACACAATTATTAAAACAAATATTGTGTGTGTACACACACACACACACAGAGTCATGTGGTAATACCAGGACTTTTACCAGAAGATTTGAATGTTATTACACTACACTGCAGAATGTCAACAGGTACACTATGTAATATTATTAATGTTATTGACAATGCTTCTTCATTCATTCAATGAAGAGTGATAAAACATGTTGTTTGGTTCCAGTGCTCACCTTTGTACAGCTGCTGCGAAACGTCAGACAGTCTCTGCCTCTGCGATTTTTTACGGTTCTTCGGAAGATGCATAAATCGGAACGCCTCTGTGTCCTATAGATTTGTATTTTCAGACTTATTTGGCCAGTCCGGAGTCTGACGTTCTTTCTGAGTATTTTTTCCATCGTTATTTGTGATCTTCTAAGTTTTCATTGAAGTTAAAAACTTGGAACTGTTTTCTTATATCCCCATTCCTTATACGGTCAAGTTTGGAACACCGTCGTTTAATACCTCTTAAGAATGCCATTTCCGAGGCCTGTATTTTACTGTTTTGTTTCTTTGTAGTTGTCCATAACTCACATCCATCCACTAAACTACACACACGTGTCACCTCCTCATGACGTCACATCCAGTGACTCATCCGTCCCTTCATATTACCACTTTAGATTGTACAGGGTTTGTATTAAAATGTTTATATATTCATCTTTGTACATTCTACATATAATCTGTACTGAAACGACATGTATATATACTGTATATGTGTGTGTGTGTGTGTGTGTTTGTGTTATACATATATTTTAACTACATAACTTGTTGACAACATACCACTGTAAAGTGTCAGTGTGTTTAATATGAATTGCGATTATTTTTACAGTATTTCTCACAATAAAGTGTAATCAACCCTGTAAACACTGTTTTTTCATGATCGATGGAAACAAGTCGCGCCACCAAATTACATCCAACCCGACTCCCCATTAGTAGTTTGAGAACCAACGTTTGGTGACACAAGTTTTCTTTTGTCAATAATACGGTCAATAATAATTATACTTAGTGTTTGTTTTTGTATCGGACATCTGAGGACCCCGTGCCAATTTCAATCTTCATTCCATGTTCTTTTCTTTTTTCCACGAATATTTTTTCTTCTTTCCACTATGTCTCTTCTTCCTGTCTTCAGTCCACTTTGAATCTGCGTTTTGCTCTCTCATACCCTGGACTCCTTCAATTTTTAAGACTTTTGGCCAAAAGAACTTTTCTTTCAATTGATTCTTCTGTGTTTATATTCCATATATAAGGTTCCAAAACCTTTTTGACTTTTTTAATCCATCTTGATGTTGACTTCTTTCCCCACAGATATTTGAAGGTCTGTTTTGTTAACTAATTTTCGTCCATTCTATATAAATGTCCAAAAAATTATAATTTTGTTATCTCGGTGTTTCTGTTACATTTTCTATAATTTGATATATTTCAACACTACTTCTTAATTTCCAACCATTTGAAGTTTGTCGTGGGCATAATATTTACCTAATAATTCGTCTTCTAATTAATTATAGTTTGTCTAAATTATAATTCAAGAGATTCTGGTTCCATATAGGCATTCACTTCACTACTATACTATAATGCCTTATTTTCGCATACTAATATAAGCATATTTATATATAGATATGCATAACAGATATCAATGTTATCTAAAATAATATTTAGATATTTTTATTTTAAATATCTTTAGTTATACCATACGGTTTTTTCATTTTATGAATCCTTCCTTCTATAGCAGATTATTTTAAACCATTCTCTTAAATTATTTCCTTTAGATACTTAAACTTCCTAACCCTCTCTATTCGACCAATATCTGTTTAGAGTGAATTCATTTTTCAAATTAGAGTGTTTTATTTTTCATACAAATTTTCAAAAAACATAAACATAAACATAATTTACTATACTGCGCAAAATTGATGAAACCGTGACCTATGACGTTTCACCTTTGTACATAGTCTTTGTTATTGTGAGGATTATTATATAACCATATTTTACATACTATTTTCTGAAACTGCATAAACCAAGGTGTAAATAATGGCATTTAGAAAAACAATTTTAATAATTTTCTGCCTCCACGTGCGTATACCAGTGAGTAATTTCTGACTACATTTTCCTGAATAATGTTTAAAAAAGCTTTAACACATCATTTTCCTACAAGTAAAGAAAATTTTTTTAACTTTATGGCCGAATAAATGCATACTTTTCATTTCAAGAAAAATATTGTGCATGGTAAATAAGAAAACATAATAGAAGCATTAATTCTTTACGTTTATTTTTTATTTTTTGCGAATGGAAGGGTATCCAGATAGTGACATACAAGAACTGTCAACATGTGCCGTAGCCAAGACGTCAATCGTCGTCTGACTGCGTACAATGAAGACCATTCAATCCATCCATCGTGCGTGGCGGGAATTCCCTTCCAATCGGGGCTGAGGCAGGGATGTGCCCCTGCGAAGGTGTATATGTAAGTAGTAGTGATTCTTATAGCGTATTGTAAAGAAAATTACAGGGTGGGTTTTGACTAGTGTGCACATACATATTTTAAAACTAATTTTATTTGGTTATTAATGGTCCCAAAAATGTAAATATAAAGTTTTTATTATTGTTATCATCATCTTCATCGTCATCATCGTTGTCTTCTCTTCACCTTTTTCTTCTTTTCCTTTTTCTTCTGTTTATATTCTTTCCTTTCTTCTTCTTCTTCTTCTTCTTCTTCTTCATCTGCTTTCTAAAGGCGTTATTCTATTCAAAATTCTACCTTGCTTCACTACACCACCGATCTTTCCCTAAATCGTACCAAGAATCTTCTACAAAGCGGTTTGCAATTCTAACTTGTTGTCTACATCACGTTGCTTATGAGTATCTTCAGAAGGTGTTATCGCCGTCGGCGCAAAGGGAGGAAGCATTTTGGGGGAGCGGGAGACATGAATTCATTATTTTTTCGCTCAACTATCTTTGTGATTTTGTTTCAAGTTCACAAAAAATACCTTTTGGAACAAATATTTATAGGTGTTGTATATTTTCTTAGAAGGCGTTTGTTTTTCTTCTGTTCTTACTGTCCGTGTTTTACACATACTACAGTACAATAAAAGTATCACTTTATCGGTTTCTTAAAAAGTAAAATTCTATCTAAACTTGATGACTAACAATGGAAAATTTTAAAGAATGCAGTTATTATCAGCTGCACACGAGAATTGTTAGTCACTAGACTTTTAAACCAGTTGAACTGATCAACGATCTGTTGAATTCCTACAACAATCTGCATCATTATTTGGTGGTTTACATTTGACAATACTATTTCCTTATGTGTAGCCTAATTATTGTACTTCTTCTCCTGATAGACGACATCCTTTTGGATGTTGGACATCATTCAGGCTATTTTAACTTTCTGTACTGCTGCACGGAATAAGTCACTTGTATTCATACCAAACCAGGTCCTTAAATATCTCAGCCATGAGATTCTACGTAGCTCAAATACATTTCCCTTTAGTATGGACTGCAATAAGTTCAATCTATGTCAATTTCTCATGAGGTGTCCCAGATACTGAAGCTTTCTTATCTTCACTGTGTTAATAATTTCCCTTTCTTTCTTTATATTTCATAAAGAAAGAAAATACAAATCTATAGGACACAGAGGCGTGTGGGTATACCCAGGCTGCAGGATTTTTGAAGTTTTAAACCTAATTTTCATTGGACAATTAGACCTCGTTATTTGTCTGTGTTGAGGGGCCCAAGCAAATATAAATGTCAGGACTGCAGCGAGAGGAGTACGAAGCGTCCACTGTTAGTTTTGTTCAAGTGAAACATTGACGAACACAATTCATCACATGTAAGAATGTGAACGAAACGATGCTTCCTTCTATTGCAAAGCAACCACTAGGCTCAACGAGTCATCAATAAATACCGTGAAAAATTTAATCTCCGTCCTTTACTTCGCGTTCTGCTCTCATATCTTCATCCCTTATTCTATCTTGCAATGTATAAGTTATAGTATTTCGAAGAAACTGCATTTCAGCACCTTAAATCTTGCCGCTTTCCTTTTTTGTCATGATCCACACCTCAGTTGGATTTATCAACGTGGGTATTGCAATTGTCTTAAAAAATTTAATCCTTTTGCTGTGTCTTTATTTATTTCTAAGATTTTCTATGAATTGCACCATAAATATCGCTAAATTTATTTATCTTCTCTCCTATGTCACATTCAGATTCATAGCTTACTGCACAGCCGAGATATTTGAAACAGCTCACTTGTTCTAAAATGCTGTTGATTATAACTATCTTAGTCTTCACTGGATATTTACTTTTGAAGGCCATAGCTTTGGTCTTTCTTACTGAAATTGTCAGTAAGTACTCTCTTGCCACTTCTTGTAGTTGAAACATAGCTCTTTGCAAATCATCCTCATTTTCTTGAATAAGAACTATGTCATCCGCATATAGCAGACATAGCATACAACCTTGTTTAAATAACAAAGTTTTAGTCAACTTACGTAGGCCACAGCTTACGTTTGCTGATAAGTTGTATTTATTTACAAACTTTTGCTTCCATACCATTCCAGCAGTATTCAAATTGTTTTCCGTTTCATCAGAAAAATACTTTAGAAGTTTAAGCTTCGAGCTGGGTAGCCTGTATTATTGTTTTATGGGAGTTAGTTGGTGCGGGAGGAGTGTTTTCTGGTTGACTATACAAAGGGATGGGACTTAGTGTCGCCTGGCGCAGTTTCCTGGTGACCTTGAGGTATGCGTGTTTACGTGAGTTTGTGTGTCTTGTGTTGTATTTTCAATGTATGTGTGTGGGGGGGGGGACTTATATATTTCATGATTTGTAAGTGTTATTTATTAGTTTTATTTTTTACCTATATATTATTTGAATACTTTTGTGTGTTTTGACGCCCTTTCGATTGTAAGACAGAGTATTGTTTATCTTTTATTTTTGATATTATAGTTTTGTTTTCGCCTGAAGAAAGATTCGTTGTGTAGCCGAAACGTCGCTTTTAAATGGAAAATCATCGATGTAAATAGTTCGACATAATAGTAGGTAGGCCTAACGTCAACAACACATCACTAACGTCTTTTGAAGAGTATAGTATCCATTTTTGAATATTTCAAAATAATCTTCCTTAACGTGAGTAAAAATTTTAATAAAATCGCCAAAATTGTATGTAGGATTCAAATTAAACAAACGTTTTATTAACATCTGAATGGAGTATTACGTTTTGAACATTTTCAAATATTGAGACCCCAGGGCACAAAAGAGTCAAAAAAATTAAAAAAAAAATCGAAAAATTATTCAGAATGTAAGATTAATAAGGTCCGCTTGTTAACAATTTCTAGTGTTTGTTGTACGATTGTGTTCTCTGCAATTGAATGGGTGAGAAGAACAAAGAAAACGTTCCAAAGATAATCATTTTCGGAAAACGATAAAAAACTTTTTTTTACGTAAACAAGGGATTGAACGGAAAAATTTCACATAATAAAGTTACTCTCTAAAACGTTAAATAAACGTCCCATATTTTAATGTTATGATAATTGTAACACGTAAACCGTTACATGAAAGCTAACTTTCTAAAGTCTTTCTATTTTGATCTCATTTTTAACTGATAACCGACAAATTTTTAAAAAATTATAATTAAATATTTTACTTAATAGTTTACTGCTGGTGACAAGTGACAACATATTGTAGATTTAAAGTAATCTTTTAAAGTTTTGAGTATTAGAAAATAACGAACTAAAAGACAAAATTTGACATGACCAGTGTTTTTCTCTTGTCAGTTAGTAACACTTGTAATTACTTTGTGTTTCTTTATCAAAACAAACAAGAAAGTAAAAAGTAAGAGTAATTAGTGTTTACCTTTTCCACTATTTGTAGCACTTTAATCACTTTGTAGTTCACAATTTTCTTCCTACATATTTGATGTAGGTCACGACATAATATGTCTGTAAAATTATTTACGTTCGTCTGGTGTATACTGATGAATTGTTGCCACACCTTGCATCTTCTTCTCGTTTATAGAACTATTTATATTAAAAATTGCTACAGGAAGGAAGTGTCTGCCCCACCACTGTAAAGCTTGAACACTTCACTTTGAATACTATCAATAAACTCATGTGCTAGCACAATTGGATCTATTTATTAATTGTAGACGAAAGGTCGATGGTTGCTTATGTTGATCATATCTCTACCATGTAGGCTTTTAAATAGATCTTTTGAAAAATTTAGGCCACCAATATTTAAAATTTAATATTTTTCGACTTTATATTGATCTTACTTCAAATAATGGCTCTGTACGAGGGTCAGTTAAAACGTTCGCGGAGCGATTGCAGCTTAGCGGTAAAACTAAAATTTGTATTTAATGTAAACTCCTGTTAATTTCCAAATCTATCTATCAATTTAATCATTGTTCAGAAGCGGTTTAAAACCGACATTTCATGCGTGTTATAAAAACGGACAAAATCAAACATCGTGGTGTGATTCTTTGTTAAAATTTGTTTAGCGCCAACGGAAATTCTGAACGAAATTGTAAATGTGTCAAGAGATGCTGCGACTTCAACACCAACGGCTTGCAAGTAGGCACTTGAGTTTAAACGTGGTCGTACGAGTACTGAAAACGTGGTTACACTAGACGACCACAACAATGCAACAACTCCATATGCGGCAGCCATCTTGCACAACGCTTTGCACACCAAGTTCTTGAGTTAAAGTATGATGCACACGCTCATATGAGACGCCTCTGATTTCAGCAACGTCATCCACTCCTCAACCTGCGGTCTTTCAACACCCTATAAATTTTTTTCAATAATGCCATATTTTGTTTCAGTTTTTGGACGTCTTCTGCTGGGATAGTCTTCAGTGCTTGTACAACCACGTTTAAAGTCGAGTCTGCCCCATTTACCGTTTTTTCTGAGAGCGCAGCGTCTTCTAACATATTTTGATTTGCCATTAGCGCTAAAACGTTTTTAACAGAGAATTCATCACAATTCCATGTTTGATTTTGTGCATTTCAAAAACACGCGTGACAGGAAAATTTCAAACAGCTGGTAAAAAGTGAATAAATTGACAGATATATCTGGAAATTAACAGGTGTTCACGCGAAATATACGTCTTGCAGCACACGAAAGATATTAGTTCTATCACTGAGCTACAGATGTCGCTCCGCAAACATTTCGTCTGGCCCTCGTACTGTAGCAAGTACACAGTACACTAACAACATATTGAGAGTCAGAAGCGACACATTCCAGGAAGGTTTTCCTTCTTGCACCAAACAAATATTTAGCATGTTGATTACTACATTAAAAGTCAGGGAATATTTCGCTTATGTACACCAGCTGATGTATTTTCAGTTTTTAAACAAAATGGCTATTTCAGTTAAATTTGAACAAAAAGTGGAATCTGTTCCTTCTTTTTCTCACCAATTTAATTGTTACATTGTTCAAGAAATAGTAGAAAAACTGTGATTTTTCTAAGATTTTCAATATTTGAAAATTTTTCTCAAATTCTGTAATAATAAACTATACTACACAATTCGTTATGTAATATCAAAGTATAAGCTATTCAATATTTGTGTAATAATAATATTTTTAATAATAATAATAATAACGATTTTCCTTAACACGAGTGAAAGTTTTATTTTATTTTTTTTTTTTAGTTTAATTTTACCTTGCAACTAATCTTAAATAGATTAACGAGCAATTTGACTCTATCAATATCTTAAAACTAAATGTCTATTTACCGGGTTTACCCACTGGTATCCCTCAGATTACTCTAATGGTGAAAACATACACACACACAACACTTCACACTGTCGTCTGCTTTACACACACCACACTAAACCAGGTCAAAAGATTTGGTCCTCTTGAGCCTTCTCAATATCCCATGTTGGTCAAGCAGCTGAATTGCCTCTACGTTAACGTGGTTATGAAGCCGGTCTTCATGCTTCTGTGCAAATTTCCTAATCTCGTCAGGAACCATTTCCACACCAGGTCTCTGTGCAGGTCACTATTCCTTATGTACAAGGGGCATTAACAATATTTCTCAGTACTTTATTTTGAAATCGTTGTATGATTTCGACGTTACTCACACTGGCACACCCCCACAGCTGGATTCCATAGGTCCAAACTGGTTTGAGCACCTGCTTATACAGCACAATTTTATTATGTATTGCAAGCTCGGAGTTTGCACCAAGGAGCCAAAACATTTTTTTAAATTTGAGATTCACTTCCTCACTTTTTTTTTTTAATGTGCTCTTTCCATCTAAGCTTAGCATCTAGGTTAAAGTTTTAATAAAAATCGCAAAAAACTCCTCATTTGGGGTTTAAATTAAACAAAAGTTTTAATTTTAATATTTGAATGGAATATTACGTTTCTACAATTTTAAAATTTTGAGACCCAGTGCACACAAAAAACACCAAAGGCTTTGACAATAAGTTGAAAAATAATTAAGTACGTAAGACTACATATGTTACCAGTGCTACAAATGTTAACAATTCGGTAACACTACATTACCTTTGTAACATTACAGAACAAATTTTAACAATGTCTATTGTTTATTGTATGATTGTGTTCTCTGCAATTGTTATATTACTCAGGAAGTAGTAGGAAAATTGAGTTTTTGAAAGCTTTTCAACATATAACATTTCATCCGTTATAAGACAGAGCATTTTTTATATTTAATTTTTCATGTTTTTAGTTTTGTTTTCGCCTGAAGAAAGATTTGTTGCATAGCCAAAACGTCGCTTTTAAATAAGAAATTATCGATAGAAAAATTTCGATATAACAATAGGCCTGACGTCAACAAACTATCACTGACGTCTTTGGAAGAGTAGGCCTATAGTATTAATTTTAACAATTCCAAAATAATTTTCCTTAAGGTGAGTGAAAATTTTAATGAAATAGCATAA
Source organism: Magicicada septendecula (assembly GCA_034769895.1). Lineage (NCBI taxonomy): Eukaryota > Metazoa > Arthropoda > Insecta > Hemiptera > Cicadidae > Magicicada > Magicicada septendecula. The sequence continues at coordinate 19,815,653 of CM068372.1, forward strand.
ACGTCATGTAGGGTTCAAAATTTAAAAAAAGTTTTACTAACATCTTAATGGAGTAATAGGTTTACAAATTTGTTTAATTATGAGACCCCAGTGCACACAAAAGAGATCAAAAATTTTAAAAGTAAACTGAAAAATTATTCAGGATGTAAGACCAATACGGTCCAAATGTTAACAATGTCTAGGGTTTTGTTGTGCAATGGTGTTCTCTGCAATTGTTATATTATTCAGGAAATAATAGGGAAATTGGAATTTTTCTAAGCTTTTCGATATTTAAACATTATCTAATATCTAAATTTGTGTAACAATAAACGTACTACGTTCAAAGTAATGAGCGAGGACTGCAACTCATGCAACATACTATTATACCTTGATCACATTTAATTTGCTATGAGGTTAGACTTACTGCACTAACAAGGGTGATGGAAAAATAAATATGAATTTTATTAGAATACTTTATTAATTTTAATATATATATATATATTTAATATACAAACAGAATAAAAATACAAATTAACAGTTTTTTCAATGATTAAAACAATTTTTTATAATATTTTAAAAGAGATTCGATGAAACTTTAGAATAGAACATTGTGTATACTGTGATCTTCATTTCCATCCTCTTCTGTGTCCGACAGCGTTGTCGAAGTGCTAAAAGTGACGCACGTTCCCGCATAGTCCGAGAATATTAGTTATAGTAGTATTGGTGTAGCAAAAACATTTCTGGTCAGGACAGCTGAACATGCAACAGTCTAAAGAAGTGAGGCACTGGAATCAATCAATATATCAGTCTTATCAATCTCATTACATTAATGAAGCAGCACTTGTCTATATTGTTAATAATATTAATTAGTATACGTTTTGATATACCACTGTAAAACGTGATAATCGGTATGATATACTGGTAAAAGTTCGTGTTTTTACATACACTAGAGTCTCGTTTAACCGAATCTGGTAGGACCAAAGGTGATTCGGTTAAACGAAAATTCGGCTAAATCGGAAACATAGTAGTAATGTAATTGTATTACAAGTGTTTACCGGGCTGTTTGGCCGTGATCAACGGTTTACAGACAAACCAAACATTTCGGCAGCACCACTGGCTGCCATCATCAGTGGAATTCGAAGAATTCGAGTCTAACCTGAACGCGGGCTGTTAAACGTCAGGCCCACAGTACTGTGGTAAAGGCGTACTGTGACGTTCAATTCAGGCGTACTGTGACGTTTAAAAATCCGCGTTCAGGTTAGACTCGAATCCTTCGAATTCCACTGATGATGGCAGCCAGTGGTGGTATCGAAACGTTTGGTTCGTCTGTAAACTGTAGGCCACGGCCAAACAGCCCAAAAAAACATTTGTAATACAACTGACACCGGCCGTGAGAGCCTTAGAACAATAGTAATGTAATGTAATGTAATTTACATTTTCTTACTGAGAAAAAACGGTAAAGAACAACAAGCGAATTCAATCGTTATTTAGGGAAACTATCAGTATTCATGCGCCGTTATTACATGCTTATATTAAAATATATTTAATATTTATACTGAAATTACCTCAAGGTATTTTATTTTCCTTATTAGGAATACGTTTCGAAAACCCCTGTGTTCTCATCCTCAGCCTTCGTGAACGAGAACACAGGGGTTCTCGAAACATGTTCCTAATAAGGAAAATAAAATATCTTGAGGTAATTTCAGTATAAATATTAAATATATTATATAGAGATATATTATATGTTATATTATATTTCTCGTACATCAAGAAACGGACTGAAGCAAAAAGTGTTTGATCAAAATTAAAAGAACAACTTCATTTTAATCAAACTAAAAACTATTTTTCAAACGACATTTTCAAATACAGTAGCACGTATTTAAGGCATATACGCTGTAAAATTTGAAATATGCAAATTTCTTGAAAAAAGAATGTTACCGCGTCGTAATGCGTTTAATCTGGAAATTCAGTTAGTCGCGATTCGGTTATTCGGGACTCTAGTGTAATTGTAAGTAAATTAGGTAATAGTTTTATATTCCAAACATTTTTTTACAAAAATTCTATCCAGAGATGGATCTTACATAGCGGTTGTATTTATTTTTAGAAAACGTTAAAGAAGTGATTTCAATTACATCAGTTTCACCTGTAGAGCAGTAAGAGGTATTGAAGCACACAAAATTTCAACGCCATATTCTTTTACACATTTGTAATAAAAGTCGCACTATCCCCAGGTACGATGTGGTACTAACACTACTGTCCCTGTATACTATCATTGTCTCTACGTAAAAGCAGTGTCCACACACGATTCTGTTTGCAGATAATCAGGTTGCCATTTATAATGATAAATATGATATCTCGTTTGTGGTAAAAAAGCTATTGAATGAATGTTCATTGTGGGCTTTTAAAATTAATATAAAGAAATCAGGGTATTTATATGAAGGGAAAAAGTGAGGGATATCGTGCTACAACGTGGAATTACAAGAGTCTGCCATGAATATAAATATGTGGGAAGCGTAATTAGCAATGAAACTTCCTATAAATTTGGAATAGATGCATAAGTTCAACCTTATGTGCGGGATCATTAGGCGAACCATTAAGTCAGCAAGTAAAGGAACACGCCTAGAATTCTACAAGGTGGGGGATTTTCCCAAATTTTTTATAAGTCTGAGATTTGAACTTTAACGATAGGCCAGACCAGTCGCATCCAAGCGGCTGAAATGAGATTTCTCATGCACGTGGCAGAGTATACTGTCCATGATCATAGAAGAAACCCAGATATACGGCAGGAACTGAATATTATGAGTATACTTGAGAGGATCGCCCAGTATCGACTGAATTGGTGTGGGAACATCTTTGCGGAATGGATGACTGCCCCATCCCCAAACAATTATGGAACTACAAGCCAAGAACACGGAGAGGTGTGGAACATCCGAAGAAGCGCTTGAGTGACCATCTCTAATTTTTGCCTATTTGAGACGGGAACAAACCATCCTTGGTTTAATCCTTGAAAATGATGTTGATGATGATGATGATGACTTTCTATAAAGATATTAATTATTAGGTCGTTCTTAATTATGAATAATTATCTAAGCTAAACTCTCTTCTCCGGTTAAATTTCATTTGTATAGAACAACTGTTCAGCCAATTACAACATATAAATCCGATTGCGGACAGGTGACATAACGCAATAAAGAAAATTGAATCCATTTAAACGGAGCCTGAAAACATGTTGTCGGACACCCCGGCAGCAATATGTCAGAAACGAAGTAATTACGAAATGAACAAATGTTGAACAAAGTATAGTGATCTACTTGAACAACGGATGTTGATGTGATACAGCGGCTGAGCAACGAGAGTGGGTCCAGAAGGGCACTTGAATGTCATCCGTCAACGTGATCTAAACAACAAGTTAGAATTTGCAAACTTCTTTGTAGAAGATCCATTGGAAGTGTTAGGAAAGATTGGGGTTGTAGTAAAGCAAGGCGAGATACTTTGATTACACTATCACTCGTAGGTAGCAGAAGCAGGAGAAGAGAGGATAGAAGAGAAAACCAAATTAAAGCAAAAGAGAAAGGTGAAGGGAAGGCAATGATGATGATGATGATGATGATTATAATAAAAACTTAACATTTACATTTTTCAGACTATTAATAACAATCTAAAATTAGTTTTAAAAAATATATGTGCACTTTAGTAAAAAAACATTGTATAACTTGTTTAGAGTGTGATAAAAACAAAATCTCTATTACTTACAAGTTGCCATTTACAGCTGCACTGTGCCGCAGCCGATTGGAAGAGAACTGCCGCCACGGCCAGAGTGATCAACAATATATAGACGATGGTCTTCATTGTACGTACTAAGCAGACGACGATTGATGTCTTGGCTACGACACCCGTTGGCTGTCCTTATATATCTCTATCTGGATCCCCTTCCATTCGCAAAAAAATGAAGTAAAAAGATAAAGCGTTACGATTGTCCTATTGTATTTTTCTGATTAATGAGTGCAATATTTCTCTTGAAATGAAATGTGCGCAGTTTTACGGTCATAAAGATAAGAAAACGCCTTCGCCTGTACTTACTTCGCTGTTTAAACATTATGCAGTTAAATATAGTAATAACATAATTACTGGTATGTACCTGTAGAGGTAGAATATTAGAAAAAAATATTCTGAAAGCCATAATTTACAAGTTTGTTTATGCAGTTACTGTAAGTCGTATGAAAAATACGGTTACATAAAGGTCGCCACAATAACACAGATTGTGTACAAATGTGAAACGTCTTGGGTCACGTGTTAAACAATTTTGCGCAGTAGACTGAAAAATATGATTTGTAAATTTTTATGGAAAATAACAATGTAATTGTAAATTTAAAAAACAAATTAAATTATTATTGACCACGTTAAAAGGCCACGTTATATTTTTAAAAATATGTAAACACATGGTACGTTTCAGAGATTTTATTTAACTCTGACAGCTGTTTCGGCTTCTTAACCCATTGTCAAAGAGAATAATGAAAACCTAGACAGAAGATGTAAAGGTGGTGGTGGACATCTGTTTGCGGTGTGTATCGGAGCATGTGTGAACATGAATATAAAATATAATTTATGATTTTATATTTTGCATTCAGATTATATTTAGTTTTTACAGATACCTGACCTTTCCTTACCTCCTGCAACCCCCTCACAATCTTTACACCTCACACACGTAAAAAAAATCGTGTTCGAGATTATTGCAGATTCTAATTGTACTACACTCAAAACATGAAAAAAAGTCATTTTTCGAAAAGTGTCTGTGTGTGTGTCTGTCTGTCTGTGTCTTTCTGTGTGTCTGTCTGTAGATTTTTATCTATGGCAAACGATAACAGTCCAAATTCAAAAAAAATCAAATAATTTTTTGCATGCAGCTCTGATTTGTAGAGTACTCAAGACCTGTTGATTTTGGTGAAGATCGGTTAAGGGAATAGGGTAGTTTACCGGCAACATTTTATGTTTTACAAGGGTAATTTTTTCTATGACGAACGATAACTGCCGTAAATTAAAACAGAATCAACTACTCTTTTTCATACCTTTTTGACTTATAAAAATCTCAAGTTCTGTTGATTTTGTTGAAGATCGGTTAAGGGAATGGGGTAGTTTACCTGCAACGTTTTATATTTTAACTAGGGGATTTTATATGGCAAACGATAAAAGCCGCAAATTCAAACAGAATCAAATAATGTTTCGCATACCTTTTTGAATTAAAGAGCTCAAGGTCAGTTGATTTTGTTGAAGATCGGTAAGGGAAAGGGGTAGTTTACCAGCAATATTTTATGATTTAAGAAAGGTAATTTATTTGACGAAAGATAACTGCCGTAAATTCAAAGAGAATCAAATCATTTTTTGCATACTTTCTTGAATTGTAGAGAACTCAAGGGCTGCTGATTTTGGTGAAGATCGGTTAAAGGAAAGGGGTAGTTTACCAGCAACATTTTATGTTGTAACAAGAGAAATGTTTCCATGACGAACGATAACTGCCGCACATTCAAACAGGATCAAATATTTGTTTGCATGCATCCCTGCATTGTAGAGGACTGAAGGTCTATTGATTTTGGTGAAGATCGGTTAAGAGATAGGGGTTTTTTACCTGCAACGTTTTATGTTTTAACAAGAGTAAAGTACTTAATTTTGATAAATAAAGTATCCTGATAAGAAGCTCATAATAATCCACTGTAGAAACGTAGATAAAATATCTATAAATGAATAGGTTAGGTGAACGGGGTGGGGGTAATTTTCTATAAATGAAAATTATAGTTGAAGGGAGAGGGGATAATTTTGTATATGTGTACTACGTTATCGGCAACAAAGAAGTAGTTTTTTGTTAAAATTCCTTCCCGGGCTCTTTAGCTTTAGTCCAATGTTTTCTGAAAAACCAGACTTTGCGGCAGTGCCATCGACTGCCATCATCAGTGAAAATCGAGTGCGAAAACGTGAGGTGGTATACGTTAGTGACCACAGTACTGTGGTTAAGGCTGAAGCAGTAAGTAGAAAGAAGTAGTTTCTATGGAAATATTTCATTTCGAATATGATTTTAAATATAAATCTTAGAACATGGAAGTCATGTATGGTTCTCCATACCGATTTTTTTTAAAAACCTTGGTAGTAATATGTTTCACGAAGTGCCCAACAAGTCATCAATTGGTATCGTATCAATAAATATTGATTCTGAAACTAATAATGTGCAATCTTGTTGAATCGTGTGTGGAGACGCAACTTGATTCACACGTTTGATTACAATTTATTGTAAATAGCACTGTAAAATTAATCGCAACGTTTATAGAAACATTCTTCAATAATTTTACAGTCGTGCCGTTGACAGGTGTCAACAAATTACGTATTAGGAATACATATTTATGTCGTTTCATTAAAAATTGTATGTACAATGTTTTTACAAAATTGAATATGTAAAAATGTTATTACACACCCTGTACGATCTGAAGTGATAATATCAGGGGGCGGATGGGTCACTTAATGTGACGTGTGTACAGTTTAGTCGATTGTGTAGTTAGTGCCGGATTTACCACTAGGCCGACTAGGCGGCAGCCTAGAGGGGGCCGGAAGCTACAAATATTTTTTTTTAACAGAAGTATTTTTATAAAAGTTGGAGGCACTTTCAGTTATCTAAATATGAGCTTTTGAAATTAAATTATAATTTTTTTTTAATAATAAAAATGGAAGACAGTTCTTTTTTAAATATTGCGTGCTTATTTTTAAGAGGTTGTGGCATCTTTGAAAACTAATCTGCGCATGCAAATTTTGAACGTCCGCTATATTGCCCCCGAATTCACACGACCGTGGTGCCACCCTTATTTGTTATCATTGTTTGTCTGCGTTGTGGCTGAACATATAGGCTATTACTTCAAAGTGAAGGCCGGGGGGAGAGGTCGCTCACAAAACTTGGCCTAGGGCCTCAAAAATCTTAAATCCGGCACTGTGTGTAGGCCTACGTGAAATCTACACTGACTGTCTGGAACGTTGACGACCGCAAAATCTACTTTTTAAGCGCAATATGGAAAACTGGACAATTGCGGCGTTAGAACGAATCGTAGCAACGGGCGGCGCACAATTGAACGTGAGATTGTATAAATACCTAATTGCACAAATTGCCAGAGTAATTACAAGGGGTATCCAGAAAGGCAGTTCCGATAGGGTATTAAAGCAAACTAACAATATATTTACAAAACATTTTTATTGCTATTTAAAGTACACTTCTTAAATTATTTTTTCAATATAGTTTCCGTCATTATTGAAACACGTTTCGTAGCGAGGCACCAGGCGTTGTATACCTTCGTCGTAGAAATTTCCCGTCTGTGATTTGAAACATGTATTAACAGCTTCCTTGACATCGTTAGCTACCAAGAAAGGATTTCTCATGCTTGAAAAGGTGACATTCGCTTGGTGTGAGGTCTGGGTTGTAAGGCGGATGATCACATCGTTGCCAGCCAATCTTTGTGAGGAGATGTTGCGTTGCAGCGGCAGTGTGTGTGTGTGTGTGTGTGTAGTGCCACGATTGATTGCAATGTCCCGGGTAAGCAACCTACGTCGCTTATTTAGGATCGGACTAAGCAAAAAAGTCGTATCCATCTTGGTACTAATGAATCGTTTACTGCTTCTTCTCCATAAATATAGAAAATCTGATGGTGAATTTCAATTATCTTAATGCCTTTCCCATTCAAGAACCAAATCACATACCTAATCTCAAAAGCGGCGGACGTCTCGAATTGTTTCTACACTATAAACATGTCCAACAAAGCATACTCAGTGTACAGTTGTTTACAAATAGCGTTGTTGCCTTGCCAATTAATCAACAAACTGGACGCGCATCCGCGATAGCGTGACGGCATCGATACCACGGCAGTATTTCAAAACGGATCTTATTTTCTGAATAACCCTCGTATTTGTTGATTACTGTGTTCATGAAACAATTACCGAGTAATAACACAATCCGTAGTAACACTGTGAACCTAATGGACATTAGGACTTTCAAGCCTCTCGGCTCATCATCAGATCGAACAGAACCTATCGGAAATACAATTGCGTGTTAGTGGCTGCAATACAAGTTTAGTAAAAATTGCACTTAACCACTAATTTGTGTTTATATTTTGATTGTGTAAGACATGCAGTCTGAAATGGAAAATCGGGATCTTAAAACCTGTTCCTTTACCTACATGACAATTGCCTACTTCAAATTTCAGTACATTAACATGTGTTAATAGCAAATACTTAGTTTAATCATATTTTATTTGCAGACCATTCTTTGTATACTCCTCTTGCAATGCCTTTGTACGCATTTAGAGATACAACAATTAAACCGGTCAACGGCCTCGAAGGCGGATGTGGAAGAAATTCCCAACGGTGGACAAGGCGGAAGAACTTTAACACCCAGAATTTGCGGTCGTCAACTTTCCAACCACTCAGTGCAGATTTCACGTAGACCTTCACAAACTACTAAACTCTATGCACGTATCACCCCGCCCTGTGACGTCACAATAAGTAACCCATCCGCCCTCTGATATTACCACTTCAGATAGTACAGGGTGTGTAATACAATTTTTACATATTCAATTTTTTACATTCTATATACAATTTTTATTAAAACGACGTACATAGACCGAATACGTGATTTGTTGACATCTATCAACGGTACCGCTGAAAAACCCCAGAATGTTTTTATAAGAGTTGCGATTATTTTTACAGTATTATGTACAATCAATAGTAATCAGCTCGGTAAACATTACTTTTTCATGATCGACGTAATTAAGTCGAGTCCCAAACACGATTCAACAAAATTCAACCTTATTACTTTCATAGTTTCACAATCAACAATTATTAATACAGTTTTCTTTTTAATATGGTCAATAATAATTTAGTTTTTACTTTTCATAAAAATTTACAAAAACATCTTTTTCAGTCTGCTACGCAAAATTGTTCATCACGTGACCCAAGACGCTTCACTTTTGTATATAATCTGTATTATTTTGACGATTTTTTTGTAACCGTAATTGTCATACTATTTTTATGAAACTCCATAAACGAACGTGTAAATTATGTCATTCAGAATAAATATTTTCTAATATTCTAACTCTACATGAATATACCAGTAATTATGTAATTATTATATTTTACTGCATAATCTTTAAACAGCAAAACTAGTACAGGCGGAGGCAATTTTTTTATCATTATGACAGTATAAATGCAATTTTCATTTCAATAAAAATATTGCACATATAAAACAAAAAACACAATCAAACAATCTTAACGCTTTATATTTTTATTTTATTTTATTTTTTGGTAATGTAAGGGGATCCAGATAGATTTATATAAGGACAGCCAACGGGTGTCGTAGCCAAGACATCAATCGTCGTCTGCTGACTACGTACAATGAAGACCATCGGTAAATTCATGGTGATGTTGATCAGTCTGGCCGTGACAACAGTTCTCTTTCACTCGCCTGAGGCATAGACTGGAGTGTGCCCCTCTGCAGGGGAAATTGTAAGTAATACAGATATTTTAGCTCACTCTGAAGAAATTGCACAATGTTTTTTGACTAAAGTGCACATAATTTTTTTCTTAATTAATTTTAGATTGTTATTAATAGTATAACAATATAAATCTACAGTTTTTATTATAATTATCATCATAATTGCCTCACCTTCAACTTTTTCTTTTTTCTTCCTTTTATTCTGTTCTCCCTTCTTTCCTCTCTTCTCCTCCTTCTGCTATCTACGAGGGTTAGTGTAATCAAACTCTCTCGCCTTGGTTTACTACAACACAAATCCGTCCCTAACACTTCCAAAGGATCTTCCACAAAGCGGTTTGCGGATTCTAATTTGTTGGGGTTAGATCACGTTGAGTATGACAATCAAGTGTCCTTCTGGACCCACTCTGGACTCTGGACATTCTGGGCACTCTCTATTTTCTCATTCTCTGTATGTACCACATCAACATATGTTGTTCAAGTAGCCCACTAAATTTTTTGTTTGATACATGCTCACAACATAATTACCTCTTTCTGACACATTGTTGCCAGGATATCCGACAATATGTTTTCTAACTCCGTTTAAATGGGTCCAGTTTTCTTTATTCTGTTTTGTCACTTGACAGCACTCGGATCCATATGTTGTAACTGGCTAAACAGTTGTCTATATAAATTAAATTTAACCATAGAAGAGAGTTAATTTTAGGTAGTTATTTATCCTGGAATGACGTAGTAATTAATATCTTTATAGCAAGTTAACCCTTTGCTAATTATCCTCCCCTAATATTTACATTCTTGGCAGACTCTTATAATCCCACTTTGTAGCACGATATCACTCAAATTATCCCCTACATATAAATACTCTGATTTCATCATCATCATCATCTTCAACTATTATCAAGGATGGTTTGTTCCGGTCCCAAATAGGCAAAGATTAGAGCTGGTCACTCCAGCGCGTCTTTGGACGTTCCACGCCTCTCCGTCCCCTTGGCTTATAGGTCCATAGTTGTTTGGGGATACGGTAGTCAAAGATGTTCTGGGCGATCCTGTCGAGTATACTCATAATATCCACTTCCTGCTGTATACCTGTGTTCCTTCTATGATCATGGAGAATATACCCTGCCATGTACCTGAGAAATCTCATTTCAGCCGCTTGGATGCGACTGGCCTGCCTTTCGTTAAATTCCAATTCTCAGACCCGTAAAGAAGTATGGGAAGTGCCATCACCTTCTAGAATTTTAGAGTGTTCCTTTACTTGCTGACTTAAGGGGTCGTTTAATGGTCCCGCACCTAAACTTATTCAACTTATGCAACTTATGCAACTTATTCATTAATTTATAGCACTAGTTTCTTTATTAATTATACCCCCCACATTTTTATATTCTTGGCAGACTCTTATAATTCCACCTTGTAGCACGATATCCCTCACTTTTCCCCTACATATAATTAGTCTGATTTCTGTATATTAATTTTAATGCCCCTCTATGAACATTCATTCAGTGCCTTTCTCAGGACAAATGAGGTGTCATATTTAACATTATCGATGACAACCTGATCGTCTGCAAACAGAAGCGTGTGGAGACACTGCTTTTACGTAGAGACAATGATAGCATACGGGGATAATAGTGTTAATAGTGTTGCCACCACATCGTTAACTGGAGATAGCTTGACTTTTATTGCAAAAAGTGTAAAAGAATAAGACGTTAAAATATTGTGTGTTTTAATACCTCTTACCGCTCTATAGGTGAAACTGATGTAATCAAATCTCTTTGTTACGGTTTTCTAAAAATAAATACAACCGCCATAAAAGGCCGTCATCTCTGGATAGAATTTTTGTAAAAAAAAAGTGGAATATAAAAATAAAACTACTATAATCAAATAACTACGTTAACGTGTTTTAAAAATAAATGCAACCGCTATAAGAGATCCATTCCTGGATAGAATTTTTGTACACAAAAAATATTTGGAATTTAAAACTTTTACCTATTTTAGTTAGTTACGTGAAGACACATGAAGTATCATCAGAAGAGTAAAGTGAGTATCACGTTTTACGGTGGTATGCAACAGGTACACTATTTGATATTGTTAATAATATTGACAAGTGCTCCTTTATCAATTTAATGAGAGTGTTAAAACATGTTGTTTGGTTTCAGTGCAAACGTTTGGATTACTGTTGCGACTCAATAAACTGTCAATGCTATTTCGATTATGTACGGTTGATCGGAAGATGAGTGTCATTCTCTTAGCTCTGTAACCCCGCTGTTGGATAGAAGAAGAGGATGGATGTGAAGATCACAATATGCACATAGTTCTATTCTAAAAGTCTTGTCGAATCTCCTTTAAAATATGATGACAAATTGCTTTAATCATTTGAGAAAATGTTAATTTGTATTTTTATTCTGTTTGCTTAATAAATATGTTTGTTAATTATTATAATAAAATTTATATTTAATTTGTTATCACAGGTGTAAGGCAGTAAGTCTAAACCCATAGGAAATTAAATGTGAACAAGTTATACTAGTATATTCCATGAGTTGTAGTCCTCGTTCTTTACTTAGGATGACGTAATTTATTATTACACAAATTTAGATGGTAGATAATTTTCCAAGTAAAGGGAAGCTTAGAAAAATCCCAATTTTCCTAATATTTCTTGAATAATATAACAGTTACATAGTACGCAATCATACAACAAACACTAGAAATTGTTAACATTTGGACTGTATTGGTCTTACATCCTGAATAATTTTCCAAATTTTTGGATCTCTTTTTTGTGCACTGGGATCTCAAAATTAAAAAAAATTTTAAACCGTAATACTCCATAAGGTGTTGGTAAAACGTTTGTTTAATTTGAACCATACATCAAGTTTTGCGATTTCATTAAAATCAGTGATGGTTTGTTGACGTTAGGCCTATTATTATGTCCAGCATTCACATTGATGATTTTTTCATTTAAAAGCGACGCTTTGGTTCAAAACAAATCTTTCTTCAGGCGAAAACAAAACTAAATCATCAAAAATTAAAAATAAACAATACTCTGTCTTACAACCGAAAGGGCGTCAAAACACACTAAATGTATTTACATAATAAATAGGTAACAAACAAAAGTAGATAAATAAAACTTTCAAATCACGAAATCTTTAAGTCACCACACACACATTCCTATAACCTACTTGTTAGGCGTAAAAAACAATTAATTAATTGTTTTGGAAACATTTATTTCAACAAAAAGTGCCTAGATCTAAATGTTCTTCCAAAATACACTAAAATATTCATGAAAAGCAAAAACAAAAATTTGAACAAATATATTACTCAGGCTAAATTATCTGAATGTAATATTCTATGGGTTTTGTGACGTAGTACAAAAATTGAATAAACCAAAATGTTGAAAACTTATAGTAGGGCGTATTTTCTACACAAGGTAAGTGTAAGTTAATAATACTTGGATTTTTAACCTCTAATTTCACCGTATCTCTGTGCCTATAAATAATTAGTTAAATATTTATTACTAATTACTTATAAAATATATACCTGAAGGAAAAAACCGTAACTTAAAAACTAAAATGGAAGGACGCCTGAAGCCATGTTTAGCATTTGCACGCCACGGAGGTAAGACGACCTATATAACGTCATACATTGACATTTAAAGATCTTCTTCTTCTTCTTCTTCTTCTTCTTCTTCTTCTTCTTCTTCTTCTTCTTCTTCTTCTTCTTCTTCTTCTTCTTCTTCTCAACTGCCAATGTATACACTCGCAGGACGTGTTCCGGTGCCCACTACACGGTTTCCTTAGACTACTTGCATTTCTTCTTCCTCTAGCTCTATACTGTACTGTTGGCATTGGTAGTCTGTACAGTTATTAAGAATTATAAAGTTAATAATAACTTGTTTGGGAGAAGTTAAACCAATTGTTTATTTCAAATTTATAGATAAACTTTAGAAATAAGTTTGCTATACAACTAGATGAATACATAGATACACCAACCAATGATTCGAATTAATGACTGAATTTTTCCTAAGAAAATTATATATTTAAAAAGTCTGTCATTATTATCTTGATTTAAAGCTAAGACTATTTAGGACATATTGAGTTTTATTATACATAATATGTCAATGTAAAAATATTAGTCTTTTGGATTCAGTGGTTAAATTTTGGTACAGAATTATAAAGAGAGTACTAGTAAAACAGCAGGGGTGTTAGGGTAGTCTGTAATTTTAGATTATATGCTCTATTTTTGTTCATTGTTTGAAAACAGATGGTATGAACAGACCACAGTTATTAGTGCATTTCATTTTTTAAGTCATTCTGCATTATTTCATAAATAATCATTGAGAGTATATACAAATTAACATTGAAATGTTCATTTGGTGACACTAAAGATAAAAAAAGCACTTATGTTTTTCTCAACAATATGGTATTAATTGAAATGTATGGTCATTATAGAAAAATTTCGGCACAAATTTTTAACAAGTATTCACTCAGTAAAACTACTTGTATTAAGTTGAGTGTTTTATAAACAGAGTCGAGTATTTGCAGCACTTAATGAATTGAGTGTTGGAATTCTTTTAGATAAAGCCTAATTTTACTATTTATTTTTTGAAATAATATTTTTTTAACAGGTCTGTGAAAGACATTTTGCTGCCAGTGACACTGAGTGGAGTACATTTGAATTTGATGAGAAGACAGGGAAAATTTTGTCTGCACCACTGAAGTATCCAAGACTTAAAAACACTGCAGTCCCAAATGTATTTCCTGGTTGACCATTTTACTTATCACGTCAGAATTCTTCAAGAGAAGATATAAACCTAAAGAAGATGAAGTTAGAAGAAAGACAAATGGCCAGTGCTCTTGCTCTTAGTGTAAAATCGTTTGAGCAATATGAAAAGGACCGATCTTTTTCTAATTTTGATGAACTTCTAAACACATATAGAAAGTTCAATTATAATAAGTATTGGAGTGTTGTGACAAGTGATGATGCATTAATGTTTTTACATTTGAAAAATGATAACGGGGCTGTGACTTTGTTTTACGCGGTGACAATAAATGTAGATTTAAATGTAACAGCATCGTATAGGGGAGTACCAGTTGATAAGTTAAAAATCACTGGGGAATATCCTCAGACGTTTTGTCACATGAACAACATATATAAGATTTTAAGTTGTATAGAAAACTTAAACACCAATTCTAGTAGTAGTGATGGCAGCAAGAGTAGCAGTTGTAATAACATTAACAATGTAATCCAGGTGATAAGCACAATTTTAAACTCATGCATAAACAATGTGTCTGAAGAGAAAATTTTAATATAGATTTTATGGTTGAACAACTAAATTTAATTAATTGGAAGTCAGGAAATTACCGGTACAGCACAGAACTATTAATTTTTTCTTGTATGTTTTTCTTTAATTTCCCCACAGGCATACAAATTTGTTAGGAGTCTGGCCATTTTATTCTTCCTCATCCAACGACAATTAAAAAAATAAACAGCAAATTAAAATTAGGTCCTCAGAATGAAATTAGTGATCCTAGTTTCTTCTCATATTTAAGTAAAAAAGCAAAATGTTGAAGAAATCCGATACAAATATTCTTATAATGATTTATCAAATACACTTGAAACCGTATGAAGATTATAAAGGACGTTTTATTGTTGGTATGCCATATGATAACTCTAATATGGCTAATAGAGCATTTGTTTTTATGATTAATTGTATTGTGAGTTCTTACAAAGATGTGGCTTATATATTACCTGTGAAGGAAATTACAGCTGATGTTTTCTGTTTACTGTATTAAAAAATATAATTTTAAAGTTAGAAGCAATAAACTTCCGCGTAGTTATGGTTGTCACTGACAATAACTCAATAAACAGAAAAACTATGGTAATGTTTCAGAATTCACTAGCAGATTATGTGTATCTTCATCCGTGTCACCCAAAGAGACCTTTATTCTACTGTGTTGATACAGTACATTTAATTAAGTGTGATAGGAATAATTGGTTAAACAAAAAGAACATTGAACAAGCCATGTATTCTCCTGGTTTTGATTATAATTGTGGTAATTGTAATAATGATGGAAGTGAGGGTTGTAGTTGCAGTAATAGCAGCACCAGCAGTAGTGGTAGTAACAATAGTACTGTTTCTGTTCATGACAATAATGGAACTTAGAATAATATTCACAATAGTGATATGAATATAGCTTCAGTAAAATATGTAAAAAAATTATATGATATCGAGTGTAGAAATTTGTTAAAATTTTGATAAACCTTGTCAAGAAAAGCACTGTGGCCCACAAATTTAGAACGCCAAGATGTAAAATTAGTTCTAAAATTAATAAATATGCATGTGTCAAATAGCCTTGTTGAACTTAAAGACAAAAATAATTTAATCAATGCTGATGGTACAGCAGCATTTATCAAAATATTTTCTATTTGGTTTAATGTTATGAATGTGAATACTCCTTTTAAAGGTTTAAAGTTAAGAAATATTTATCAAGAGCCACTGACAAATTATGTCACTGATGATAACTAGCTTTTCTTAAAGCATTTGTAAACTGGCTTGATAAGTGGAATAAACTTAATATTAATGGTGGAAAAATGACTAGAGAAACTTATTCAGCTTTAGTGCTTAGTACAACGTCAATTATTGAATTTACAGATTATTGTGTTAATGAATTAGGAATGACATACATATTACCAGGCCAAATTCAAACTGATGGTTTGGAATTTAGATTTGGATTGTACAGAAGGCTAGCAGGCACCCAATACCATATATCAGTCCGTCAGATTTTTGAAATCGGAAGTAAATTAGAGAATTTTCTCTTCAGAGACTAACTTTAAACTCAGGCTTAAAGGGGTCCTTCATTATTGATCGGTATTGTGATGATACGTCTGGGGAAACTGTTGAGAAATCTGGAGAGAATTTTATAAGAGATAGTGTCTTCAGCTATATTTCTGTGACTGACGAGGATATTTCAAAAGTAAATGCAGAAATGCCTTTACTAACTTACTTAAACGGGTATTGTGTACATTCTTTGTTAAAAAGGTATAACTGTCAGGACTGTGAAGGCAATTTAACCATTGAAAGGCCTTTGGATATACACCCGGACTTTACTTTGATCCACTCATATGATAGAGGAGGACTTAGATTTCCAGCAGTATCTGTTGTTAATGCTATAGTTTCACAATTTTCTAGTAGCTAAATTTATTATTAGTAATAAAGAAATCGAATTGAAATTTCTCCAAGTAACTGGTCAAGGAAATTTAGTTGTTAAGGTAACAAGAGATATATTGAAATTTAAAGAAATGTATATTGAAAATTGCCTCCAGCACACATAAAAAAAATATGAACAATATTGTTAAGGTGTTGTACCAACACATTGTTAAAAATCTACTGCAAGGAGAAAAATGACAAAATTTTTAAACCAGAGAAGAAAAGGAAAGGTAATGCTCTTAATTGATTTTTAAATTAAGGTAAAATATGATATCATAATACGTGTTTTTTTTTTTCAGAAAAAGTAAGGAGATGACAGCTCAAAATTATTTCAATGTGTGATAAATAAAAATTTTTACCTGCATGTGTTATTTTGTGTATGTTTTAAGTTAGTTGTGTCAGTAAACTAATTTTCAAACTGTTCAGTGAAGCTTTGTTTTTTAGTAGTTACATTAGGTATGTTTTCATTTTTCTTTCTTCTTTTTTATATTTTTATAATGAAATTACTAATTACTAAGTTACTAAACACTTACTAATTACTAAGATAATTACTAAGTTAGAATAATATTTGTCAATGGAAAAATATCAGTTTGTTATTTTAATGTTCAGTTTTAGAAATAATGTCAGGAAAATATTTATAATATTATTAATATAAACAACAATAACTGTGATGGTGTGTTCCCATGTGTTCAACTTTCTTATCCTAAGTGTATAAAAAATACAACACCAATCTGGAATTTAATAAATATTTGAGTGTTTCTGAAATTATCATATAAAATCGAAAATTAATATTTTTAGTTATTGCATAATCATGGTCACTGGTGGAGATATAGTAGGGCATCCCCCCACCACAATAGCAAATAATCTATGGGGGAAATATTAGTAGCATCTTAACTATTTTGTGATATTTTCTGTTTCAGTTATTATAAAGACTATCACTCAAATTCAAAAGTAATATATTCTCCTAGCTTTCCATCTTTACACAAGCAATGTGCCACTTCTTAAGTAAAGAATACTAAGTAACAGGATCTATCTCTACTCATGATTATGGCATTACTTATATTAAAAGTATGATTATTGCCCTCCATGTTAAAAAAATTCTTAGTTTATTATGTGATAAAGTAGTTTGTTTATTTTTTTGCTGAAGAACAAATACGTTTGTATGCCCGTTGTTCAAAATTATTAATTTTCATTTTTAAAAATATTATTTCTTAATTAGAGTAAAATGCTGTACATAGTAATTTTATCATTCCAATTTGTAATTTAGCAGTTTCCTGTAACATGCAAAGATACCAACACACTTAATTAAATTAATCCAAAACACAAGAATCTCTCTCGACAGTAGAATTTAAAGTTAAAGTACAGAAACCCGTGTCACGTTCACTTACAACTCAAACTGGACTTCGACAAGGTGATAGTCTGCCATGCTTGTTATTGAATGTAGCACTAAAAACTGCCAAATAAACACAAAGTAGAGTGTAAAGTTATAGTGCAGAAAACCGTGTAACGTTCAGTCACAACTCAAACTGGACTCCGACAAGGTGATAGTTTGCCATGCTTGTTATTGAATGTAGCACTAGAAACTGCCAAATAAACACAAAGTAGAATGTAAAGTTAAAGTGCTGAAACCCGTGTCACGTTCAGTCACAACTCAAACTGGACTACAACAAGGTGATAGTCTGCCATGCTTGTTATTCAATGTAGCACTAAAAACTGCCAAATAAACACAAAGTAGAATGTAAAGTTATAGTGCAGAAAACCGTGTCACGTTCAGTCACAACTCAAACTGGACTCGGACGAGGTGATAGTCTGCAATGCCTGTTATTGAATGTAGCACTAGAAACTGCAAAATAAACACAAAGTAGAATGTAAAGTTAAAGTGCAGAAAACCGTGTCACGTTCAGTCACAACTCAAACTGGACTCCGACAAGGTGATAGTTTGCCATGCTTGTTATTGAATGTAGCACTAGAAACTGCCAAATAAACACAAAGTAGAATGTAAAGTTAAAGTGCTGAAACCCGTGTCACGTTAAGTCACAACTCAAACTGGACTCCGACAAGGTGATAGTCTGCAATGCTTGTTATTGAATGTAGCACTAGAAACTGCCAAATAAACACAAAGTAGAATGTAAAGTTAAAGTGCTGAAACCCATGTCACTATCAGTCACAACTCAAACTGGACTCCGACAAGGTGATAGTCTGCCATGCTTGTTATTGAATGTAGCACTAGAAACAGCTTTATAAACACAAAGTAGAATGTAAAGTTAAAGTGCAGAAACCCGTTTCACGTTCAGTCACAACTCAAACTGGACTACGACTAGGTGATAGTGTGCCATGCTTGTTATTGAATGTAGCAGTAGAAACTGCCAAATAAACACAAAGTAGAATGTAAAGTTAAAGTGCAGAAAGCCGTGTCACGTTCAGTCACATCTCAAACTGGACTCCGACAAGGTGATAGCCTGCAATGGTTGTTATTGAATGTAGCACTAGGAACAGCCAAATAAACACAAAGTAGAATGTAAAGTTAAAGTGCTGAAACCCATGTCACTATCAGTCACAACTCAAACTGGACTCCGACAAGGTGATAGTCTGCCATGCTTGTTATTGAATGTAGCACTAGAAACAGCTTTATAAACACAAAGTAGAATGTAAAGTTAAAGTGCAGAAATCCGTTTCACGTTCAGTCACAACTCAAACTGGACTACGACTAGGTGATAGTGTGCCATGCTTGTTATTGAATGTAGCAGTAGAAACTGCCAAATAAACACAAAGTAGAATGTAAAGTTAAAGTGCAGAAAGCCGTGTCACGTTCAGTCACATCTCAAACTGGACTCCGACAAGGTGATAGCCTGCAATGGTTGTTATTGAATGTAGCACTAGGGACAGCCAAATAAACACAAAGTAGAATGTAATGTTAAAGTGCACAAAACCGTGTCACGTTCAGTCACAACTCAAACTGGACTCCGACAAGGTGATAGTCTGCAATGCCTGTTATTGAATGTAGCACTAGAAACTGCCAAATAAACACAATGTAGAATGTAAAGTTAAAGTGCAGAAACCCGTGTCACGGTCAGTCACAACTCAAAATGTTTAGAGGAGTACAAGAAAATGGAATGTGGCACAGGCGATATAATTATAAATCATACCATCTTTACAAAGAACTGGACATTGTCAGGATAATCAAATACACAGGCTAAGGTGGGTTGGACACGTAGAGAGAACGGTGGAAGGACAGCCTGCGAAACATATTTTCTACCAGAAACCAATGGGTAGTAGGAAAAGGGGAAGACCCCGAATTAAATTCAAAGACCAGCTAGAGGAGGACCTCGAAAAGTTAAACATAAGAAATTGGAAATTCAGGGCATGCAATAGGGAGGAATGGAATAGACTCTTGGAGCAAGCCAAGATCCACCAATTGTTGTAGAGGTGTTGTTGTTGTTGATGATGTAATATGCAAAACTTTATTTTCTAAAATAACACATTATGTTTAAAAATTTATTTTTTTTGGTAACATGCAGATCTGTGTTTTGTAGTAGATATGACCATTTATATTTCAAATAAAACACATAAAATACAATAGTGTAATAGTTGCAGTATTATGTCAAGTGGCAGATAGGCAGATATGAAACCTGCCAGATGTTACCAATGTGAAAGTTGTGGAGTAAACCACATATTTCCTGTGATAAAAAAAAACTGATTACATTAAAACAGCCTAAATTGTCTGTAGACCTAAATCGTAATAATTTTGTAACCACTACCAAATCCAGTATAACTATTAATTATATCATGCAAATGTGTTAGGTTAGAGTAATATACTTAGGTTAGATTAAATTTATATAAAAATATTCATGAAATGCCTATCAGTTTTTATAAATTCTTATTCTTACAATTTTGAGACAAGAAAGGTGTACTTGAAAAAGATTAATTTTTGTACACTCTAATGTGTGATACAAGGAAGATTATTGATGCTAAATTGCTGACAAACTATAGCAGTCATTTTTTAAAAACATTGTTTATAAACAAATTAAATATTTTTACAAATGTATCCAGTGTTTTTTCGATCGTTTTGTGAAAGTTAATTTTCATATTTAATGTAAAATTTCTTATCCAGATTGTGATTTTAAATTGACGAAAAATTAATGATACCCGTTTCTGCTATCCATGTATTAAAATAATATGGTTTAATGAATGTAATTTAAAAAAAAATGCTTGCAACCTTTTACGTGTGCGTTCAAAATAAACAGATTAAACGTATCGAAACGCGTATTAGTTTATATTGCGTTAGGCTGTGTGTAGACAACTGACTAGCGTTCGTCGACTCGTGATGAAGTCACGGCCAAGCGCTGAGGATTTGTCTTCTTGTAGGTAGTGTGGTAGCACTGTCCGACTTGTTGTTGGTGACGGACAACCAGCGGCAACCTCTGAAGAACCTTTTTTAAAAGTGAAAACCGGTTCAGATTATAAGGTAAAACTTTTCCGTTTTACCCATAAAAAGTTTTGTTTTCCGAGTCGTAGTGAAATAATTATATTTAGTTATGTAACGGATACGTCATAGACAACGAAATCCAAGAAATAATTTAGTGTTTTATTTTTCTTAAAAATTTTCAAAAACATCTTTACTATACTGCGCAAAATTGTTTAACACGTGATCCAAGACGCTTTAAATTTGTTCACAATCTGTGTTATTGTGACGACATTTATGTAACCGTATTTTTCACACTATTTGCCGAAGCTGCATAAACAGACTTGTAAATTATGGCATTAAGAATATTTTTTTCTAATTTTGTTCCTCCACACGCACACACCGGTAATTATGTAATTATTATTTTACTGCATAATGTTTAAACGGTAAAACTAGTAAAGGCAAAGGCAATTTTTCTATCTTTTTGACCGCATAAATTCACACTTTTCATTTTAAGAAACATATTTGACATATTAAATAAGAAATCACAATCTGACAATCTTAACGCTTTATCTTTTTATTTTATATTTTGCAAACGGAAGGGGATCTAGTTAGACTTATATAAGAACAAGCAACGGGTGTCGTAGCCAAGACATCAATCGTCGTCTGCTGACTACATATAATGAAGACCATCGGTAACTTCGTGGTGTTGATCAGTCTGGCCGTGGCGGCAGTTCTTCCAATCGGCGGACGGAGGCCCAATATCCTGATGTGTGCCCCTGTGAAGAGCAAGCTGTAAGTAATACAGATTCTTTTAGCTAACTCTGAAGAAATTGCACAATGTTTTTTGACTAAAGTGGAGATAACGTTTTTTAATCTAACTTTAGATTGTTATTAGTAGCCTAAAATATATAAATATAAAGTTTTTATTATAATCATCATCATCATCGTCGTCGTCGTCGTCGTCATTGCCTTCCCTTCACATTTTCTTTTGCTGCTCCTTTTATTCTGTTTTTCTTCTTTCCTCTCTTCTTCTCCTTCTGCTATCTACAAGTGTTAGTCTATTCAAACTCTCTCGCCTTGCTTCGCTACAACACCAATCTTTCCCTAAAATGTCCCAAGGATCTTCTACAAAGCGGTTTGCAGATTCTAACTTGTTCTCTGGATCACGTTTCTTATGGGTACCTTCAGAAGGTGTTGTTGTCGAAGTCGGGGCAAAAGGAGGTAGCATTTTAGTGGATCGGAAGACATAAGTTAACAATTATTTTTTTGCTCAGTTATCTTCGTGAATATGTTTCAAGTTTACATAGAATACCTTTTGGAAAAAATATTTACAGGTGTTGACATATATTTTCTTAAAAGGCGTTTTCTTCTTTTCTTATTGTCCGCGTTTTCGATACACATGCAACAGTACAATAAAAGTATCACCTTATTGGTTTCTTAATAAATAAAATTCTTTCAGAATTTGCTGACTTACAATGGAAACGTTTAAAGAATGCAGTTATTGTTAGCTGCCCACGACAATTGTTAGTCAACAGCCTTTTGAACCGATCAACGGCTTGCTGGTTTCTCACGACAATCTACAGCAGGGGTCTCGAAAGTTTTTCACTTGAGGGCCAAATTTAAAAATCTTGGAAGTCAGGCGGGCCAACACACACACATGCTATAAACTTATTTATTTTATTTACGAAATAATTAAGTAAATAAAATAGGTATTTAATAAAAATTTAGCAGACTAATCCAAATAAGCAGATTTATTCATTTATTCAAAATAATGTATGTAAAAGTAAGGAAAAAATACATTAAAAGATATTTATAATGTATTATTTTTTGGCTTTTTTATGTACGTATGGGATGTATAAAGTTTGGCATATACTGTCTGCATATTTTACATAAACGTTTGATGCTTCTATCACTAGAATCGATTTCAAGTGTTCTTCTGACAATTTAGCCGTGTACCATGATTTTATAAAGTTCATTTTTGAAAACGATTGTTCGCAGGTGTAGGTAAAAACAAACACTGAAAGCGTTGTTCTTGGCGAGCGCAGGGGGGGGGGGAATAAGAATCTTCGCTTTACGTTGATGCCAGTGAAAAGCGTGAGTCATTCAAGGCAGCCAGAAGAACGAGCGCATTAACCATGTAAATGTTTTTAACTTGTATAAAAGGTTTTTACTTGTTTAGTTATTTAGAACAATGTTATAATATTTGAAAATTTTGACGATCTATTTAAGAACTCAAAGAGGATCGGCCGGTTGCCACGGGCCGGAAAATTACCCTTCGCGGGCCGTAGTTAGGAGACCCCTGATCTATAGCATTATTCTAATGTTTACATTTGATAATATTATTTGCTTATGAATATATGTAGTACTACTATTATTAAATGTGTGAATATAATATGTACCCCGTAAAATTATATAACTAACTGTCTCCATGTACATTAGCAAGCTTTTTGCAACACCTAAATTATGAAATTCATTTTATTTGAGAAGAATTTATTGAAATTTGCTCCTTTGAAAATAACGCTTTACGCAGAGTTTAATATTTTTGAAAAGCAGTTTGAATGACAACAAAGAATTACATCAAAAATAGGACAAAACAGGGGAAAAAGGCTATTCGTTTGCTAAACTCGTTACCGTACTTTGGTCAAACAAAATGAAACTTCAAACTAAACTGACAATCTATAGGGCTATGGGAGCCCATTTTAACTTATAGCTGTGAATGCTGGCAACTTTCAAATAAAGAGAAAAAGATGATAGAAACTATGCAAAATGGACTTCTTAAGAAGACCATGTAATATTTCTAGAATGCAACATGTTAGAAACGAAAATATAAGGGGTCATATTTACAACAACAGAAAGAATAGCATCCAGACAGTTGATATGGTATGGCCACATAACGAGGATGGACTAGAAACGATGGCCAAAGGAAGCATTGACTTACACACCACAAAACAGGAGAATAAAAGGAAGACTGACAACACAATGGAGAACAGGAATTAGGAAAAGCATGAGAGATCGGTCTATTGAAGACGATGACTGGAAAGATAGGGAGAAATGGGGATCGAATGCGGGATGCGGCATAGACTGTATGACCCCCGCTAATAATAATAAAAGCAGTTTGAAAATTCTCACTTGTTGTTTAGATCGCGTTGACGGATGACATTCAAGTGTCCTTCGGGGCTCTCCCTCGTTGCTCATTCCCTGTACCACATTAACATACGTCGTTCAAGTCGATCACTAAATTTTTGTTTAACATTTGCTCACTATGTAATTACTTCATTTCTGACATATGCCTGTCGGGTTAGCTGACAAGACGTTTTCAAACTCCGTTTAAATGGATCCAGTTTATTAATTGAGTTTTGTCACCTGCCAGCAATTGGATTCATATGTTGTAATTGGCTGAACATTTGTTGTATACAAATTAAATTTAACCGGAGATGAGACTGTAGCTTCTAGATAGCCAGTCATCTTG
Organism: Magicicada septendecula; assembly: GCA_034769895.1. Lineage (NCBI taxonomy): Eukaryota > Metazoa > Arthropoda > Insecta > Hemiptera > Cicadidae > Magicicada > Magicicada septendecula. The sequence goes on from CM068372.1 coordinate 19,840,218, forward strand.
AATAACCTAACAATTAACATTGTTACGTAATGCGGAAAACCCGATACACCATTACAGAACGTTCTACGTTTTTCTCGGATGTTCCAGTGGAATTCGGCTGTAATGTTGTGTGAGTACGTGATATTAACATGCGTTAGCGAGGCTTTTCTAGACTTCGCCGGCCCCGCGAACTGTGTTAAGACTACAATCAATTACGCTCTAGTGTAGCGCTGATGCGTAGTATGGATTATTCTGGAATTTTAGCGGGGTATAAATATAAGAATTTAGCGGCGCTTAGTTCAGATATTGTCGGACGATTTACTCAGTACGGTTCGACGTATTGTGGCGAAGTATTATGTGTTTTATAATTGTGTGGGACAATTGTAATACAATTGTGTTATATGTTAGTTGACATTATTATTGTGAACAATTTTTAATTTGATTTGTTGTAAGAGACTATCTTATTGATTAAAAACAGATTAATTGTGATAATTAAAGCTGGTGATTAGTGACTTAATTGGTGTCTTGTACTTTGTTTTCCACTGCACCATACGGCGATCAAGGAGACCGTCGTAACAATATCTTTATGGGGGATTCCCCCTTTGCTAATTATGTTCCCCACATATTTATATTATTGGCAGACTCTTATAATTTCACCTTGTAGAACGATGTCACTCCCTTTTCACCCTACATATAGATACTCTGATTTCTGTATATCAATATTAAAATCTCTCTGTGAACATTCATTCAATAGGTTTCTCACCACAAACGAGGTACCATATGATTGCTGCCGGGATATCCGACAAGATGTTTTCAGACTCTGTTTAAATGGATCCAGTTTGCATTTATCACCTGACAGTACTCGGATTCATATGTTGTAATTGGCTGAACAGTTGTTCCATACAAATTAAATTTAACCGAAGAGAGTTTAGCTTAGGTAGCTATTAATCCTTGAATGACCTAATAATTAATAGCTTTATAACAAGTTTCCTCTTTACTAATTATGGTCCCTACATATTTATAATCTTAGCAGACTCTTATAATTCCACCTTGTAGCAAGATGTCACTCACTTTTGCCCTACACATAAATACTCTTATTGATGTATATTAATTTTAAAATCCCTCTGTGAACACTCATCGGACAAATTGTATCCCTTAAAATTATATAACCAACTGTATCCATGTATACATAGCAAGCTTTGTGCACCACCTACAGTACAAAATTAATTTAATTTCAGAATTATTTCTTAAATATTCCTCTTTGGAAATACCTCTTCACGCAGAGTCTTATATTTTCGTTCATTTTAGGCACTAAACATTGATGACAATTAGCGATTAACTTTAGCCTTTTGATAGTTGTTCATCTTGGAATGCGTCTGTAGTTAATATCTTTATAGCAAGTTTTTTCTTGCCTAATTATCCTCCAATGATATTTACATTCTAGACAAGACTCTTATATTTCCACCTTATAGCACGATGTCACTCAAATTTCTCCACTACATATATCTCCATACTCTGATTTATGTATATTAATTTTAAAACCACTCAATGAACATTCATCCGACAGTTGTCACTACAAACGAGGTAACATATTTATCATTATCAGGTGACAACCTGATCATCTGAAATAGAAACGTGTGGAGACACTGCTTTTACGTAGAGACAATGATAGCATACGGGCACAATAGTGTTAGTACCACATCGTTACCTGGGGATAGCGCTACGTTTATTGCAAAAAATGTAAAGGAATATGGCGTTGAAATTTTGTGTGCTTCAATATCTCTTAGCGCTCTACAGGAAAACGTGATAAATATAATCAAATCACTTTGTTAAGGTTTCTTAAAAATAAATACAACCGCCATAAATGATCCATTTCTAGATAGAATTTTTGTAAAAAAAATATTTCAAATATAAAACTATTACGTATTTTAGTTACAGTTATGTGAAAATACATGAAGTTTCAACAGAAGGATAAAGTTGTTATCACCTTGTACGGTGGTATGCAAAAGGTACACTTTTAATATTGTTAATAATAGTTTTCTCAGTGAAGGGTTAGTGAGGATTGGTCAAAAATAACACAAATTTTTAACTTATTTGTGTCGACGTTTTGACAGTGTTTACTGTCATCATCAGGACCTGTGTATGAAATAAAAAAGAAATGTCAAACACAACAGAACAATTATTTGACTGAACGTGTTCGTGTATGAGAGTGTGTGTGTGTGTGTGTGTGTGTATCATTGTATATGTGATGGAGTTGAGATAGTTTGTTTAAATTTTCAAATATTTCCTTTAAGAAACCGACAACAATTGTAGTATCACAGAACTTAATTTATACACTATTACAATTTAAATTACTATGTGTAATGATATTTTAATTAATTAAACAAACAGTAATCAACAATGGGATATTAGATTGGTACACAAAACGTTTGTACATACAGCAGTAAACATGTAGCATAGTAAAATATATTACCTATAACTAAAAACAGATTAGGGGATGTTCAACTATGTAATTATTAAAAGTTAATATCAACATGTTTCACTCACTACTGGTGTTAAAAAACAATCATAATTTAGAAACATACAAATTACACAATAACTGTAGAATTTTACTACCTTACATCAGATAGTTGACATAAGGTTACAAACGTTTATGTTAAATTTTATGTTAAATTTATATAAAAAGTAAACTTGGATAATAATTGTAATCATATTGTTGTAAATTATAGTCAGGAGTACTATAGAATACTGTAAATTTATGTATATGTCCACAACCACACCTTCTCTCTCACCAATTCCCCCTTACCACTCCTTCTCAAAGCATCTTACTCTAACATGAAATCGCTCTCTCACTCTCTATCCCTCTCACTCCCTCTCTCTCTCTTGGTCTCTTTCACACTACCTCTCACTCACTGTCTCCCACCCGCTCTCTCTCTTTCTGTTTCTCACTCTTCCAACCTTCTTTCTCTCTCACTGCCTCTGCCTCTGTCTGTCTGTCTGCCTCTCTCTCTATTTCTAGACTTACACAACACCTTCTCACTCAAATTACCCACTCGGGCGCTCTCTCTCACTCTCTCTCTTACTCGCAATCTAAACAGATATATACCCTCAATCTAACACGCAGACGTGTACGAACAACACAGACAAGCACACACACACACACGCGCGCGCGCGCGCGCACAAGCACACTACACATTCTGGCATCAATACTTAAGTATAAAACTATTTTATTCTCTTCTTTTTATCACCTAAGTGTAAATTATGCAGAACGCAGATGACTACTGTACTCAGTTTAAAACTGATCAAATATGTGTCTATAAGAACTGTTATATGTTTACCTAGATAATACTAAAGCCAGTGTATCAGTGAGCCACTTACAATTGTTGCTTACCTAGACCACATAATCAGACAGGAAATTCATAAGCATCGCGCAAATCAGCTGATCCCCAACGTTACATCTGCCCAAAACACCTGTGCCTAACGCCGGCTCGTACGTTTCTACAACTTATGACAAAATGAAAAACTTAAAAAATTCCTACTAAAAATTCAAAACAACTTTAGCATTCAAAATCCAACATACTGTACGATCCCTCTTCTCGAGCTACAAAGACCCGACACCCAAAGACAAACGATATAATGTTGTATACACTGTCCAATGCAATGACTGTCCAGCCACTTACACTGGTATTACGTTCCAATATTTACATAAAAGAATTTATCAACATAGGTACGATTGCCATAAAAAACCCATAATGATAATCCCAACGCTTTAGTAGTAACCCCAACCATTTAAACACCGGCCATGAATTTGATGAGCTGAGAAGCCTGAAAGTGCTAATCGGAATAATTTTTCTATAGTTGTGTGCAACAGTGATAATTCTATTTGTGATTATAACTACTAACACAACTTTCTTGATTTTACAATATAATGAAGGCAGAGTAATATTGCCACCACGCAACTTTCATCAACACTTGAATGTTGGATGACGGGGGGGGGGCCGGGCGGGTTCACGATCCCGTTATACCATTTTGAGCACGTTGCTGATCAACACGACGACCTCCACCCCACCATCCTGAATGGTTACGGACCCGAAAGTTTTGTTCGTCTCATAGGATCATTCCTGGAGTTCTACGGCCTGTCCTCCACCTTCTGGCGGCGGGAGGATAACACCACCCCACCAGGTCAGTGGGAAAGTAGGTGATAACTGATAAGAATTCCACAGATAATCAACGCTCCACAGCTTGTTTCAAATCAAACGCTATCCACAAAGACCTTAAGGCCGGCCGCCCACTGGAGCAGCATTTACTTTCACGACAGAACCGTTTTATCGCATTATGTCGCAAAGCATCGCAGACGACTCTACTGACATTATGACCTATGAAGGGCTGCAAACTGGCTACGTCATTGTCTACAGGTGTCGCGAGGCATCTTGAGGCCAAAGACGGAGCACCTTAAATGTATGTCTAGCAACAAAACAGCTTGTGACATTTTGAACTGCGAGTGCGGGAACAGGCAGAGAACGGGACCAAAGGTACTAGATTGTAACTATGTTAATTGACATGGTGGACTGGCTTGAGAGGCCCGACACATCTTCTGGCAAGGGATGTGTACCCTGGTTCCCGATCGCAAGGCGCTACTGGGAGTCACAGTATAACCCTTCACCCTCCGCGCGGGCGATACGGACATTTCCCAAACACCGGAGCCGATGCCACTGAAATAAGGTGTAATCCCTGCGCTCGAAAGCAGGGTGAGTTCACAGGCGCACCGTGACTCCTCGGCCAGCTGCAGATGTCGCTACTAAGTCACGATAGCTTCGGATACGTGAGTTAGTTCGCCCGCCTGTAGTATTAGCAGAAAAAGTAAAATATGAAGAATATTTCATCAGCAAAATTAGTCATGTCATTAAGTTTCGTTTCACATCATTACCATGATCACTCCAAGAACTAGACCTTAGACCTGTTACGGAACCCATCTCCTCCTCTGTCTACCGACATCTCTTTTCCAATCCATTTGCAATTGTCCTTTTGCGTTACCTTAGATTGTTTTGCCGTATTTCCCATCCTATTTCCGAGGCTCGTATGATTTCTGTAAATATATACATTTTTACTTAAGCAGGTTACTGGCCTGCTGCAAAACCTCCAACCTGGAGGACCAGGAAATTTGATTTCGGGCTGCTCTTCCCCTAGAGATTTGCTTTAGCCTCAGCTGACGAGCTGTCTCTGCCCGGTCGCAGTAGGCTAACTGACTCAGCCCATGTGTGCAGCCGTTGGGCTACTATACCCTCCTCCGCCACCACACTAGGTGCACATCCTGCTGCCGATCAATCAACAATTGAAGTTTTTACATATATGGTGTTCTTGATAACTTTATTTCTAATTTTCCCACGTCTCGATGTATATACATCTCTATGACAATGTACGGTAGCCAATATGTGGACAGCTTTAAGATCAACTAGTAACAACTCCATTATCATAAAAGCTATACAAACTTTCTAAAACAATCCAATACTGAGAATAAAAATAGGAAAGAATTTGTGACCTGTGTTCCAAGTGACCAAACGTTTACGCCAGGGATGTTGTCTATCATCCACGCTTTTCAAAATGTATACGGAGAAAGCAATAGAGACTTGGAGAAAATGTGCAGGAACATGGAAATTCCACTTCATTGTGATACAGTATATTCATTACAGTTTGATAATGACCAATTACTTTTTGCTCAAGAAATTGAAGAAATGATCGGAGAATTGTTGGAAGAGTATCCCCAGGAGGACCAACCAGAAAACCCAAACCAACCAGAACCGGAAGTGGAAGTAATGGTCGGGGACCAACCCAGCAAACCCACTCACAAAGAGGACCTGAGCATGCAGGAAATGCTAAAAATCATAATGGAGGGGAATAACAAAATGCAGGAACAAAGAAAGAGGACAAGGAAGAATTGAATAAAAAATAAGAATTATTACAAGAGGGAATGAAAGAAGAAACAAGAGAACAAAGGAAAGAAGACAGGGAATTCTTCAGACAAAAGAGTGAAGAGTTAAAGAAACAAATCAAGGAGGCATAGAACTTCTAAATAATATGATGGAAAGAAACAATGAAGATTTGAAGAGAAGCCAAGAGATGTTAGAAAAGAAGAGTGAGGAATTGAAGCGGCAGATCAAGAAAGATCTTGAGATTTTGAACGACAAGATCGAGAACAATAGTGAAACACTTCTACGACAAATGAAGGAAGAGGGTGAGAAGAACAGAGAAGAATTGAGATTCATAATAATAGAGTTTCGTGAAGAAGTCAAACAGACAAAAACGGGGATGAACAAGAGATGGGAAGAAACAAGTTACCCAGTAGATCAACTTAATGAAACAGTAGATAGTGATTTCAAACCATGGAATGAAACACTAGACACCACTTCTGAAGATAGTAAGGAGATGGAAATTGTAGAAGAATCAAGTGTATTGTTTTCTGAGTACAAACACAACAAAAACACCGAGAAAATCAAATGCATAAAAACCAACCGTAGAAGAGTAAAGAAAAATCGAATAATTAAGAAGATTAAGGAACCAAAGGAAATAGGAAAAGTATATAAAAAGAAACTACTAAAAACAAGAGAAGAATTGGAGATGATGAAGCACGGACTAATTGATGTGTTTAATTTACCCATTACTGACCAAAGCAAATACATGAAATATAAAGAATGTAGGAGAACCTTAAAAGCAATTATAGAGGAAATTCACAACAAACCAGTGCATGCAAAATTCAGCAAATCTATACTTAAATGGAAGAGGCCAGAAATAGTAAGGACTTACAACAAATCGGTGTATAACAAATCAAGTAGGTCTCTAAACCACTGGAGCATACCAGAAACAGAAATGCTGAATAACATGTCAATGATAACATTAACGAAGGAGGTACAATTAACAACTTCTTTGATTAATCAAAATATAGTGAATGATGTGGGCATGGAGACAAATGAACAAATGATATTAGAAGAATTATGGTACGAGATAGAAGATACCTATTTCACCAGAACGGAAATAGTTCTACACACCAAGGTTATCCGAACCACAAGTGCAGAGGAAATGATGGACCATGGGTAAACTAGATACCACACACCGAGAAATGGGACTGATGTTCAACTTACCGACCACGCAAACCAATGGAGAAGAAAAGAGGAAGCAATGCCAAAATTCAAAAATTATGTGAGCACAATTTACAACAATATTTCGATGACTTATGAGGCCTAATATAAAATATTAAAAGAAGGAATAAGTTACAAAAATTCATACAAAGTAAGATCAACTTACTATAAAATAAAGTTGACATATGAAGTAAAATATAAAAAATTATAATAAGAAATAAGTTACAAAAATTCGTGTAAAAAAGTAAGAACCACAAACTTACGATAATATTTAAACAAAAAGTACCAAGAAAAGAATAAGTTACAAACATTCCTATAAAGTAAGAAAAAATAAATTATAAAAATTATTAAATACAATATTTAAAACAAAATAAAATAAACAAGAATAAAATCAAGCAAAAACTGCTAAGATAAATACCTGAAATAATAATGAATTCAATGTATTCAAAGAAAAAAAAAACTGAACTGGTACGAGGAAAAAAGAGAAGTTATGTATAAAACAAATATACAGAAAATGGCATTAAGCAGAATATTGCTAAACAACCTGTGACGATTTAAATTGTAACATGAATCTTAAAAAAAAAAAAAAAATTTTAAATTAAGGTTGCGAGCGATTAAGCCATTTTAAATCTCACTATAACACCTAAAACCCCTGTATGTACTCAGTATGAGAGGAAGAAGTAATTAATAAACCCAAAGAAACATTAATAAAAAGGCAAATTGTAAAAGTTATTATCGTCATATTTAACCCTCTGTTGTTATCAGGCTGTGACCTGTTGATTCCGGACTCGACTTGTCTTCCGAGTCGTCTGTAATTTAGAATAAGATAAAAAAACCTAATGTTAATAATTAAAAATCTGAAGACCCAGATAGTCGCTAAAGTAACTTACTTAAATTATGTATGTTTATTAAGGTATAGTTTTTGTAATTAAAATAGTTAACTTAAATATAGTTAGGAACTATATTCTCGCGGAGTAGTTGCCCCTCTCCCTTTGTTAAGTACCAGTCGAGGCGAGCAAAAAGACGCTCTCTCGCAATGTTGACTTCATGCAGTGCAGACGTGCGAGCGAAAGCTCTGACACAACGTCGCTAATTCTTTTGTTTTAACTTAAATATTGTATATGAGATATTGCTACTAAAAGCGTGTGTTATGTATCAATTAGTAAAAATGTGTGATAACAAAAGACATAAAATGTAACACAAAACTCTAAAATTGTGTTAAACAAGAGGACTACTCGCTTCAAGAAGTAACTACACATTCAACATCATTCCTGAAGATGCGATCTACCAGAATTTTATAAACACTCATATGCCGACAGAAGATGCAGATCAGGACAGCCGAGAATCTACGAATAATTACACCGTAGAAGCTTCAATATACTCTGAGGAAATTCGACACATTATCAACGAAGACCCGACCGACATGATGACGCTGGATTCAAGGATTGCCAAGACGGACACCCCAGGACGAGGTTTCTACATTCCATTCTAAAGATGACTCGATAGCCTGTCTATCGAGGGTTACTAATATTTGTTACACTACACAACTTTAAAAGAGACTTTTCAAAGACTATTAATTTTATGTAATCATTAAAAGAGCAAATCTAAAAGTTTTACTGTAACTACTCAAATATCATACGTTGTAACGGTTTATATGTTAATGTATAGTAGTATCATTCCGAGTAATAGTACCATTTTTCATTCAGACATTCATAGTGCCTTTCATTATTTCACTAAAGCTATGGTCTTTACGGTAATGGATCTGAATCAAGCTTTTCACCAAATACCTCTTTCAGAAGAATCAAAACGTCTAACCGCGTTTGCAGTTCCTTTTAACTTGTACCAATTTACTAGAGTACCCTTTGGAATATCTCAAGGAAGTTCCGTATGTAGTAGACTATTAGAAAGGATATTTCACGATATTAAATTCAAATATGTGTATCACTATTTGGACGACATCGTTATATACAGCGAATCAATGGAACAACATCTTAAACATTTACGCGAATTGTTATCTCGGTTACTAAGAGCAGGATTAACTGTTAACCCAAATAAAGTAAGTTTTGCCGTCTCTCAGTTTTCTTTCTTAGGTCACATCGTGAAAGCGAAAGGAAAGGTAAGCATTGACCCCGAACGAACCCGCGCTATTAGAGAATTTTCTCCCCCACGAGATGCAAAAGGTATAGCCCGATTTTTGGGTATGGTGAACTATTTCCACAAATATATCCCCCATCTTGCCGAAATAGCAGCACCCCTAAACTCCTTACGAAAGAAGGGAACGAAGTTCCAATGGAGCTCACTACATCAAAACCCGTTTGAGCAACTTAAAGAAAGTATTATATCTCCCCCAGTTTTGCAACTAGCGGATTTCACAAAACCTTTCGTAGTGCAAACCGACAGTTCCAGTGTAGCGTTAGGTGCAGTGATATATCAAGAGATAGATAACTGTAGACTACCAATTAGTTATGCATCACGAACACTGAGCGATCAAGAAAGAAAGTATTCCGCATATGAATTGGAATGTTTAGCAATTGTTTTTGCGTTCGAGAAGTTTAAACCCTTCCTAGAACATAAAGAATTCCTTTTGGAAACCGACAATCAGGCGTTATCTTGGTTATTGAATCACCCTAAACAGTTAGGACGAATTGGATGATGGATATTAAAATTAAACTGCTACAAGTTCAGAGTGCAGCATATAAAAGGTACGCAAAACGTAGTCGCTGATACCCTGTCCCGTATGTTCCAGTCGCCCACTAAAACTCCCGAAAACAAGAGAATCCAGAAATAGCATTTGCTAACGCCGTAATAACGGAATTCCCCCTTGCCTTTACAAATATAGCCCTGTATCAACTCCAAGACCCTTTGCTGAAACCTATTATAGAACAACTTACGAAAAATATTAAATCCGAGAAGTACGTGTTGAGTAAAAATGTACTGTGTCTCAAGATAAGAGACGGAAAGGAATTAAGAATAATAGCCCCGGATGTAATTAATCCCATGCTGATGGAATACTTCCATTCATCTACCATAGGAGCCCATATGGGAATAAATAAGACAATACATCGTATTCGAAAGGAATATCATTGGAACAATATGAACAGCGAAATAGCCAACTTCGTAAAGAAATGTACATTATGTGCCCTCAGTAAACCCGCCAGAAATACTCAAGTAAGCCAACTGATTTCAGAAATCCCTAAGACCCCTTTTTCTAAACTTTATCTAGATTTCTCAGGTCCATATCCACGATCCAAATCAGGTAATACCATGTTACTGATCTGTGTAGATTCGTTCACCAAATTTGTTTGGATGTATCCCATGCGACGAGCATTAGCATCGACGACTGTTAAAATATTGCAGGAAAGACTATTTAAAGACTACGGTACTCCAGTACGGATAGTATCTGATAACGGTCCACAGTTTAAAGCGAAAGAATTTAAGAATATGTGTTTCAAGTTAGGGATAGACCATATAACCACTACAGAGTATCGACCGCAAGGCAATATTGCTGAAAGGTATCTACGAAACCTCAAATCTGCGCTGATCGCCTATCATGCGAACGATCACACGTCGTGGGACCAAAACCTATCCTGGATTCAATACGCTTTTAATTGAGCTTATCACGAAGGTCACAAGTCGACCCCGTTTGAGTTACTATACAAATACCGACCAAACCACCCTTTGTCCACAAGATGGAATATACACGATCTGCTGCCTCCGCAAATAACGGATAAGCAGATAAAACGAATATGGAATAAAGCCCGCTCTAATTTAAGAGCAAACTTAGAAAAATCCAGAAGATACCACGAGAAAGGTAATCATAGCAATTCTATTAGGTACCAAGTAGGTGACTTAGTAATGTACAAGACTCACCCCACTAGTAGTGCGATTGATAAGACCACCTCGAAACTATCATTCCGATGGTGTGGCCCTTACCAAATCCAGAAGTACTGTACCTAACTCCCGTTACAGTAGCCCTGTGCGAACCTGTAACTCAGAAATATGTGCGGAGAACGCATATTTCGCAGCTAAAGTTGTATAAGAAGAAGAGACGGAATAGTATAACCCAAAATAGAAAAGGGAATACTAGGCAGTGAAGAAAATTATATTTCTGAAACCGTGGAAAATGTAAAACGTAGAGTTTGGAAACGAGGCCTGATCAACCTAAATTCCAGTCCTGCGAAGCATACATTAATGAATACTAGTTAACTAGAGGAGAACTAATACTCATTAACTAGATGAGTTATCTAGGACTCAATGAAGACAAGATAGAATTCTAAACAGCAAAGATTTAGAAAATTACTCGACAGAGAGAGAGTAAGACAAACAGAAAACCGGTAGTAGATTTAAGTGATAGAGATAAGAAATAGTTTTGTTTTAATTTTGTAAATATTAAGTGTGAATATTATGTAAAAAAAAAGGTAGTTAATAAGAATATATAAAGTATATTGTGTTGTAACTATGTGAAATAACTATGTGGAAAACGTGGTAAAGTGTCCAACAACTATGTGAAAGAAATTACACACACTGACATCAATCATACTCCGAGTTCCCAAGTATTAAAAAAAAAAAAACCGTAACGTGCAAAGTAAGCGGTGGAGTATGTGACGATTTAAATTGTAACAATAATTGTAAAATAAAAAAAATTTAAAAAATTAAGGTTGCGAGCGATTAAGCCATTTTAAATCTCACTATAATACCTAAAAACAGACGTGCGAGCGAAAGCTCTGACACAACGTCGCTAATTCTTTTGTTTTAACTTAAATAATGTACATGAGATATTGCTACTAAAACGTGTGTTATGTATCAATTAGTAAAAATGTGTGATAACAAAAGGACATCAAATGTAACACAAAACACTAAAATTGTGTTAAACAAGAGGACTACTCGCTTCAAGAAGTAACTACACATTCAACATCATTCCTGAAGATGCGATCTACCAGAATTTTATAAACACTCATATGCCGACAGAAGATGCAGATCAGGACGGCCGAGAATCTACGAATAATTACACCGTAGAAGCTTCAATATACTCTGAGGAAATTCGACACATTATCAACGAAGACCCGACCGACATGATGACGCTGGATTCAAGGATTGCCAAGACGGACACCCCAGGACGAGGTTTCTACATTCCATTCTAAAGGTGACTCGATAGCCTGTCTATCGAGGGTTACTAATATTTGTTACACTACACAACTTTAAAAGAGACTTTTCAAAGACTATTAATTTTATGTAATCATTAAAAGAGCAAATCTAAAAGTTTTACTGTAACTACTCAAATATCATACGTTGTAACGGTTTATATGTTAATGTATAGTAGTATCATTCCGAGTAATAGTACCATTTTTCAAATGGTTAAAGAAGTCTTGCAAGCTAATATCATGAAATGAGTATAATTAAAAGTCTTAACTACAAAATATAGAAAGTTAACCCGGATCCGAGGTATAGCTATATAGTATCAATTTGATCCCAATTTTGATGAAAGCATTGAAATAACTTTAATTATTTAATTAGTGATGTCATGGGATCTGTCAGTAAATGTTGTCAAATAAAGAGAAGTCTTCTTGTCACACACCTATAATGAGTGCGTAAATCAATAAAATACCTTTCCTTGTTTCCTTACACAGTTAGTAAGTAATTTGTTCGATTAATAAGTGTGATTACATTTCGTTACAATGTAGGCAGCCCATCTAATTGACAGAGGTCAGTTAAGATGGGTTCCCTGGATTTGTAACGCGGCGATACGCTACAAACCAAGAAAAAGAAAAAAGATGTCTAAGATAATTAAAATGATCACAAGAAGAATAGAAAAACAAGCTAATGATGAAATTAACACTGAATAAATAAAAAACAATCGACTGTATGAGTAGATAACAGTATATAGCAAAGGTACATCGGAAGGAAGAATGAGTAAAAGGCCAAAATGATCTAAAAACAAACCACAAGGTGGACAATCCCAAAATATATTATTATTATTAATTTAAGTCACAAGTTGACAAAAAAGTTATTTAAGATTGACTGTTGAAAAAGTCCAGCAATCAAAATAAACTGAGCAGAGATGATGTTCCTCTGATATCAGAAAAATGAGTAGTAATGGAAGAAACCAGCTATTAAAACTTAGGGAAAAATTTATATAAAAGGGAGAACACACTAATGGAAACAAATAATAACAGATCCAAATAAAATGGATGAATCAAGTAAGAAGAGAAATAAGAATGAAGAAACAAACAAGAAACGAAGGGAAAAAAATAATATATAACTGATAATTTCATAAAAAACTATGCTAAGTTTTTTATCAAAATGATCAATTTCGAAGGAGAGGCAATATGTTACAACACAAATAAGCCACCCCAATACCAGGGATGAAAAAGATGATTCTGGATTATAATATAATTCTTCATATAAAATAAAATGTTTAATACAAAGAAAATAAAAAGACAATGAAACCATTTTTATTATTGGAATAAAATTTGGGGATTATAGGGGGGATTAACACACCCCTATTAAAGAACAGGTAAGGTTAATGCCGTGTTGTATTGGTAATTACAGCAACGCTACGGACATCGGTAGCGCAAAATAGATGTAACGACGCCAGTGCGAGACGAACGCACTAGCACATACAACACGTCTACACATTTTTCAGAGACGATCAAACTCATCGTTACAATATACAAGAATTTAGCGGTTCGATCTTTCGACATCCTTAAATATGTCCATGTCATTTTGTTATCCGTCCATCCAATTTCACTGTACTGATTATAACGGCTTCTTCGTCTCCATTTTCAGTATTTTTTTCTTCATTAGATAATTCTTCCAGCCATTAGGTTTAAATGTTTATTCCCGCTACTGCAGTTCTTTTCTACGCCAAGCTTCCTGTTAACGTTCACAACTCGTGTCGAAGTGATGAAGTAGAGAAATATTTTAAAATAAATTCTTTTAATCGCCAACACCCAGTATCCTAAATTTGTCTACATTTTTTCTTTCCTATGAGCCACTGTGGACTACGTTTGGTTCAACTGGTTCTTCCCTTCTTCTCCTCTCTCTTCTTCCTATCCCATATCTCCTTCAATCTTGATCGAGGCACTCCCTCCTTTCGACACACCAGATGGCATTGTATTTTCGATGTTCAGTGCTTTGAAAATTGTCTCATGTTTCCGTCAAAGTACTCAGCATTGAAAATACACAAAATACTAATATCTACACTACAATCACACACATCAATAATAATTTAAAACCCAAAAACCAACAGGAAACCATAACAACAACCAACCAACACACAAGTAATCTACAAGATTCAAAATTAATATTTCTGAGGATGGGAACACTAAGTGTCCCGAAACATGTTCCAAATACTAAAAAAACCTCTTCAAATAAAGTTATTATAAATATTAAGTATATTATATACATCAAGAAATAGACTGTAGCAAAAAGTGTTTGATTTATATGTAAAGAAAATAAATTTTAAATTTGCATTGTTTTCTATATATTTTGTGGTGTACTAAGAAAACATTTTATTATTATTTTGAAATGAGCAATGACGCGCCACGTCTTTGACATGTTTAGGAAAACGAAAGGTTTTGCTCTTTGTTTCACGTCGTATCCTGTTTCAACACGGCCGATCCCCCCTGGGAAATTATTACCACATTTGTCTTTAGATATTAACAGCTGAACGGAAAGAAACAAATAACGTAGCCTTTGTCAACGCGCCGACGGCAGCAGTGTCAGTTTGTGATGGGAGGGGGAATTAATGTAGAGCCTCGCAGTCTCCAGAGACGGAGAAGTGTGAAGGCGACACACTCAGCGCATGCACCTAGCATTCCTGTGTTCACAGCTGTCTTTTTCTGTTTATATGTTGTAACGCAAAAATTGAGCAATCGCAAATTTTACGAAATCAAACTATGCTGAACGCAAATAAATGTGTATGTTTTAGAAAACGGGGAGGTAGTGAAACGCCTGTACCGTTAGGCGGCATTACATGAAAGAAATTAACTTGTAAAAAGCTGTAGAGTATAGCGGTAGGTTAGCAACGCCGGCCTTGGGGCTGACGTCTATAAGGAAGGTAATATTAGGCTAAGTCACGTTTTGGGACATAACTATCATAAAATGTATTATTCGCTAGGATATTAGGGGTGTTTGCCAATGTTGTAAACTTTAAGTGCATGTAACAATAGATACCGTTATGTTCGAGAGAGCGATGTAAGAGTGAGTTAGATAGTGACGCTAGTTTTTAAGCACGTGAGACGCGAAAAACGTTCGGCAAATCAGAGGAAGCGTCATGTGTTGCGCGGGAGGTTTTCGCTAAGGAGATTGCGCGATTTTGTATTTAGCGCTAGTCTAAACCTATGGGATTGTTTTTCTATCGAGACTTGTTAGCGGAAATTTAAAGCTAGTAGAAAAATATGAATTGGGAGAGCAATTAGGCAGTGTTCTTTATATCGGCGAAACTACACTGAAGAGACTTGCGTGCGCTGTTTTGCGTTAACTATATAGATATAAATTTTATTAGTAATTTAAAGAATAAAGTAAATTCGCAGCAGTAAACAGAAGTACGGGAACGCGATAATTGCTGACGCTAAATTTATAAAGTTTAATATACAGTAATAAGTTAATGAGTGAATGTTCGGAGTAGTAACAAACAACGAGAAGTAAATACTACAATAAATGTTCATCAATACGATATGTTGTGGTAAAATCACTGAAGAAAGCGAATAAGTTCGGGTTAAATTCACGACGGTATGAGATAATCGAGACACACGCGACGCGAACTGTGTTAGATGCACTTAATGTAAATTCAAGAATACGTTGTAAACCAGAGTGTATGATTATACGACATAATTGTATGTATCACCAATATGTCAAGTGTAGTGTACATCTGTGACAAAGTGAATTAGTGCATTCATAACCAGGATTAACACGCAACAAACAGCTGCTGACAACTCACCGGCATGCAACACCTTAAGGACTACGCACATCGGAAGGATTCTCCACGCAAGTAACAAATAAATGAACATTTGATTCAATATTGTTTTATAAATATATATATTTGTAATCAAATATAGTGACTCAATTTGTCTAAAAAGAACTCATTGCCACGAAATAATATTTAAATTATAAGGCAAAACTATTCAAGTCATGTTAAAGAAATTTGTAGTATATAAATGCAAATGAATCGTTAAAAGTTGATTGATATATTTTAATTTGTGTTTACTATTACTGGCGCCCTGATGTACAATTAAGAGTCGGTACACTGGAGAAGTGTTATAGTCTATTGAGTAGAAATATTAATATTATCAGTGATTACAGTAGTTTGTAAACCTTACTTCTTACATGCTCATAGGCCAACATAATATGCAAATCAACACTTTAACTCTTTCGTAAATGCCTATCAAGTAGTGTATTACATTCTGGCGCCCGGAACGTGGGACAATTGAGTTATTATTGAACAAATTATGGATTAAGACTAAGTGTAAGTTAAGAATAGAAATAATATCAAACATTGTATATGATTACGCGAAGTAGGAGTAGGAGAGACAAAGACACACATAACAACATTCACAACCTGTACAACAACATGAGCACAAATACAGATACCCAAAGCAACGAGATGGAATTTGAAATAAATAATCAGTTAGGCCATCCAGATACGCTCGCACTCGCAGACATTTCAGAGGAGAATCAAGCGTCAGGGACGCGGGGACAAAACGGACAGAACGATGAAAACGCAGAAACACAACAATTTACACCAACAAAAATCGCAGAAATTCGATAAAGACCGATATGTCAAACACCACTAGAGAAAGACAAAAACACTGATATATACACAATACTACAGCAATTATTAGAACAACAGTTGTCACAACACACACGACGAATAGAGGAACGATCGAAAAAAATAAAAGAACAGATCCAAAAAAACAAAACAAACAAAAGGACAGCTCTCACAACAAATACAAGAAGAATCGAGAAATACAAATGAACAACTCTCACAGCAAACACAGCAAATACAAGAATTATCACAACAGTTGGGGGAACAGAAAAACAACTGTCACATCAAACAGAACAAATACAAAGACAATCAGAACAGCTGGCACAAACAAGAGCACAGATAGCACAACAAATTGCTGTACATGCGAAAAGAACAGACGAATGGTTAGAAAAACATGAATTAAAATTAGAAAAAGCGTTACAACAAATGAAAAAACGAATCCATAAACAACACATAGAAATAAGAAACGAAGTCGCCATACAAATGGAACAAGAGAGAACAAAGAACAAAAAACTGTTCCAAGACTGCCAAGTAGAGACTAACAACAAAATCCAAGACAACACCTATAAGATTACTGAGCTTAGTATTAATACTAAACAGCAGATCAAAGAGTTGGACGAACGGCATAGCAACAACATTCAGATCATGAGCGAAAAAATCAATGTAAGCAACAAAAGATGCGATGACAATACGGCAGCAATCAAAGAGTTACGAACCGAAAAGCTGGAAGAAATGAAGAAAGTGAACAAAAATATAAATGTAATTGACCGTAAGTGGGAAGAAACTGACCTGCAAATACGACAGATACAACGAGAAGTTAGGAATAAATTAGCTTCAATTAGCAACCAGTCGTGCAACCGTAACATTACTCACGAACAAGTCAAAGATATCAAGTACAACGGGACTGGAGACTTCCCGATGGAGTTTATAAAGGAAATGGAAGATATCTGTATGGAACATTACCAAGATAACGGCAACGTCGTATGGATCGGAAGGCACCTAGAAGGAGAGGCCGCGGTGTGGTGGAGGTTGATAAAAAATAGGGTGACCAACTTCGCAGAATTTAAGGAAGCCTTCACGAACAAATACTGGAATGATGTGATTCAAGAAAAAGTAAGAAACGAGCTCGAGTTTGGACGTTATCAGATGGAGAGTGGTATGAGCATGATACAGTATTTAGAACGGAAATTTTTGGAGAACAGGCAGCTACTTCCACCGATACCGGATCAATACCTGATCAGAAAAATTGCAAAACACTATTCTCAGGGAGTACAGATCGCCATCATTACTCGTGGGGTTACAACTATTAATGAGTTCGAGCATGTATTATCAGAGTTCACGAATTTGAAAAGCGAAGCAAGGACAATGACCCGGACACATTATGACAGTCGGCGCGAGCATAAGCAATGGGTAAGAGATGAAGAGGAGAGTGGGAGAAGGGTCGAGCAAGGACGGGCGCACGAAAGTGAAAACCGACCGACTACACAACATTACAATGAACGGCCAAACAAATTTGAAAATGAACCAGAGCCGATCCCTTCGACTAGCGGTATCCAGAATAACAAAAGCGCCACTGCAATGTCAAAAAACTAGGGCAGCGTTGTACATATGAACTAGATTTAAGCACCATTAATAATTATATTAATACCACTTTTTTAGATGTAAGAGACGATTTATTGTGTAACGATGATATAAATATAACCTATCCTGTGAACAAGTGCGCGGAGACCAGGATATCATTAAACGCAGTGTCCATCTGCGCATTAATCGATACCGGGAGCCAAGTAAACTCTATATCTGAGCAATGGTTTAAGAATAAGAAGAAGGAATTGGGGAACGTAGAAACATTGAGAATATCGAATACTGTTATCAAAGGAGCAACTGGAAATAAATCGAAAATGGTGACGCAGCAGGTATTGTTGACGGCCAGGATCGGAGATGTGGAAGTTGACAGAGTATTCGTCGTGGTATCAGAGCTAGTAAAGGATTGTATAGTAGGCGTGGGGTTGCTGGAAGTACGTGGGTGCGTTATCGACTTACACAACAAGCAGTTAACAATTCCAAGAAAAGGGGACCAGAAGGAAGCCACGGCAGAAATATTCCACGTAGAAATCGTGTCGGGGGGGAGAAGATATTGAAGCGGTAATCAAACAAAAGGTGCGATCAATCGGCGGAATCACCGAGGCGGAAAGGAATGAACTACAGCAAATCTTAATGGACAACAAAACGATCTTCCGAAATACTCCCGGTAGGATTCAAGCATACCAACACAAATTCGAAGTTACTGATCGGACACCGTACTGCCAGAAGGGGTGGCCGGTTCCACTAAAGTACAAGGATGCAGTGAGGGCCGAGATACAAAAGATGGAGGCATATGGTGTGATCGAAAGGGGCAACGTCCATATGTCAACCCGATGGTCACAGTTATCAAAAAGGACCAGACGGTCAGACTATGTTTAGATGCGCGCAAGCTGAATTCTGTTACCGTTCCTGACTATGAGGGAGCCCTTCCGATAAATGAAATATTAGCAAAATGTGGGAATATCAAAGTAATGTCCACGATAGACCTACGTAGTTCGTTCTGGCAGATCCCATTACATCGGGAATGTAGGGACTTCACAGGATTTTTATACGAAGGAAAATGCTACCGATACACGGTGACGCCGTTTGGGCTAAAGACGAGTTTGGCCAGCTTGACGCGGGGACTAGACTGAGTGCTATCGAAGGAAGTAAAGGAGTTCACCATTTTGTACGTCGATGACTGCTTATGCATATCGAACAGTGTTGCAGATCACTTACGGCACCTGAAGTTATTGTCACAAGATTTAAAACGAGTCAATCTAACCGTTAACTTTAGCACATCATAATTATTCCGAGAGGAAATTGATTATTTGGGGTACCGGTTAACAACCACGGGTATTACCACCGCACCAGAGAAAATCAGGGCTATACAGGAAATTCGGACACCGAAAAATCAGAAGCAGCTCAAAGGATTCCTTGGTTTAACCAATTTTAACAATAGCTTTACCAATAGATACGCCGAGGCTACCCAACCATTATTGAACCTCCTAAAGAAGAACGTTACTTTCAAGTGGACGAGCGAGATGGACCGACACTTCGAGACAGTCAAGAAACTATTTGTCGAGGCGGTAATTCTCAAGCATCCCGACCCCAACAAGCGGTTTTATTTGCAAACTGATGCGAGCCGTTATACGTTGGCCGGACAGCTATACCAATTAGACGATAACAATGATATCGGAGTGGTTGCGTTCACGAGCCGAGTGGTGAGAGGGGCGGAACGAAACTACTTTAACACGGAGCTGGAACTGCTGAGTATCGTCCATTGTTTGCAGAAAGTTCAGAACTTACGTGCTAGGGAAGCCCTTGACCATCATCACCGACAACAAGGCGTTAGTTCTTATCAAGAAATGTCATCTAAATAACTCCCGTATAACAGGGTGGATCCTCGCCATACAAGAATATGACTTCGAGGTTATGCATTGTAAGGGTCGAGATAACACTGTAGCCGACATCGGTTCTGCAACCGACTCTACACCCGATGCAGAAAGAAGAGGAGGACTGCAATACGCCACGAACAGAGGGCGCAGCCGCCGAACATCTCAGCCCGGCACGACCAACATCAGCTTTCTCGCCACCAGGTCATTTTTAGGGCCACCAAAAACACTAGAGTGTATGATTGGCGCCATTTGTCATGCGGCAAGCCTTTTGTCCGGTGACATAACAATTGTTCTTGAGAGTACAATGAAAGGAGAAAATATGAGAGGAGGGAATAGATTATTGACGGCAGACGATATTAGGTGAGTACAGGAGAGAAATAATCAGGTTTCCAACACCGGCGTCCCTTGCCACCCACAGTCTTAAAAAACTTGTCATTTGGTGCTCTTTTCTCCCAAAATATTCTTAAAGTACGCCTCCAGCACCAAACTGCAAAAGTGCAAAAGACTCAAAGTATCTCTTTTCCAATTTACTCGTATTGCCACCACTAATACGCAATTATACTTTCCCTAAGCAGTTTTTTCTTTCCTTTAATATTTCAAGTTCTTCTCTCAACTTTCTTTCCACCGAAAAGAAACAAAAAAGGACATAAATAGTTTAATTAATTTAAAGGTGAAATTTGATAATCAAGACATATTTTATCACATATTAAGGGAAAAAATCAATAAAATCAAAATATATAAAACTAGTCATGCGTATAGGCTTATATAGAGCAGAACTGTGGGAAATTAATGAAAAAATAAATCAAAATAAGAGCTATGGAGATGGATTACTGGTAGAGGTGCTGTAGACTAACAAAACTTGATAGAGCGAGAAATGTAGAGATAAAGACAAGCGATGGGAATCCACCTTGACATTATAGAAACAATAGAAGCTAGAAGACTGAATTGGTTCGGACACCTAAAAAGGATGTCGGAAGAGAGATGGCCAATAAAGGTATGGGCATGGACTCCACCCTGTAAAATAAAAAAAGGGAGACCTAAACATTCATGGAAAATGGACATCGAAAATGCAATGAATGCAAGAGGACTTACAGAGCAGGACTGTTTAGACCGGCGCCAATGGAAGCTAGGATGGGAGAGGCGGCGCAACCGTAATTAAATCGCAAAAAAAAACATATTAAGGAAAAGGGAAATGTAAAGCTTAAAGGTTGGTAGCAGTCTGATACTTAGTTAACAGGCAGCAATGGAAAAGTACTGGGACAGGGGGTGTGACTCGGCTGATTGTATGTTGGCTAAGGCGTAACATGAGTGTTTAGCTGCTATGTTTGTTTATGTCAAGTTGACGCTTCAGGGTTGTAGATAAGATATATAAAGGGTGAAGGTTTCTAGGTAGGTTGTTGTATTCCTACCTGAAGACGAGCCGAGAGGCTTGAAAGCGCTTATAGAAAGCATAATTCCATGTTAATAGTTTAGTAATAAACTATTCCAGTAGTAATAGTTTTAAACTATTGCAGTAGTAATAGTAATAATAAACTATTACTAATATATTGCAATAAAAGTTTAGTAAACATTGGACTCAACCAATAAATTGTGTTTATCTTTTAATTTACTCGTAGGTCAGACTTTCGAGAAATATGTGCTTTTGCCCCAAAAAACTGACTGTATATTCCTTACTTGTTTTCAGCGACACTTTTGTAGACACAAGAAGTGATTGTTTTTCTTGAGCAATTCTACTCTTTACATTACTGGGTCATTCGCAGCCAAGATATTTAAAGAACATGACTTGCACCAGCATGTCTACAACCGTCCAGGATTATCGCATTTTTTGATTTCCAGTTCTGAAACATTTCATAACTTTTGTTTTTTACTTCCATGTTCCATAAGGAAATGGAAGTATGGTGATGGCGAAAAATATCGTGTTCGAGATATGGGCTGATTCTGATTGTACTACCCTCAAAACATGAAGAAAAGCAATTTTCCTAAAAGTGTCTGTGTGTCTGTCTGTCTATGTGTCTATGTGTAAAATTTGTTTTCTATGGCGAACGATAACTGCCGCAAATTCAAACAGAATCAAATAATGTTTTGCATATTTGTCTGAGTTTGCATATATGTCGACCTGCAACGTTTTATGTTTTAACAACAGTAAAGTACTTAATTTTAATAAATATAGTATCCTGAAAGGAAGGTAGTAATAATCCACTGTAGAAAGGTAGATGTCCATAAATTAAAAGGGTAGTTGAAGGGGTGAGGGTGTAATTTCCTATGATAGTTGAAGGGGATGGGTTAATTTTTTATATGTGTAGTACGTTACTGGCAACGAAGAAGTAGTTTGGCGTTAAAATTCCTTCCCGGGCTGTTCGGCCGTGATCCAAAGTTTTCTGCAAAACCAGACGTTTTGGCAAAGCCATCGACCACCATCATCTGAAAATCGAGTGCGCTAACGTGAGGTGGTATACGTTAGTGACCACTGTACTGTGGTTAACGCTGAAGGAACAAGTAGTTTCTATGGAAATATTACATTAGGAAAACGATTTTAAATGTAAATCTTAGAACATGGAAGACATGTAAGGTTCTCCATACCGATATCCTTTGTTTATGATAATGTTGCATTTATCTTATTTGGTGACGCGCATTCTGTAGTTGTTTCTTAAAAGTGTTTTATAACATATGACAATCCTACGATAGAGAGTTGATTACGGTTAATACATGCTATAACAAACAAAACTTTACGGTATACATTTTATTCTAGTGTGTTTCTGTTCGTTAGGTTTTCCAGTCAGCAGTGGTCAGACGGCCAAAGCAAATCAGCGAAGCCCCAGCGTCAGCAGTTTGCGTCTGAGTGTAGGCTGCTCTGTTTGTGTTTCTTATTGAGACGGGAACAACGCTGTGACTGGATTCCAGTGTTTACACTCTCGTTACCATTGTTGTGACGGTCTAACTGATCGTCGTATCTTCAGCTGATAGTTACAATCCGATTCGGATGTTGGATATCATACAGACTATTTTAACTTTCTGTACTGCTGTACGGAATAAGTCAGTTGTATTCATGCCAAACCAGGTCCTCAAATTTCTCAGTCATGAGATTCTCGCCCGCCCAACTCCTCTCTTTCCAAGTAATTTTCCCTGTAGTATGACTGCAGTAAGTAAAATCTCTGATAATGTCTCATGAGATGTCCCACATACTGAAGCTTTCGTATGTTTACTGTGTTATTAACATCCCTTTCTTTCTTCAAGTTTGTAAAAACTTCAACATTAATTATATGTGTTGTCCATGAAATGGTCAGTATTCTACGGTAAAGCCACATTTCGAAAGATTCCAATTTTTAGTTGTGGCTTCAGTCAAATCCACGACTCTACACCGTAGAAGAGGACCGATGATACGTAGCAGCGTAAACGTTTCATCTTTGTGTTTATTGTTAAATCGTGACGATCGTCGTATGGTACAGTAGAAAACAAAATACAAGACACCAATGCAGTCACTAATCACCAGCCTTAGTTAATCACAATTAACAGTTTATAATCAACTTGCACAATAATCCAAGCACACCTTGTCCATACGCAATAGTAATGTCAGCTAATAGAGTCCCGCACGATTATAACACTTCGCTACAATACTTCGAAACTCACTTTAATACACCGCCACTTAAACTAAACCCTAAGCGGCACCGGTCGTTGTTTAAATAGATAGCTCTAGCGTTAAATAATAATCCATAATACCCGTCAATACTACTCGAAAACACTAGAGCGTAATTGATGGCAGCGTTGAACACAGTATAGAATGGTCTGCGTTTGTTGGGGCTTGTTAAGTGTCACGTACGCACACAACATTACAGCTGGGCTCTGCTGGGATTGCCGAGAAACGTGTAGAACATTCTGTAATGGCATTAAACTATTACTGTAACATTGACTTTACTTCCATTTGGTACACTACCTTTTGTAAAGGTAAATCAGCATAAACGACAAAATTTTCTGTCTCAAAAATTATAGTTCTCACATTGAAAGTCGTGTATTACAGGGTTTTAAGGAAGTTTTTTTTAAGTAAAACATATTTAAGCTATAAAAAATGCATAAAACATTTATTTCATTTGGATTTTGTTGTCCATGACGTTTCCGTTGATTAACTAATTATAAGTATAATACTACTGATTCGAAACACTAAGCTCTTTATTGGCAAACATGATAAATTTTTACCTTAGAGCCTGAAGCAGTTTTTGTTTATTACAAGCATCGTCTGAGCCTCTGACGATAACAACCTCTTATGGCTTTTGCTTGTTTACATTGGTGTTTTTGTGTGCAGTTGTGGTACGCTATACAGTTTCGTTTTTAAGTGTTTCCAGTGTTTTAAAAATGGTGTCGTGTTTTGTGTTTATTTGTATTTGTTCTGCTATTAGTTTGCTCTGTTTTTTATGTTTATATATTTGTAAACATAAATATTTGTTCCCATATATTCATTATTGTGCCTTTGTGTACATTTCAATATAAAGGCTATACCATGAAATGAGCGAATTACTTAATTTTCTATAAATTGAAAAAATCATTTATTATAATAGCGGGCGCTGCTTATTCAAACGTGTACCCAATTATTGAACAATCTCTGAGGTACAATATTCTTGTGCTTTCATCTTCTACAACAAACGGAGTTATGTTTTTAACTACAAACTGAAGCATTAAGTATAATTGTTAGGATCCTGACAATAACACTTGTAATGTGTGTGTGTTTTTTGTTTAAGAAAGTTTAAAACTTACAATAAATGGTTTCGTATAAGAGAATGTTTTCCCGCATTCAAGAACGAGAACTTATTTCTACCGCACAGAGAATTCGTAAAGAATGCTTAACATTCTCCAGACCCGGTATAAACAAATACTCAGCCGTTAGTCATTGGGGAAATTCCAGTTTCACAGAGAGGACAAAAAATGTGTTACGAGTTTGCGAAAGAGTCCGCCAATTTCGAAATTTACTTTCAGCACTGCAATTACAGTCTTACATAACTTGTGTAATTTATGTTACTCTGAGAAACAAAGTCATTCAGAGTCGAGTTAAGGCAACCGTGTTGTTTTCTTTAAATATTTTTTGTTGAACTGTTTGTATTTTACGTATATTCATTAAAAGAGAAAATATAATATGGTTTGTTTCATTGCTTTTTACAACCTAAATTAATAGGTAGACAAATCGTTACACAGCCAAAAATATTATTATATTTTTTAAAGTCATCATCATGATATGCAAATTTTCTTTACGGTTCTCGACACATCCAGCTTCCAACGCTTGCGGTCCGTCCATTTTGTTATACTCCAATCCTCAACGTTCTAAAGCGACATTCTGTGTTCCAAATCTTCCTTAGTCTTTCTCAAAGTAAAATTTGTGCCTACCTTTTTGATAAATTCAGATTTCGTACAACTCATTGATGACTCCTAACTGGTGGAATTTCTTGCTGGATACTTGTGTAATCGTATATATTATCTTATTATAATTACTTCTACAAACAGACTGTTATTATTTTGTATTGTTAATTTTGATTTGATTAACAATCTATATGGACGAGGTTGTGTGACAATGGAAGGAAAAAATAAACCACGGAATTAAATTGACACCAACCAAGCAGTGTATCAATATATTGCTATTTGCGGATGATCAGGGTATTATCCAAATACAGAAAAAGATCTCTAATTAGCAGTTTTCTATTTGTGCTAAATATGCGAAGAATATAATCTTAGAATATCGACCCAGAAAACAAAAGTTATGACCTTTAGAGGAAAGAATCCGAAAAGTTCCAAGATAATTATAAACAATCAGGCTATAGAACAGGTGTATCATTTCAATTTTCTAGGTTGCGATATAACTTATGAGTGTATGATAGCGACAACGATGTAAAAATAAATAGATTTCAAATGATATGTGGGGGTACTATTCAGAGAACACTTGGAAATAAGGCAAGGAAAGTTGCCAAGTTAAAATTCTATAAAGTAACGGCAACACCTGTTTTAACCTATGAAAGTGAAACTAGTACGATGACGAGAAATGATGAACGAAGAATACAAACAAGTGAAATGAACTTCTTAAGAAAAACTAACGATTGCACCCTCAGAGATCAAATACTAAATGAAGAAATAAGAACCAAGTGAGTTTATATTCTATGGTCAGCAGAATAAGGGAAGGATAAATAAAATGGAGGCAACATATCGAAAAAATGGAAGATATGAGACTACCTAAACAAGTAATAAGACACAAACCTCAAGGAAGACGAGATATAGGTAGACGAAAGAAGAGATGGCTTCAGTAAACGTAGAATAATCTGCAAGCCTTCTTCTCTACCTTGGCGTAGAGAAGAAGTTACAAATAGTGGAACTTGCTTTGTAAAAATGTAAAATTCGTTTTTTTATAAACTATTGTAATTTCCTGACTTCGTCGGTTTAGCCATTCAACACTCTCGCCACCGACAAGTGTTAAAATAATAAAGTAATAACTGTACTTCACGATCTGTGAATCTGGGCCTATTATAAAAGTGAGACAGCGAAGCGCTATGAATGTTGTAATCAAATTGTCAAAGTTACCTCAACGTACGCTATTAAATTCACGTTAGCGTTAAATAAGTGATAATAACGTCCATAATGACGAGAAATGGTAGACAGCGTACGGTGTGTGTGCGTGAGTAATTGTCACGTGCGTTAATGTGTCTGCCATGTGACGTCACACACTTAACGCTAATTGCCTACGCTCAAGTTAAATGTACAATTTCAAAAAGAATTCGAAATGAAATATTTTGAAAAAAGTTAGATATTGTTCCTGTAGCAATAACAGTAGAACTAGCACAACTGAGATGGCTGGGGATGGGGGATGGGGGATGGGGGAGAAAGACTGGTAAAGCAAGTGTTTGAACCCAGAGAAACAGGTAAAAGAAAGAGAGGATGACCGAGAAAGCTCTGGAAGGATGAAGCCCGCACAGCTGCAGAAAGAAGAGGAAAAAATGGGAGAAAATAAAGGAGCTCCCAGCAGATAGAAAGAAATGGAGGGATATGTGGAAAAAGACGACCTCAGAGGACTCAACTCCAACATAGCTTTAAACCGAAAGGTAGAAAACTAAGGATTAAGTAAGTAAGTAAGTATTTTGGCGAGTACTGCACGATGCTAGTACGGTACAGTTCAAGCTTGGGGATTATATAAACACGTCAAGTTAGCCGAAGTAGAGTATCGTTTTATACACCATCTTATTCTTCTGATAGTTCCTATCAGTTTTGGATGTTGGATATCATACAGGCTATATTAACTTGCTGCACGGAATAAGTCAGTTGTATTCATGGCAAACCAGGTCCTCAAATTTCTCAGCCATGAGATTCTCGGTCGACATACTCCTCTCTTTCCAAGTACCTTTCTCTGTATTATGGACATCAATCAGTAAAATCTCTGTTCATTTCTCATGAGATGTCCCAGATACAGAAGCTTTCTTATCTCCAGTGTGTTAGTAACTTCCCTGTCTTTCTTCATCTTTCTAAGACCCTCAACATTAATTATATGTGCTGTCCATGAAATTCTCAGTATTCTACAGTAAAACCACATTTCGAAAGTTTCCTATTTTTTATTTGTGGCTTCAGTCAAAGTCCAAGATTCTACACCGTAGAAGAGGACCGAGAATACGTAGCAGCGTAAAAGTCACATCTTTGTGTTTATTGTTAAATCGTGACTTTTGAATAAACTACTCATTCTAGTGTACGCTGGTCTTGTCTTTTCAATTTTGCTCTTTATTCCTTGAGAGTGGTCCCATTGTTCATTGACTATAGTACCCCAAGATATGTAAATTTGCTTACATTTGTACATCATACAAATCGTTAATTAGTAGTAATTCACCACTGTTTGTTGAAGTACCCAGCCCGAAAAACGATCCTGAACGCTAAGAGCAGAAGTAGATCCTGTAGGAACAACAGATGGAACAGCAGTAATTCTGAACGTATACCTGAAAGAAGCATCTGTCGACGCTTATCAGGAACAAGATGAGCAACCTCGCATCGTTCATCATCAAACAAGGAAAGTGAAATCATTTATATAAACTCATTTTAAAAATATCATTAACCAAAATAAAGAACTTGTACAAACTAAGATTTATGTAATTAGAAAAGATGTGAGAATTTTAAGTGTAAAAAGAATAGGTCAACAGAAACTGTTAATTAAATTTGTTTTGCAACAGAAGCAGTAATAATTAATTTTATTATGTTCAGAATAATTTATTTTATTTGTATCAGAAAGTCAATTAATTTACGTCTTATCATAAACTATAGTAAAATATGTGAGCAATTTTTAAAAAATTAAGGAAAATCTTTAATAAACCGAAGAATTCCAGTATCTAAATATCGACAACTTATTCTATGCGACCTGGTACACTGCAATATATATACGTGTATGTGTTTGTGTGTAAACATATATACATAATATATACATAAATATGTAAATAAATAGGTACGTAATATATTTTATATTTTAGTGGATGGTTAGTGAGGATCGGTCAATAATACAAATTTTAGTTATTTTGCGTCGACGTTTCGACAATATTTATTGTCATCTTCAGGACAATTGTTGCTGACGCCAAACACATAATAACTGAAATAATAATAATAACATAATAACACAAAATAACTAAAATTTGTATTATTGACCGATCCTCACTAACCATCCACTAAAACATTGATTGATTGACGGTCACTAAAAATTTAAGGATTTAATATATTTTATGCCATTTTTTTACACTGTTATAGTCATGATACTATAATATGAACTGTTATATTTTGCAGCTATTATATGCACTGTTAGGCTATAATTTGGACTTACGTATTTACTCTGTTACACTTTCACACTATTGCAATAATACACTACTATCTGTTTTCACTTACATAATATACACGGTTACACTTCTTAACGATTGTAATTTAAAATGTTATATATTTAGTCTTTCATGCTGACCTCAGCACTCTTATGTTTTTAAGCAATTATGATGTACATTCTAATATTTTTAAACTACATACGTTCACTGTTATATTTGTTTAATATTATACTATACATTGTTACATTCTTAAAAAATTATCATATATTATTATAGTATTGCCTTACATTATCTAATAGGCCACACTAATTTTATTTTATATAAAGTCGTTCTCCAGCCGTGTCTGATTAGAACACTTCAAAAATACTGTTATCATCATAAATTTATAAAGAAAGCAAGCGTTATGTTTAATTATAATGGCAGTGGAAAATTGGCCAAACGCTAAATTGGTTATAGCTAACGACGTACGTGACTCAAAACAGGTACGTAGAGTAAAAACGTAGCGTAACTGTTTGTTAACAGACGGTTGTAAGAAATATACAAGACACGAAATGTAGACTATAAACAGAAAATAAATATCTGTTGACCAGAGGCATAAGACACCATGTCACATACACATTACTTTACAGGACAGCTAAAAGATATTTTGTTTGCGTCAAGAGCAACGTGAGATAGTGTCATTTTAAACATGCATATTGGCTGTATAAAAATAACTACTAGAAAGAGGCCAATATGTACATGAACACAAAAAACTCTATTTTATAAAAACTGGAGATGGTGTCTTATGCCTCTGGGGCGCAGAATAGAACAAGAGCAGAGTTACTTGTGCAGCGGTAGGAGGGCGAACGAAACACAGGTACGAAGTAAAGCATGGCGGAAAACAGCGACCACTCCAGCTTGAAATAACCGCAATCGAAACACTGGAGATGGTGTCTTATGCCTCTGGGGCGCAGAATAGTAACAAGAGCAGAGTTACTTATGCAGCGGTAGGAGGGCGAACACGAACACAGGTACAAAATTGAACATAGCTCACAACAGCGACAACTCCAGCTTGAAATAACCGCAATCGAAACATTGGAGATGGTGTCTTACGCCTCTGGGGCGCAGAATAGTAACAAGAGCAGAGTTACTTGTGCAGCGGTAGGAGGGCGAACAAGAACACAGGTACAAAATTGAACATGGCGGAAAACAGCGACCACTCCAGCTTGAAATAAACACAATCGAAACACTGGAGATGGTGCCTTATGCCTCTGGGGCGCAGAATAGTAACAAGAGCAGAGTTACTTGTGCAGCGGTAGGAGGGCGAACACGAACACAGGTACAAAATTGAACATAGCACACAACAGCGTCCACTCTAGCTTGAAATAACCGCAATCGAAACATTGGAGATGGTGTCTTATGCCTCTGGGGCGCAGAATAGTAACAAGAGCAGAGTTACTTGTGCAGCGGTAGGAGGGCGAACACGAACACAGGTACGAAGTTGAACATAGCACACAACAGCCTCCACTCTAGCTTGAAATAACCGCAAACGAAACATTGGAGATGGTGTCTTATGCCTCTGGGGCGCAGAATAGTAACAAGAGCAGAGTTACTTGTACAG
Organism: Magicicada septendecula; assembly: GCA_034769895.1. Classification (NCBI taxonomy): domain Eukaryota; kingdom Metazoa; phylum Arthropoda; class Insecta; order Hemiptera; family Cicadidae; genus Magicicada; species Magicicada septendecula. Next base: position 19,870,964 of record CM068372.1, read on the forward strand.
CGGAAGGAGGGCGAAAACGAACACAGGTACGAAGTTGGACATAGCACACAACAGCCTCCACTCTAGCTTGAAATAACCGCAATCGAAACATTGGAGATGGTGTCTTATGCCTCTGGGGCGCAGAATAGTAACAAGAGCAGTGTTACTTGTGCAGCGGTAGGAGGGCGAACACGAACATGGGTACGAAGTTGAACATAGCACACAACAGCGACCACTTGAGCTTGAAATAACCGCAATCGAAACATTGGAGATGGTGTCTTATGCCTCTGGGGCGCAGAATAGTAACAAGAACAGAGTTACTTGTGCAGCGGTAGGAGGGCGAACACGAACATAGGTACGAAGTTGAACATAGCACACAACAGCGTCCACTCCAGCTTGAAATAACCGCAATCGAAACATTGGAGATGGTGTCTTATGCCTCTGGGGCGCAGAATAGTAACAAGAGCAGTGTTACTTGTGCAGCGGTAGGAGGGCGAACACGAACATGGGTACGAAGTTGAACATAGCACACAACAGCGACCACTTGAGCTTGAAATAACCGCAATCGAAACATTGGAGATGGTGTCTTATGCCTCTGGGGCGCAGAATAGTAACAAGAACAGAGTTACTTGTGCAGCGGTAGGAGGGCGAACACGAACATAGGTACGAAGTTGAACATAGCACACAACAGCGTCCACTCCAGCTTGAAATAACCGCAATCGAAACACTTGCTCTTACGGAAGCAGGCGTAATAGGGCGCCTTTGCATTTCTGCTCAAAAACGTACTGTAATTTGTGTAATGTAAGCTGTAAATGGCAGAATCCATTGCGCTGAACTGTTTTGCCAAAAACGTGCACACGCCCAGAGGGATTACAGTGAACTGTACGGTGTGCAGTATCACTAATATCACGCGTGCATAATTGACGTCGATAACAGCAAACAGGATACCAAACGACATATTCATAATTGAGAGTAACAAATTGGAATAGAAAAGCGTTTTGTATAGGGTGTTGGCGCTGTTAAAGACGTCACGCATGGAACTGGATAACATTGCGATCTGCTTTGTAAATCGAATCCGTTGTTGGGCGTCGAAGCCGCGGACTCTACAGAAACTGGTCCACGCCGAACGTATCTCATCCGTGTCCGGTAACTTTGCTATCGCGTACCGGGTGAGTCTCATCCTTTCTCCGATCACGTATACGGTGAACGCAAAGTGCATAGTGAAGAATATTAGTGAGTGATACGCGAATGCTTTGGTTACTATGTTGAAGAAGGAAGCGATATTACCCGTGGCGTTTTTTGTTCTTGCAAATTTTACTTTTAATACAAATATTAAAGAAATCACTGAGTACAATAAAATGTACAGCACAGCACACAGAGTACACGAGATCAAGTTTTTCGAATGCCGTACTTTGATGCGCACCGTTTCTAATCGTTTGTCCACATAATTGATGTGTTCCAGAATATCGCTGAGAACGTTTCGATTGCTGACGCACTTTAATCGGTAGTAAGTCAAAGTAGACATACGCGTGGCGTCCATAACCAAGTACAGTTTGGTGGTAATGTTATTCTGTCGATCGTCCAGCGCCTTCTGTATCAGCTCGACACACCAAGCAGCAAAACATACGACAGTTATTATACAACAGTAGGCTTTAGCCATTGTGTTAAGCATCGAGTGTCTGAATCTGATAATAGAGAAACCGCAGACGAAACAGCAGATAGAGAGCGGCAACATTGATGTGTAGACATTGTTTGCCATGACCGTGACAGCGTAGATACAGCAGGCACTGAACAGCTGTAGTGTGCGCTTAGGTATGGCGATGTTGGCTATTATTGACGTCTTTGGCGAAGAAATGACAACCGGAAGTCAGGGCCACAGCTCCATGTTTGGCCTAATAAAATATTAACAATTACTGTTATAAACTGATATAATTATAGTAAGTCCACGGATATACTATATAATTACCTTTATACGTTTGTCAGCACTTACAAAAGTAGCCTAATAAAAGTAAATACTGTACGTGCAGTAATAGTAAAATCAGTATATTTTTGATGGATTACAAATCATATGGCCCGAAACATTGATGTGTAGACACTGTATGCCATGGCCGTGATACAGCAAGCACTGAACAGCTGTAGTGTGCACTGAGGTATGGCGACGTTGGAAATATTGACGCACAATTCAACAGAAATCAAGGCCACGGCTCCTTGTTATAACACACAATAATAGTAACCGCATATGAATACCATATAATGAGCGTTTGTTAATATACCATATGAATTCAATACGTTTGTTAATATTTGTAAATGCAGACTAACAAGAGTACACGCGACACAGTAATGATGAGAATACAGCAACCAGCAACGTTTGTAATATAATGGAAACTTTTAATAGATTACAAACATGAAAAATTCAATATTATTAAAAACAAATTGTTTTAAACGTTCTTTTCTTCCTTATGACATAACGGGACAAATTAGGCTGCGGCCTGCCCTACGTTGTTATTTATCCAGTTACGATCACCCAGCTTTTTATTATTTTCTTTATTTCCATATACGCAGATTTATATGCGTTCGTTACTATTCCTTAATCCGCGCAATTTCAACATCATAATTTTCCTTGCAGACTTTGTTTGCTACATCCTACGTTATTATTATTATTCCGCGTGTACAATGTTTACACATTTTCCGGAACCGAAGATTACAGAAGTGATTGAATTCTCATCTTCCACTGCTGCTTATCCATACAAAGATCTTCTCCAATTTCTCGTTTTCTTAATATAGACTGGTGATCGGTGGTCTTCCTCTTTTCCTTCTTCCTGGTGGTGTCCATTCCATAACACTCCTTGGCAATCATTCCTGTGCCATTCTTTTCGTGTGTCCGTACCATTGTAATTTTTTTGTTTGGATAAAATCAACAATTGAATTTTTCACATTTATTTTATCCTTAGTGACTTTATTTCTAATTTTCTCACGTCCGGATACTCCAGCCGCATGTCTCCATAAGTCCATCTCTGCTGTCAATAATTTTGTTCTTGTGTGTTTATTGGTAGACTAGTCCAAACGTCTGAGCCGTAAGTCATGATATTTCTAACAATTGTTTTAAATATTGTAGTTTTAGTTTCTGCTTTAATTTTTTGCTTATCGCACAGGATTCCACTTAATGTAGATACAGTTACATCATATGTAAGCCTCATGGTTTTTTCAAACCGATTTGTCGGATGACTTCTGAGTTTGGACAGGGCCGACAAAGGCTTTACTAAATAATCCTATTGACGATCTTCCTTTCAGACACGTTTATCTGATTGTCATCTCCTCCTTGACATTGCCTGGCTTATACAGTTGTAAGTCAATTGAACAGGCTAAGCGAGTTTTCTAAGTTTTATTTCGACAATGTAGCATTTGTTTATGTGCCCCACGATTACTTTCAAATGCATTCTACTACTCTCGTTTATTTTTACATTTAAGTTCGATCTCCTTTTTACTTTTGAGTTCGATCTCCGAAAAACAGAAGAGCGGAAGTTAAAGCTGTGAAGGTTCAAATTTTTTTTAAAATTAAAGAAGTGCGCAAACGTGGGGTACAAATGTGAGAGAATATTATCGAAAGCCTCCATATTGTTACGACTGTCTCATTATGGTACAGTGGAAAACAAAATAAAGACACGAATTCATTCACTGATCACCAGTTTTAATAAATCACAATAAACAGTTTAAAATCAACAACTTAATCAACAAGATTATACTCGCTCAATAATTCAGTTAAATTTGTCCACACGCAATAACAATGTCAACTAATAGAGTCCCGCAAAATTATAACACAATAATCCATCACCACAATACTTCGAACGTAACTTGAATAAATCGCCACTAAGACGCACTGCGTAATCGCCCGACGTAAACTGTAGGCCTACTAACCGTCGCTGGATGCTTATATTTATACCCCGCTGAAATTGTAGAATAGACCATTCTACGCGTCAGCGCTACACTAGAGCGTAATTCTTTACGGCCTTGACACAGTGTGCGCGGTTGGCGAAGCCTGGAACAGTCTGGCTAACGCATGTTGAGATCACGTACGCACGCACACATTACAGCCGGGCTCCGCTGGAACAGCCGAGAAACACGTAGAATGTTGTGTAATTGTGTGACACTTTTTCCGCATTACGTAATAGTTCGTACGACAAAACGTAATATACGCAAATACGTAACATGCGTACGTAACGTGCGATTTTACGTAATATTATTTTAAAGACAAATCGTTAAACATAACCCAAATAGCGAATGCGGGAGTTCCTTAGTTATCAGATCGTTAACAATCAAACAAAGTGCAACAAGATATAAAAGGAAACACACAAACTTGAATAATACTAAGTGATAGTTTCCAACTTACCTGGCAGGTAATAATTGTGTATCAATTATGCAATCACTGTCTAACAAACATAACCTTGTTCAATTTCACAAGTGAACGTAACGTGTAGTTAAATACACTCATAGATTAATCAACATTTAGTTTTACCAAAGACAGTAATTTCTTTAAGAAGGTATACATTCACTAGCACAGTAATATAACTTGTAGAAACATTATTTAATTGTAAAATAAATAGAAACAGCTCTTAAAATTGTTTAATGAAATAACTACAAAAATTATACTAGCGCTTCATGTGAGAGACTGGGTAACCAAATGTCTCATTGAGTTAACGAATAACCATTGCCGCCATCTACTGAGAAATATTTGTATGTGTTGTGTCATCTGCAAAGGTAGATGATAAAGTAGTGATTTTTTTTTTTTAAAGTTTGTATACAAATAAAGATGTACATAAAACAATTTCAAATTACTTGGAAAAACATATCCAGAAACGCCTCAGACAAAGAATCATTTAAGATGAGGAAATTCAAATTAGCAAAGGCCTTTACTCTAACGCGGAAACTGTACGGAAATAAAAACATTTCCAGAAGTGGGAAAGTCCGCGATTATAGCACTGTGATCAGACCGGTGGTCATGTGTGGAGTTAAAACAATGTGCTTTCAAAATTTTGAACCTCTTCTTAAAATTGAACAAAGAATTCTTTGGAAAATTTATGGCCCCAAGGAAACTGAAGATGGGTACAGGCATAGACTCAAAGAAGAGCTGTATAGGGATCTGAAGGATCTGAAAACGGTTTCCAAAGGAAAAGACTGAAATTCCTTAGACATATGGTTTGGATAGATCGGTCCACATTAATTAAACAAATTTTCATCTATATTTGGCAACTGTCCTGTCTGAACGGATACACCAAACAACTCAAGGATGAAATGATGAAACTGGGTATCTCTTTGAACGACTGTGTGGATAGAAATACACACAGAATGAAAATTCAAAATTTTGAAGTTCTCTGTGGCGAGAAAAAGACGATAAAATGGAGGCAGTGGAAAGAAAATCGGCGCATAGTTTGCGAGTGAGGTCCTTCTGGCAGGAGAAAAAAAGAAAATTATATTCGCGTGGCCCACGGTTGGCCTGTTCGTGTAAAAAAAAACAGAAAAAATCGGGAACCAAAATAATGATTAACATCATTCATGTTAAGAGAGAAACTAAACGTTTATATAGACAATAGCAAATTAAAGCCTAATGATAACGAACTACCTCTGTCTGTCTGGTCTGAGTGATGCAACAGCTGTTAGCAAATTGCTGAGCACACACGAGGGACGCCTTAACCAACCCGTTACCTGCTAATTGTGACGCCACACCACGACGCACTTCGCAACAGCACTTCATCGCCACGCCATCGGACGCACTTCATCTCCCCTCCTCTCACGGACGACATCGACGCGGAGTCCGACGGAAGGAACAGCCGAAGAATAGAACCGACGTTTTCGCACTACCTGTACCGCGCCAGCGATGGACGTCGCTGGGCCGGCAGCGAACTCGACGCAACCGATGCTGAAAGAAGAGGAGGACTGCAGTACGCTATGAACAGCTGGCGCAGCCGCCGAATATCTCAGCGCGGCTCGGGCGGATCAACCAACATCAGCATTTTCGCCACACGGCTCTTTTTAGTGTCACTAAGAATTGTACGATTGGCGCCACTTGTCATGCGACAAGCCTTTTGTCCGGTGACAACACACACACATCACACACAGTTTATTACCAGCAACTCTTTCAGTTCCATTCATTAAAAAAGATTATTCTGTATTGTTCACAACAGGGGTGAACCCAGGCGGGAATATGCGTGATATATCCCCCCAAAAAACCGAAAAATATTTAAAATTGTTGGAGCATGAAATTAAAAACTGATTCTGTGTTTTCTTCTTTTTCGAACGACCCACGTCTCTTCTACTAATGGCTTTAAAGTTCAGCGCCTATTTCGGCAATCGATCCTCTGTCATCCTTTGCAGATGTTCCCACCACTGTCTTCTGTAAATTGAAGTAATTTCATTTATGACATTTACTTCAATTTCTGCCCTTATATCTTCATTCCTTATTCTAATTTGCAATGTATAATTCAAAGTATTTCGAAGAGACTGCATTCCAGCACTCTGAACCTTGTGTGACTACAAATAAATACAGAAACAAAATTCAAAGTCTAGAGGTTCTCTGCGGTGAGAATAAGGCCCGGAAGGGGTGGACACTGTAAAGGAAGGCGGCGCATAGTGTACGAATGAGGGCCTTCTGGCAGGAGAAGGAATGGAAATGATATTTGCGCTGTCCATGGCTGGGCTGTTAGTGTAAAACAACTACATATAAATTATAAAATAGTAAAAAATTTAATATAATAATAAGGTAATTAAAACTACTTATAAAAATTATGTAGAAGGAATCTGATGTGATTGTGAAGAATATAGCAATATACTAAAGATATAATTAAAATATAATAAAACTATCATGTAATAATAATACCTTTACGCTGCCCAATCACTACTGGTAGGAAGAGACAATAATACAACGGTCTTATCTGGAATGCCTGGGTGGATAAGTTACAAAGGCATAGTTACTCTACAACGTGGGCACAAGCGCGTGACTATACCAGACCATAAGAAAGGTAGGAGGGTATGAGGTAAAGAAAGAAAATGAGAGAGAGGGTGATAGAGAGGAAGAAAGAGAGAAGGAGAAAGAGAAAGAGAGAATAGTGAGTGAGAGAGGAGAAGGACAGGGAGGTTTGCGTTTTGAATAATGAATATTTTTTAGTTAAAATTTAAATTGAACAGTTTAACTCTCTCAAATTTTAAAGCTAAATTTTAAAACTTAAACGTTCTTTAAGCAGCCGTGTGATAATACAAGCTTGTAAAATTAATTGAATTTAATTTAATAATTAAATGCAATTACTCGTTTAAATTACATTAATAATTAATTAATGTTATTTAAATGACATTAAGTCAGAAGAGCAAAATTTAACAATCGATAAAATACTTTTATATTATTATATACCATAAATCCAATTGGCAGAATTTTATCGAAAGGTATGTTTCGCTTTATATGTGTGTGTGCGTGCATGCGTGTGTGTGTCGCCTGTCTAGTTGTTTGTAAAACAATGACTACAGTTTACCGAATAAAGTGTAATTTATTCATTAGGGTGCGAAGTTTTAAGGACGGCAGACTTTCTTCCAATCGGCCAAACAATATTATCTGTTTTAAAGGCAAATTAAATTATGCTGTTTCCCGTGATGGAAAAGTAAAGATCTGTTTTAAGTATTTAATTCGAGTTATCTAAAGCTTTACCACAACTTTCGTTTGATGAAGCCAAAAGTGATTTCATTGTTGTTTGAGACAGTGATTATTATGCAGAATTACTGGAACTCGCAAAGCAAATACATTGTTGCTTGAACTCCAGCTGCTGATGTAACAATCACATAAGAAAAACAATGCTACGGGAAACAATGCCCAGAATTTTACAACAACCCTTGTGACACATAGTTGTGTACGGCAAATTCCTAATGCACATCGATGGCACTAAACGTTTTCCTTTGCCTGTTGGTGTCTGTTTTCAACAACGGGATCCATTAAATATAAGCAGAGTTGTGAAAAGTGCGCTGTGGAAATGATTTTTTTGAAACTGAAACGCTAGATCAATTTATAACATTATTTGTTCTCCTTTTATTTCTAGGTTCCATAAGGAAATGGAAGTATCGTGATTGCGGAAAAATTGTTTTCGAGATATGGGCAGATTCAGATTGTACTACATTCAAAACATGAAGAAAACTCTTTTCCCGAAAAGTGTCTGTGCGTGTGTCTGTGTGTACAATTTTTCTATGGCGAATGATATCTGCCGCAAATTCAAACAGAATCAAATAATTTTTTCCATATGTTCCTGCGTTGTAGAGGCTTCAAGGGCTGTTGAATTTGGTGAAGATCGGTTAAGGGGAAGGGACAGTTTACTTGCAAACGTTTTATGTTTTAACAAGAGTAAAGTACTTAATTTTCATAAATAAAGTATCCTGAAAAGAAGGTTATAATAATTCACTGTAAAATGGTCGATGAAATATGTATAAATAAAAAGGGTTGTTGAAGGGAGTGGGGGTAATTTTCTATAAATGAAAATGGTAGTTGAAATGGGAGGGGATATATTTTTATATGTGTACTACGTTATCGACAACGAGGAAGTAGTTAGTTGTTAAAATTCCTTCCCGGCATGTTTGGCGGTGGCCCAATGTTTTCTGCAAAACCAGACGTTTCGGCAGTGCCATCGACTGCTATCTTCAGTGAAAATTGAGTGCGCTAACGTGAGGTGGTATACGCAGTTTAAGGAAGACGGAGTTTCTAGGGAAATATTTCATTTCGAAAATGATTTTAAATATAAATCTTAGAACATGGAAGTCATCTATATGTATAGTTCTCCATACCGATATTTTTATAGCACACGCAATTGTTATTCGGAATAACTTTCCTAAGATCCATGTGCCGAATGAATGGGAAATAACAGGTTTTGTCGAATCTATTCGTTTAGATATTTATTTGCAATATAATGTTGTAGATTATTACAGTTTTTCGCGCTGTTGCGTCGTGGTCTTCGTTGTTCCTGTTTATGACGAGACGTTTTGTCCATACCGATGACGTACGTGTTCAGTGGCGCGGGGACACAGATCACGACACCCGCGAACAAATACGACAAGTAGTTGGTAGTTAGTTGGTAAAACTGTGAAGCTGGGAAGCAATAAAATGTTAGCTCAAGGGAACAAAACAGCGATTTTGTCGAATAAATTCCCTCGCTGTTGGTAAAATACTTTGTCCCCTTGTTATAGTGTGAAACGCTTGGTTCTCTAAGAACGTACAGTAGAATTGGGTCACTGGCTGAATAAATGTGATGGCAATTGTTTTTCTTTGTAACACTTTGTGTGTGTGTGTGTGTGTGTGTGTGTGTGTGTGTGTGTGTGTGTGTGTGTGTGTGTGTGTGTGTGTGTGTGTGTGTGTGTGTGTGTGTGTGTGGCTCTCTAGAGAATAATGCACACGGTGTATTTGTTACTGAAAAGGTCAAGACAAGCCTGAAGTAGCACTGGACATTATAAATCAATTTAATGTTTGTATCATGCAAAATATAAAGATAATTATTGCAAAGTTACAAGTATTATAAAATAAATATATTTCTGACCATGTTCCCAACGCGACTATAAACTGTTAAACACCGGTCAGGTCGTAGGATTTTTGTGTTCGTTGCGTCAAGTTTGGTTGCACAATAAACATATTTTTAAAAAGACGTGTTAGACGTTGACGACATGAAATAATTAATTAAAACATATTAAAAGAATTAATTAACGGTTTGTTAAATATTGTAAAGAAATATTCAGTTTTTTTCTGCGAGCTCCGTTAATTCAGCATTTAATTTCTGCCTGAAATAAAACTGAAACCACTATTGTCTGCTTCAAAATAAGGTTATGTTAATTTTTTATACAAGCAAATTAAAATACTTAAAACAGTTTCTTTACTTTCCTATCACGTGAAACGGCCTAATTTAATTTGCCTCTAAAACTGATAATGTTGTTTGCCAGTTCAAAAACGTCTGCCGTCTTTAAAACTTTGCACGCAAATGAATAAATTACAGTTTATTTTTATAAACGTCTGTATTTGTTTAACACACACACACACACACACACACACACACACACACACACACACACACACACACACACACACACACACACACACACACACACACACACACATTTTCTTCTTTAAAATTCTGTACTACATCAAGTGTTTACTCGTCGCAAATTTCTGTAAATTCATTTAAATCAGATAAGTAGGACAATTAAATTATATTTTGTTACTAAGTTATAGTACAATCGGTTTTAAAAGCCTGTAATGTTCCAAGACAGCTCAACGAAAGTCCAGTTTTTGGTGATGTTACCGTAAACTGTTGAGATTAGTAAAATTTTTTAACCTAATTTTTACCTTCAAATTAAATTTCCATTCCTGTCTCTCTCACATTAAACAAATGATCTTTCTCTCTCAAAATTCAATTGTTGATTTTATTCAAACAAAAAAATTACAAGGGTATGGACACACAAAAAGAATGACATAGGAAAGATTGCCAAGGGGAGTCATGGAATAGACCCCACCAGGAGGAAGGAAAAGAGGAAGACCACCTTTCACCTGGATTGAAGAAATTCAGACTATATTAAGGGAACGAGAAATTAAAGAAGCTCTTTGGATGGACAAGCAGCAGTGGATGATGAGAATTAAATTACTTCTGTAATCTTTGGTTCCGGAAAATGTGTAAACATAGTACAGCCTAAATAAGAATAATCTTTCTCTATCAATTTCTCCTTTCTCTTACTTTTTCTATGTCCCCTCCATCGTTTTATATTTTTTACTTTGATGGCACAGTCAGCTTTAATACAAATTTGAATACAACCTTTTCCTAATCCCTAACTTGAAGCAATTGTATTCATTCAAACAGAGAATATTCTGTAGTTTCCTTCAAATCCATTTGTCCATGGCTTCTGTGACAGTTTTCTTCTTCTTCCCTGTAAAGAATTAGGCCTGCGACACACTGAGTTTCCTGGCTTTGGTACAACCATGGCCGGCTCTAGTAGAAGGGCAAAACATTAAACGCGGCAACACTGGAACCAGCTGATATTTTTAGGCTGACTAGACGATCTCTTAATTTATGTATTTGAATAATCAAATCACGTCATTTTTAATTGCCGGTTAACTGCAGTTTTAAAATTCATAATTTTTTCCAATTTAAAAGTTTATTATGTCAAATACTGTTATATTATTTAATAAATATAATAATTAACTCATTCATGTGATACGAATTCAATAATTTCAACAAAATTAATTAATTAGGGTTAACACTAATTTCTTCAACTTAAACGTAAAGTATTAAGTGCGCACAGACCTATAATTTATATTTAGCGATAAATAGGCCTACTCATTAGTTTAGTAATGCTATGAAATTAAATCAAAACATAACATGTTTACTTTAGCTATTTTATTACACTATGCTTATAGGTCTGAGACGCAACGTTGCCATGTTTAATATTCAGCCTTCTACTAGAGCCGGCCATGGTTCCAACCCATATGCCACTACTACCAGAAACAAGTCGGACGACTCGTATCCACATTACAACTATCATTTGTTACGTTGTTTATTTTCTGTGCTTTATATTTCTTGTGCACCACGTTTGGAGGCCATATACACTGTTACTGCCCCGCTTTGGTGAGCCATATACAACTTTGCATATTAATGAATATAAAATAATTAAGATATAAAAGTAATAAAGGCAATAAAAACAGTTAAATAACTCTAGCGGGCCCCACTTGTCGGGCGTCATACACAACGCTACGGGGTTAAAGTTGTCTTTTAATGTGCTGTAATTTATGATGTTGCTTCGTTTTGTAATATTAAGGATGAGTAATACCTCATCACAGGTGACATTTAAATAAGTCAAGCATACACCAGATATTGTGATAATAAAGTTATTTATTCATAGTTCTTGCTATCTTGGAAACAGTACATGTTAATATCAATTTAATTAGTTACTTCCGTAATCATTCATTTACCCTGAGCATCTTCTCAAGGTCTTTAATCTAAATACAGAATTAATAATTATAATTCTGTGCTCTATACAAAATTTATCTTGACAAAATGGATTCATAGTGTTATATAGATATTTGTGTTTATCTTTAAAGAATCGGTCATTCTAATTTAACGTGAACAAGTTTAAAAATGATTTTAAATATTACTATCAGCGAATTCTTTTAGAGCGACAGACAGTGGGTTTTCCTAAACACTAAGTATACATAAATTCGTTACTCTTGGTACGTATCCACAACTGCGTCGTGAAAGTGTGATGATCTCCGCTCACTCCCTCTCTCTCCCTCTCGTCCTCCAGGATTCCCGATGCGCTGATTGACGCACTCATCACCTTCCGAATGAACACTCTTTTCACAACACTTCGTATTCCGCACTCCGGCGTTCCTAATTCTTTTGCAAATTCTCGATATTTAACTTAGGTTTTGCACCAGTTATTAATAGTACCGAATTAATTTTAATTAAGTCTCATCGCGTACAACTGGTACTTTAATACTTCAGTAATCACTACCGAATTCTTGTCATTTGTTCGTCGGCATAGTTTCTTTGCGGACTTAATTTATTGTCACTACAACTGACATTGTTTAATAAATGTAAACAGTTACAATAGTTTCTACACGATCATCATGTCTAGTTTGTATTTCCGACTTGTTCTTCCTCTCTCGACTTTAACACTATGTCTTTAATTTAACACTCCGTCAAACTTCAGATCGCCTTCGCTTAACTTGTCATTATACGACTTCTCGAATAAATCTATGCCTCTTTTCAAAATTCTACTTTGATCTCCCATAAGTCCCGCACTACCTTACAACTCTCGATTAACATTTCGTTCAGACTTCAGTTAAAACTGAGAATATTAAAACTCTGTCTCTAGTATACTGAAGTTCTGACTCAAGAAAATAAGAAAGCCTGAGAATAGAACTTATGCTGACTGTCTAAGACTATTGCCAAAAAACTGACTGAAAACTGAACTGAGACTTTGCACACAAAAAAAACTGATAAAAATTGAGTACAACTGCGTACAACTGAGCCAAAATTGAGTGAAACTGAGCTATTGCGTAAGACTGAGACGCGTTCCCAGTCATCACTTATTTTTATAATCCATTTCTCCCACATTTCTGCTCAAGATGCTAGCTTTCCCACCTTCTTCATTTCTATTGCTTTTCACCCATTCTTCTACGAAAACTCCTCCTTAAACTTCTGGCTTGTCTCCTGTAACCATTCTTATTCGTTCTTCTTCCTCGTCTCCTTGGCAACCTATTCTGGATAAACGCCTTGACCAAATCCTTGTTTCTCATAGGCCTCTCTAATTTCCTACTCATACTTCTTCCATTTAGCTCCACCCATACCATGTGATAAAAGGACCAAATTTCACGCCTACCCATCAACTTGATTGTTCTACATAATCCCCTTTCATACTTATCCCTTTAATTGTCGTCTTGTCGCACAGCAGGCCTTCTGGTTCAACATGTGCGTCTTCCTTAAGTGTGTCCGATTTGAGTATTGTCTTGTTACACCCCCTTTCCGTTCACACGCTGGTGAAATCGTTTTCTTAGTAACTCATTTAACGGATACATCTGCGCTGTAGTTTTTATGCTTCACTGGAACACTCCCTGGTAAACATGATTTCCGCTGTTTCGTTCAATTGCATACGGAGTATGGCCTTTGTGCTTTCCACACATGTACGATTCCTTTCGCCCGTTGTGAACCATGTCCAGCTGTGTTCTGGAGCCAAGTCACACACGTGGCCTGTTGTTCGTCGCATTGTCTCTTCAGTTATCCTTTCTGAGTAATATCCCTGTGATACATATTCTCCTGTTCTTCCGTTAGTGCAGCTCGCCACACGCACTGTCCCTTAAGCGGACAGCTGCTATTACTGATATACTGTCTTTTCTGACACAATACCTTCCTGTCGTTAAAGGGTTTCACACGCTACTTTTCGAACTATCGCTGGTACAGCTCCGTCGTATATTATTGTTAGGTTGACAGCTGACCCTTGCTACTGTGTTTCCTTTCATCGAAAATTTTCTTTAATAATTTGCGTTACAACATGCACTGGCTAGCTGAACGGTTAAGAGTTGTGTGTGTGTGTGTGTGTATGTGTGTGTGTGTGTGTGTGTGTGTGTGTGTGTGTGTGTGTGTGTGTGTGTGTGTGTGTGTGTGTGTGTGTGTGTGTGTGTGTGTGTGTGTGTGTGTGTGTGTGTGTGTGTGTGTGTGTGTGTGTGTGTGTGTGTGTGTGTGTGTGTGTGAATAATGTGAAAGTGTGAAATAATCTGTTATATTTGATTTGAATTTGCCCACTTCTAAAAGTCATTTCCCTTAACTTCGATAAGGAAGTTAAGTAAACTATATTCAATTAGTAAGTTTAACAAAAAATTTTTTCCGGTGAAGGGTTTGTGAGGATCGGTCAAAAAATATAAGACAAATTTTAAATTATTTGTGCAATAATAATTTAAAATTTGTGCCATATTTTTTGACCGATCCTTACAAACCCTCTACCGAAAAAATTCATTGATTGACGGTCACTACGAATTTAAGGATTTAAACAACAATAGATTTTATAAGCCTGAAATTTTCCAAATCTACTTAGAAAAAGATTGTTTTTTGTTGTATGTTTATTGTTGTGTTCCGCTGACTGTTGTGATTAATAAAAACATGTTTAATTTACATACTTAATTTATAAATTTTGGTTTAGTTTTTTGTAAACACAAAATCTATTGCTTCTCCTCTTCCTCTCTATCCCTTCCATTGTTATTTTTTCCTGACGCTTTAATGGTATAGTATGATTTCATCCAAGTCTTAAACTTCTAGTAATGTTATACGGATTATTGTGTAGTTTCTTTAAAATCCATTTCTCTGCGGTTTTATGGTAGATTTTTCGTTGTTCTATTCGTGGGATATGGCATCTTTTGATAGGTATGAGTTTATAAAGAGATTCCGGAAAAGATAGATGCAGATTAGAATCTTTGAGGCAAGGAAAAGCAGTATAAATGCTCACCATATATGGTGTAACGAGAACCGTATCGATCCGCGAAAGCATCCCTCCCCCCAAATAGTAGCCAGGTGTTGCCTCAGTCAAGGCCGCGTTCAAGTTTGTTCCAGATTCTTCAAGAGGCCACTTGAAATACGCATTAGCGTCAGCATTAAGTGGGGTGCACATTGAGGATGGAAGATTTTTATTAGGCGTGCGCTACCTACAAAAAACCAAAGCAGCCGGCTTGTCAGTTCAGTGGTGTTGAGCGATTTATTTAGCGCGGATCCAGTGTTTATAGAAGTATTGTAGCAAACGGTTGTTGTGTTATAATTAGTGCGGAATTCTTTATATCTTTATAGTTGACATTATTATTGCGTGTGGACAATTTTTACTTCAATTATTGTTGTTTACAAATTATGAATTGTGCTAATTGAAGCTGGTTAATAGTGACTTAATTGGTGTCTTGTATTTTGTTTTCCACTGTACCAAGGAGACCGTCGTAACGATACATATAGACCTATATAGAGGGAAACGTGTGTAAGAAATGGGTAGTTACGAGAGTTGTCAATTTGACTGGCTTAATCTACGCCTTTCATAATGCAGTGACAGCACAGTGCTTTGAAACTCGTCTCGTAATCAAATTGTAAAAGATACCTTAATGTACGCTATTAAATTCACGTTAACGTCAATTACGTGATAATAGCGTCAATAATGACGCGTAATGGCAGACAGCGAACGTACGGTGTGCTATGTAATTGTGCGTTAATGTCTCTGCCACGTGACGTCACACACACACTACGCTAATTGCCTACGCTCAAGTTGAATGTAAATCTTCACCTCGTGTTTCCATCCCCCATCACCGCCTCCTCCCTACTCATACGTTTACTGTTGTCAGTGTTTCCTGGTACTTAACGGCTTACAATAATACTACTCTGTTTGTTCTCTGTAAAAATGTATCTTCTATAACGCTGTCTTTGTCCCTAAGGTCGCCAATCATCAAGCCTACATTTTGTTCACAGTTGGACTTACCTGAATTGGATTTGTCACGCCCAGCACACTCTACATCACGACTTTATACATTATTATAATCTTACGACATTACAGGACAATCTACGTGTTTATCGAATGTTTCAGAGGAATCTAGCTGAATGTTGTGGCGTACGTGATTCTCAGCGCATTTGCTAGACTGTGCCAGAATTCGCGCAGCCGCACGCACTGTGCCAAGACCGCAATCAATTAGGTCGTAGTGTAGAGCATCTTACGTAGCATGTGGAATAATCTAGATTTTCGGCGGGGTATAATTACAGGTACGCAGGGACGCTCAGTTCAGTTCATTGTCGGGCGATTACAAGTGATTACTATGTGCGTTCAAGTGGTTATTAGTGAAGTGTTGTGTCTTATAATCGGGCGGTGTAATTGTAATACAATTGAGTTTTGTATTAGTTGAAATTTTATTGCGTGAGAACAATTTTTATTTGATTTGTTGTAGAGACTGTGATAATTACGGTAAAGCTGGTGATTAGTGACTTAATTGGTGTCTTGTATTTTGTTTTCCACTGTGCCTACGCCAATCAAGTAGACCGTCGTAACAATATATTTTTGTATTGTAAATATATTTTAATTTGTTTAATTCGACAAATAATTATTTTAATTTTATTTAAAGGGAACAAAATTGATCAACTTTGAGGAAGTTAGTTAACCATGTTTATATACATGTGTAGCGATATAGCAACCTATCTGTTAGCGAGACAGTTAAAAAAAGAGTTTTCTTGTTAGTATTTGTGAACCGCAAGATCCGACTTTTGTTTACAATAATAGATGTCACAATTGTCTTCTTACGTGACCTGATGAGTGTCGAGACACGTGCAAAAAGTCCACTTCTGATTGGCTGAACTTTGGGCATTAACTCGTTGAGACTCCTTGCGCTGTATTGGTGGGGGGTATAAGATCGACGAAGCGTACCGGAAAGATGGTCATTTTGGCTGTTTCGCTCACACTACGCGCATCATTTTTGCAACGATGGAATTACAACAAATTTTTATAATGTTTTATTATTCAAGAATGCTTTGAATAGCTAAGATAGTGCTTTCAAATTCAGTAAAATATTCAAGTAAGAAATATTTGCAATTGAGATGTCTATTCAAGGAGGTGTGCAGTTGAGATTTAAATAGTCTGTTATTGTTATGTTAATGAGAGGAAATCACTGTGTTATATAAGCTATGAACTAGATTTTCAATAGATATATCGAACGATAAAGTTAAATGTTGCTTTGCCAATAATAAATGAATTTGTTATTTTAAATAAATGCTTTGTTAATAACGTCCCACTGGCCACAGCTTTCACTCTGTGAGGTTCCAGGCCCGGGCGTTACAACTGATTCTTGTACACTTGTACCGCTCTCAG
This sequence comes from Magicicada septendecula, assembly GCA_034769895.1. NCBI lineage: Eukaryota > Metazoa > Arthropoda > Insecta > Hemiptera > Cicadidae > Magicicada > Magicicada septendecula. The sequence goes on from CM068372.1 coordinate 19,888,325, forward strand.
CCCCAAATACCGTCTTCCAGTTATAAATATTTTCTACACATTTATTCCCTTTTATTGGTAGCTGTGGTCGATAGTGTTTGATCCGTCTCTTTATATGTGGCTTGCGATAGTTTTGTTATTAATATGCTCTCTGAATATGTTACTAGCATATCGTAGGGCAACCGATAGTGGGGCTGCCACGTTTTATTTTGGGAGGGGGGATGCCACGTCCAGCCCAATTTTCTATCTGGGTTGTCTCCGGAAGAACTCTTTCTTCTTCATTTTCTTCTCTTCTTTTTCTTCTTTCTCTTGTTCTAGTCCTCGTTCTCGTTCTCGATCTTGTCGTCGTTGTCGTTGTCGGTGTTGTTGTGGTTCTTCTTCTTCTTCTTCTCCTTCTTCTTCTTCTTCTTCTTCTTCTTCTTCTTCTTCTTCTTCTTCTTCTTCTTCTTCTTCTTCTTCTTCTTCTTCTTCTTCTTCTTCTTCTTCTTCTTCCTTACCTATTGTAAGTTAACGGCCTATCAATTCTTATTTCCTTGTTCTCAGTACACCAGTTGGTGGGCTTGCAATTCCTTCCGTTCCGTAGACAGTCTGTTAGTCGCCACAAACCTTCTTCCTCCTTTTATATCATCATTTACATACTACTGTCTTGACATCCCCCTAACGTTATGCTTCTTGATCCGGGTGGTGAACCAGTGTGCATGACGTAGCACTATGGTTCACAAAGTGGGGTCCGCGACAATGTTTCAGGGAATCCGCAGACACTTTTAAGAAAAAAAGTAGAATATGCCATAAATTTCTCCAATTTTTTATTCTCTAAAATCTAAATGTTAGAATCTTAAAACGATTAGTTGAATATTCCTGTATTTTGTTTTTGGGGGTTCAAACTAATTCTAATTGTGAAATTAATTACAAACTAATGGCTTTAATAATGTGTTTAAATCATTTCGTGTAGCAGATCTGTTTGTCAGCCGAACTGACTACAATCAAGAGCACGGCTAAAGTCCGTTGAAGGCGGAGCCTACTGAGCGCGCAACCTTGAACAAACAAATCAGTGCGGAGCGGTGTTGCCACACTGATCGCGTACTATTTTTAAACTACTCCTCGAAAAGGTGACTTGACTGAACACATCCTATACCAACGTTTTTTTCCTTGTTATGATTCAGTTGAGTGGGAGCGTTCGAACTTTTCAGTTTGTGACAAGTGCTATCCGATTTTGAAGTGAAGTTTTAAGTGTTTAAAAGTGTTTTACCTTGTGTAATCATGGAAGTTACAGGTGTTAACGCCAATACTTTTAGAAGTACAGGAAAAAAGAGGAAAAACCCTGCATAGTGGTGAGAGGAACATTGTTTGGAATGTATGCAATTTTTTTAAAAAGCTTTCGAATCCGCAGTTTAAGGAAACTGTTAACTTTAATCAATGTGCAAAATTGTGTAGTTTAGCCTGCAATATCAGTGAAAAGCCTGTAAACAGAGTTTGCAAGGAGGCTAATACAACAGTGAATTAAGATCCATCTGATAAAATATTTTCAACCCCTGGAAAAAAAAGAAAATGTGAAATGACTGAAATGGACAAATTTGATAAGGACGTTGTACGGAGAACAATATTTTCGTATTATGATAAGGGAGAATTTCCAACAGCAGAAAAAGTAACTACAGATTTAAGAAACAGTTTAGGCTATAAGGGTTCAGTTTGGTCGACTCGTAGACTGTTAAAAAAAATTGGTTTCAAATATCGTAAAATGAAAGGCGGAAGGATATTTTTAATGGAGAGAAGTGACATCGTGGTATCACGCTTAAGATTTTTAAGGAGAATGCACCAGTTAAGGCAGTCGGAAGATAAACGCCCTGTTTATTATTTGGAAGAAACATGGGTCAACGAACACCATAGTCTGAAATACGGTTGACAAGGTAACAACGAATCATTTGGCGTTAAAGTAACCCTCGGTAAGGGAAGACGGCTTATAATATGCCACGTTGGCTCGAATGAGGGATTTATGAAAGACTGTGAATGGGTTTTCCAATCGAAGACTAACAGCCAGGACTGTCATGACGAGATGAATGCTCACTCTTTCAAAGAATGGTTCATCTCATTCCTCAACCTACTAGAGGAAGGTTCCGTAATAGTAATGACAATGCCCCTTATCACTCGGTGCTGGCAGAAAAAATACCAGCCACTAACTGGAAAAAAGAAGAAATTCAGAAATGGGTTACCGAAAAGTGTATTGCTTTTAGTCATAATGAAACTAAGGTGGAACTCTTAGAAAAGGTGAAGCCATTTAAGAACACAGAAAAAACTTACGAACTGGATGTGATTGCCAGTTTAATGGGTCATTCAGTGGTCAGACTTCCACCATATCACTGCCATTATAACCCGATCGACCTGATTTGGGCAAAGGTTAAGAGGGACGTTGCTGAAAATAACAAGACATTTAAGTTGTCTGATGTCGAAACGCTTGTCCATGAAGCACTTGGCCGAGTGACCAAAGAGGACTGGCAATCGCCCATTAAACATGCCAAAAAACTACAAGAAGATGATGCTGACAAAGAATGTGCAAGGGCGGATAACCTTGATAAAATAGTGATCAATCTGGTAGATGATAGTGATACGGACAGCAATTATTGTGCGTCAGAAGCACACATGAAAAACGCCACCCCCTCGATGACGATGCAGATATTCCCGACACACTAACAGCAATTTCAGGTAGATTCACTTCAATGTCATGCTGTCAAAACCTAATAATTTGTATTTGTAATATTTAACTTAAATTTATAATATTTTATTCAATTAATTACATAAAATGTGTCGATAAGAGAATTTTGACACACTGCATTCTATATCAGCGCTACAATCTGTAGCAAAGCACACAGCCAAATTGTCGGCGTGTCGCTAAAGTGTAATATAACGTGTCTAACTTAATTTCATTAATAACATGACAATTATTTTGTCATTTAAATTTAATAAATCAAAATAAAAAAATAAATTTTTACGAAGCACATTTTCACGTTAATAAACAACTACAATAAGAATAACTCAAAGATATCTTGGCATAAAAATACAATAGTATAAAATACTATGTCCGCTCTTTTACAAATTAGAATATAAGTATTTCTTTAATGTAGAATAAAATATCACTATTCTGTTAATAATTGTGACTTAATAAAACCAATTTAAAAATTAAATTGTTTTTCAGTATAAACCTATTTACATCAGATTAGATTACAATGAGAAACAATAATTTTATAAAAGTTTTATACATTACTTATTAATTGTTTTAAATTAAAAATGTCATTACTGTCTTTAATAACACTGTGATAATAGATGAGCGAAAAATAGAATAGATATAAATTTATTATAAAATATTATAACATACTTTATTTATTTATAATTATACTTATTTATTTATTTATTTAAACTTTGTTATACTTTATTCATATAAAGTATAAATAATTTACTTATTATTATAAAAGATATACTTTATAATAATATTATAATTTATTTAATTATTTATTTATTTACCGGTAGTTAAATAATTGGAGCTTTCTATGAAGACAACTACTATACATTTGACAACGCTGCGCTCTCACCTCGTTGGATGCATCCCAACGGACTTCTCCCGTGCTCGAGATAATAGACCTATCTCTTACACTACAAAAAAAAGGTTCATTGGCAGAACTTTCAACTGACAGCTCATTAAAATTACAGGTTTTACAATTACAGCAAGCTGACGTCTGGTTATATGTAATGACTGACTATCCTGAATTCCCAAAAAAGCTTTGAGGCGTTGAAATGGGTTTCCCTCTACTTATTTGTGTGAAACCGAATTCTTGCAGCTCACGTACTTTAAATCACAATTAAAAAATTAACTAGAAGTCGAGAGTGACTTAATATTGGAATTATCAGACGTTAAACCCCATACTGCAGAGCTTGTTCAAAAGCAGCTTCATTGTTTACATCAAACTGTGTATGATATCGTTAATATTATAATATTGCAAGTTAAACGAATTTTGATTTTAATACATTTTAATTAAAACATACGAGTTACTATCATATTTACTGTTTGTTTCATTTCAGAACTCAGGCGGTGTCTGTGAGTTTTAAATTATTTAGCGGGAGGATATCCCCGGACTGAAAAGTTTGGGAACCACTGGCCATCGAGTGACCAACCATAGTGCTTCTCCTACCCAATCAGTCTGCTTCTTTCGTACTATCTCATCAAAGACTCATCTTCAGGCACTCTCAATATTTCCCACCTTGGGTATTCAAACACAGTGTACTCTAGACCAACAGTCGGCAACCCTGCGCCCGCGAACCATTTGTAATTTATCTTTTCTTTTGTACGTCCAAGAAGCGCGATCGATAGAGTAAGGGAAGACACCCATCTCGGGGTCAACATACACTAGGAAAAAGTGGAAATGCTTAGGTTCGCAGATGACATACCAGTGACTGCAGAGAGCAACGAAGATCTACAAAAGACTCTTGACACAATGGATCAAGTAATGAAGAATGAATTCAATATGAAAATAAATAAACAAAAGACCAAAGTCCTAGTCTGTAGTCGGAAGGAAGAAGATCCAGTCAGGATAACTCTTGAAAATAATATTCTCCAGGCAGTTGCAGAATATAACTTATCTGGGATGTAAAATCACAAGTGACGGACGTAGCAGTAAGGAAATTAGAAGCAGAATTAACCAGGCTGAAATTGCCTTCAACAAACAGAAAAACCTTTTCACTTCAAGCAATATTAGCCTAAAAATAAGGAAGAATCTAGTAAAAACATACGTGTGGAGTATGGACTACACGTGAGTGAATCCTATACGGAAGTGAATCTTGGACAATTGGAGAAAGTGACAAGAAAAGACTCCAATCATTTAAGACCTGGTGCTACAGAAGAATATTCAAGGTTAGCTGAGGGAGAAGATAACGAATGAGGAAGTCTTTAGAAGAGCTCAGGAGGAGAAGAGCTGTCTGCGAAATTTAAAATGCAGAAGAGCTAAGTATATAAGACATATACTATGACACAATGGGTTGGTTAAGAGAATAATAGAAGGAACAATTGAAGGGAAGAATCACAGAAGACGTCACTGTTTAGACTACATGAAACAGCTTATGGTCGATATGAACTGCACATCATATTCTGAATTGAAAAGAAAAACAGAGAAGCATGAAGAATGGCGAGCTGCTGCCAACCAGCCCATGGGCTGCTAACCTAGAAGAGAGAAAGTAGGAAAGCACCCGTATTGTACCTGCTTCGATGTAGTGTATTATAAAATAGTACAGGCCGTTTCAAACTTTACTTATAATTACTGTGAGTTATATTAAAAAAAAAAGGATTAAGACCTTCATTTATGTTATTAATGTGATTTCTTTAAAAAATTTTACATTTCTGTGAATTTTATAAAAATAAATAGTGTTAATGTGGTAAGTTCTTTAATTTATTTTGATTAAAATTTGTTCCTGTTTAACCATTTTGTTTGTTTAAAGTGCTGTTAGTTTTAACGTGCGTGTGCATGATGACTGATTTTTCATGACCTACTCCTAATGTGAAAAATTTGACAAATTTATATAAAAATTACTGCAAAGCTTTTTTTAATTCGATGTTCCACGTCGATAAAATATATAACCGCAAGTGTATTATAAAGCTACAGTTAATGTTTGTAACGTCCAGGTATTGAACTCCGCAACTTTTTAATTTCCATTGATGGGGTGGAAAGGGGTGCGCCCATCAAACCGGTCCTCAGTTATATATGCGCCCCTGTAAATTCCAAGGTTGCCTACGACTGCTATAAACCATTTACCTTCTTGTACTACATATGCAGAAGTCATCACCTGTTCAGTTCATTCTATGTGTATACGTTTTGAAGAATTCATGTCCCGTTAGGAATCGCAAGACAAAATATTCTTGCTAGCTATACTTACATTCCAACCGTCGTCTTATGTAAGGTATTAGGGTCTTATTCCCTTCTGCCCTTCTGTTAAAAATTTTCTCATTTGCAATTAAGAAACTTTCTTAGTTATAACGTAATTTGTGTACTGTGTGTGTGAGCGCGCGCGCCCGGTCTTGTTTTGCTAACAACCAAGTGTACAAAAAAATTTCAAGTATTTAAACCTGTCTAAATAAATGGCGATTTATAGCGAATTAGGATGAAATTTAAACTACATATCTTGATAATCCTTTTCTATGTACGTAACTCAACGTTTTTGGCAGTAATTATATAATATTGTGATAATATTTATAATGCTAATAGCCCCAAGATGTGGTGCCAAATATAACTCTAATTTTCGTTTGCTAGATTTATCTTCTTAAAGCCCGCTATTGGAGCGCCAAACATAATGATTTTGCTATGCCCGCTAGTTGCGGCGTCAAATATAACGTTTTTATTACTTGTTGTCATTAATTATATTGTTACTTAATAGATTACTTTTTATTTTAATCTAGCAACGGTAATTAAAGTTACAATGAAGTCTACTGATGTTAATTGTAATTGTGTTGAGTTACTTGTGCGTGATGAGTACAAAGAAATCTTATATGGTCAAGAATACTAATTGCTGTATCATCCCACAGATAGTTATTAAATAACGAAACGCATACACATTTATCAATATAATTGTTGCATTTATTATTATTACTATACTTGGCATTCATATTAATTCCATATGATTCAACATTTTATGATCATTCGTTAATTTAATATTATGATCTATCTCAATAGACATTCATTCTAAGATCTCTATCTCAAGGTAAAATTTAACACTTCTCTTTATTAAATATCATATTACACGTATTTTATTTAGAAATGGATTCATTTTTAATATATGAAGTTTATCTTTAATAAGACATACGTAATATTTTTAAGTACGCCGTATTTATATACGTAGGTTCTTTGAGTAGGACAGACAGGTGTTTTAACAATATATTAATTAATGTATAACAGTTACTCTTGGTACGTTATCTAATCTGCGGCGTGTAGAACTGCGTTGATTATCATTCCCACTCCTTAGCTCTGCCATGAAAGTGTAGACGCGGTAATCATATCGTGGTTTATTCTCGTAGTGCATGATACGTTGAACACTTTTAGATCACTACACTCTGACTAAGACAATCCGGCATCTTCCGACGTTCCAATACATAATTACTGGTTACTAGTGGTAACGTTTATTCTTGTTAGACGAGTTATAATTTTCACACGACTGTTTTCAAACACATGTTTCGATCTGAATTGTTTCACAAGTTATATATTACGACTACCTTAGTTCGCACTCCTCAATATTAATTGTATTATACACATTGTTTGTCAACTTTGGTTCTACGAAATATAATATAAGTTACAAATCTTCACAATTATTTGTATATCTTAAATCTTCGTACGTCTTAAGTCAATTCGCAGACTTTCACTACCGACTAATTCTGAATTTCCGTAAAGACTCTGAACTGTTACGTTAAGACTCCACTTATAACATCATCTCGTCAAAACTTCCGACCGATTCCTCCGAAAGATTATTATTAGACTCCCCCGATCGCGCTCTCGGCTTATTTTATATACTGATACCACCTAACTCCCCTTTAAGACTCTCGTGGTCCACCACCTTCTTTATCATTGGCTATCGTTCTGCCTTTCCATGAAAATTCCCTCCTATTTCTTTCACACGTTCCTACGCGACGTTTCCATTGGTTTTTCGTTCTAGACCTCCAAGAACTTTACTTCTGGAAACCCGCCTACGTTGAACTCTGGTTTCTGATAGGATATCTTACTTCCCTACTCTATTTTCCTTGCTCTTGGTTTTACCCTCAGCCTGTGACGATAGTTCGATTTCACACGCGTCAATCATTCTGTCATTTTTTCTGATGTCCCATTCAGACACATTCTCTTAATTGCCTTCTAACGCACAGCTGCCTCTGGTTAATGAGTGTACTCCACTTTGTTCTAGATTCCGCCGTATCTCTTTGTCTGGCCCCTCGCTGACTTTTCTATACCCGGGCGAGACCAATTCCAGGATTGTCTTCCAATGTCCGGCTGCATCCTCTGTTAGAGTTCACACACTTGGTGTGGCCTTTCTTAGTAAATTTCTCTCTGGTGTTTTTGCTATCCCTTACTCAGGATCACCCTTTTCCTTTAACGTCCAGATGTATTGTTACATTAGTTTAATAACCTCCTTTGTGGCTTTCTTTTGTATTTCTACTTGTACTGCTCGCCGGGGTGTCTTCCTATGACATTCAGCTAGAACAATCTTTGGTTTCCTACGCGTCCAGCTGCTCCGTTGATTAGTGCATTCGCCTCCGTCATATTCCTTCTTAGTATTTTCTCATTGTACTTTGTTCTGGCGATTGTTCTGCCTATCAGCCAGATCAGTTCCTTCATTTCTCCACACTTTCAGCTGCACTTGTCAACCTTGTTTACACGTCTATTCTTTATTTCCTGGTAAATTTTCTCTCTGCCGAACCTCTGCTCTTGTTAGATTTATTATACCTACAGACATGTGCACGTCGACATTGAAGGCTGTTACACTCCTTTGTGTTAACTCCTTTTGTACCTTCTCACATAGGTCAATGTCAATCCAACAGCTGCCACTTGCTTCAACTTCCTTTTTTTTCGCGTTTTGGCGTTACATATTCAATATAGTTTCTTCTGCAAGTAGTGTATTGCGTTTTTGTTGTTTCAACACCTGACGCACGGTTCACTAAAAAATATCAGCATCATCAGAAGTTTCTAAGTAAATCAATAACAATTGAAATAATTCTATATTGATATAGAAGCTAACGAATAATCGAAATTGTCTCGATCTTAATGTAAAATAACTGATAATCGATTTAAATCGATTAGTTAACAATTGTCTTAATGTTTATTTATTGTATATTTATTTTATAACAGCTGCTTATTTATAAAATCGTTAAGGACTACGTACCTAGAGCCTATACATCAATCGTAGACGGTTAGAAATATGAGAAGAATAAATAGATAAAAAGTAGCTAAAACCACAACAACAAGAATAAGACCAAAAAGACATAGCCGGCGGCTGTGAAAGAGAATTGCAGTACTGGGAGAAGAGTATTTCCAAGGAGAATGAGTGAGCGAGTATAAAGTAAAGAAAGTTGCCAAAAATGCAAAGAAGTGTTTGTCTACAATATATAAGAGTATAAGTAAAAAAGAGTGAAGCATAAAACGTAATATTTTTTTTTTAACTACGGAATTTACTCGCGTAACAATCAGCATTATAAATATGGATACACAGAACACTGGAGAGACATTGTACGTTTGCGTGCTAACTGCAGAGAGGGAAAGTTTAAACACAAAAGACCGGAGTCACGGAGCATACCACGAGATTAACAAACTATGCCAATTACATATTAGTTGCGTAAGTCCGTTGCGGTAGGGATTTCACGTACAAAATGCTAATGTTTCCTCTTATTGTTGTCTCGCATTGTTGCGTGCGTTGGGTTTTGAGCTTTATATCTCTATGATGAAGTTTCAGTGAACTTGTTTTTGCATTCCGTTATGTTGCTTCTGTAAACGTAGTTGGTTGTGTCAGAGCCTGTCATTACTGCTTTTTACAAGTCAAACTTTTAATAAGTTGATGCGTTTACGAATAGGAGTTTAAATTTCGTCCGTAACGAAAGTACAAGGCAATTGACGCACATCGTGGGAAGTAATTCGGGAAAGCGGAATTTACTCGCGTAACAATCAGCATTATAAATCTGGATACACAACTCTCTACAGGCATTGTACGTTTGTGTCTAAACAAAGAGAGTAGAATTAGTCACCGTCTTGCATCCCAAGATTACACACAACAATAACATAAATCAAACATCTCTTCATTCACACAGTTTTAACTTATTGGATTCATACATTAAGTAAACTATAATTATCTTTGTTGTGTTATAATCAAACACAATACGCTTAAACACTGTATCAGGTATTAAAGAAAAAAATTTCATGAACAACTGAAAATCGAGTTAATCACAATAATAAATAACGTTTATGTTAAGAGAAAACTTCGGTTTGTACATCAAATTACGTAAATTATAATGTCTATGCCAAAGTGAAGTGAGGTACACAGCCGTGATCAATATGAATAATAGCTCCCAACCAGTTCATTGACTGAGAACGGAAGAAGAACAAAATAGCCGTTTAGGCTATCTCAAGATTCGTCTTCGCTGCGTACTTCCATCATGAGTGTAATTCCAGTAAATTGTATATCGTCTTCCGCTTTAATGAGACTATAAAAACTGTAAGAAAAGGTGAACTCTTGAATAGGAACAGGCCGCTAAAGCCTAAAACCGTTAAGAAGATGATGATGAAGAAAAACGAGACATTTTTTTTATGTACACAGGGTGTACATATATTTGTAAACAATGGGTTCAGTCACCCGTCTCGGTAGTTCTACATTTACTTCTACTACACTCTGTCTATGTGTGTGTGTGTGTGTGCATTGCTTTATATACCTAATGCTTTAAATCCATCCTCTTTCTATGACATAATATAACTATATTTTCAGCATAGGTTTTAGTATTCATTAAATTATATCATATTGTCACGACGTTCTACTGATCGTCGTATACTACAGTGAACAACAAAATACAAGACACCAATTAAGTCTCTAATTACCAGCTTTTATTTACTACAAATAACAGTTTATGATCAACTAGTACAATAATCCGAGCAAAACTTGTTCACACGCAATAATAATGTCAACTATAAAAAGAATTCCGCACTAACTTTACACAAACACTACTCGATCAGCACTAAGGAGAAATCGCTACTAAACTGAACTGACAAGCCGGCTGCTATGGCTTTATATATGTGGCTCAGAGGTCCAGTACAGCTTTTCCACCTTATTGCACCCCGGCTTAATGCGTATGTCAAGTGTTCTTGAATAAACTGGAACATACTATTGAAAGCGGCCTTGACGGGGGCAACACCTGCCACACTTGGCGGGGGAAAGAGTGGAGAATGTTCTGGGTTGTTTTTTAGGCGTCTCGTTGCTATATTTATATTCTGTCATAGTTAAAGAGTTAACAAAAGAGGGAGGATTTGAAGCATTAGGTAAACAAAGTAATGTACACACACACAAACAGCCAGTACGTTCTATAAACGAAAGTAAAAGTACTAACACAGGTGACTGAACCCGCCCGTTTGCGTTAGGAACAAGAACTTTCCCAAACGCCCTTAGAACTAGAACGCTCTTATAAGTAAGGCAACAGCGTTTTCCTGAGAGCTTACATATAAGCCTTACTTTAACACATACAACTGGCTTGCAAGTAGTGATTGTAGAATTTTGCTTTTAACAGTTCAGGGGGAGGAGGGGATTATCCTTTGATCATTCCTCCAAAGTTGTGCCACCAATTTTAACTTCTGACTTCCCAGTGCTAATTTTAGTTCGGGTCGCAAATTTAAATTCGTCGGTAGCCTTCCAGTCGCCCACTGCGAGCTGGTAAACACTTTAAAGGCAATCGACGGGGACTTGAAAAGTTTAGCCTGCAGTAGATCAAAATACCTAAGTCTATGTCCCCAGACTGAAACTATCCTGACAGCATTCTCCGCGCACATCGACGTTACATTCATGCCACACAAACTCGCAACGTAATAGCACATAGAACGACATACAATCTATAACAATAAATGTAACAAAAATTTACATAATAAAAAATTACTGTGTGCAACAGTACACAGGATATGAAGTTCATTTAAGTGGAATACTAATGCTATATAACATTTTCTGATGGCCATAAACATGTTTTAATTGATTTTGTTCTTTCTTTGTAAAGTAGTAATAAATTTTGAACCCAGCTATGTTTAAAAAAGTATGTTATGCCAAAATGTTTACAATTTTATTATCTTTTATGTCATGTAAAATATTTGTGTGTAAGTGGGCGGGTGCGTGGGTGATTTACGTACATTTTATTTAATAGCTTCGAGGAAAATTAACATTTCGCTCTGAAACTTGGACAGAGTACTGTATTCTCATGGTTATAAGCTACATTTTCCATATAATCAATTCTCCACACCTATAATTTTTATATGGTTTTTTTAAATAAAATCCGTCGTCTTTTATTCTCGTTATCTCCTAGAAAGTAATAAAATTTGTAGATTAAATCTAGACTGGCCTTTGCAGAATCGGACTGAGTTTAAGCATGATTTCAGTCTATCTGTGTTCTCATCTGTGACGTTGCTAAAGTTTCAACCAATCAGAGGGTCTAAAATTTATTTGAGATGGTCTTCTGTCGAGAGCATTTTGCTCATTTTTTTCTTAGGACTTGCCGTAGAAACATGTACCCACTGTCACGATTTTTTCGGGACAAGACAGTTCGTTTTCAATTACACTTGGAAGTTGACTCACGCTTCGAGGTCTTCGAAACCAATACCACTTAGACAACTCAAATAAAAAATAGATCATTCCAGTGCTTTTGCGTACAGTGGAAGATTTTCCCGGAGTAGAGAGAAAATATCTGCCGAGATATTTTGATAGTTACGAGAGAACATTTCAAGAAACCGGAGTTTGTGTAAGATCAATACACGGTTTATTTAACCCAGTTTTGAAATCCCTGAGATTAAGTGGAGTTAAAGTATAAACAATAACAGATCATATCGCGGTGTGCGTGGGTGCAAAGACGTGAATTATCAGTGTAGCAGTCATCGGTCGACGTGCAGTCACAGAGGTCCAGTCGAGGTGCGGTGTCGACGCAAACTGTCGGAATTCAACGCAACAAGTAACATAGTTGTAAAACCAGCAAATAGACTTAATTATTGAAAGACAAATTTAAGTAAACAATTTTATATTATAAATTAATAAGACAATACCGTAGTAAATTTTATTGTTTTAATTTAGTAAATTTTCCTACCTCCAGATATGAATTCTGTTGTAATAATTTCTATATTACCTATCTATGCCGTTTTAAATTGTATCGTTGCAATATATATTATAACTTTAAGTATTTGTGAAGACCCATGTTCTTGGGAGCCATTTATTTTGTAATGTTAACGCCGTTTATAAGCAACATTACATACGCTTTAAAATTATGACTGGTGTAATCGTAATAATAATAACACAACGTGAAATTTTTTTAAACCATTTAAAAATTTATTAATTAAAAATTTAAATTTTTTTGAGATTTAAACTATCATTATTATTCGCATGTGTATAGCCGTAGTACACATCTAGTTATTAACATATAAGTAATACCTTGTATTACACGTAGTATAACCTCTTCCCTTGAGTTATAACTTAGGGAACCAGTAATAATTGGATGTGGCAATTATACCGGCTGCCTTCGTTGTGAAGCACTGAAAATAATCACAACAAAACAATTTATATAGCAGGATATTAGGAAGGGGAGACTGTTGATTTATGCACTCATTTTACTCGGTACTTAGATGACATCTCTTTATTACATTTGGTGATTAAGTTCTCTATTGAAAGTTCTCAAACAATATAGTTTACTATATGATTAAATATATAAATTACTACTTTACAAAGGGGCCTCAAAATATGATGTACATCTTATTGATTAATTCCACGGATCCGGGATTAAATAGATTAAATGAATCATGGTCATCTTGCCATGTACAATATTGAAACTCTAACCATTTGAAGAATGGTTTTTTATTAATCTTCTAAAACAACAAATATTAGATTACACTTTACCTTTTTGCTATAACCAGCGTTATTAGATTTTATACTACATGTTACCTAAAATGTCAGGTTTCTAAAGTCTTTAATGTTATTACATTTAAACATAAGTTTTAAAGTCTTTAATATGATAATTGAAATTGTCTTTTGGGGTTTATAATTTTGTAACTCTTAACCATGGAAGACAAGCCTCCATGTCACCTGTGTGTTTCCTGAAGTTGCTGCAGAATTAGTTCTTCGGTCCTCCTGATGTTTCTTGAAGTTCAGTCGTTACCTTATCATACTGTGATGGTGAAGTTCTAGAAGTATATGAAATCATTCCTGGTGTGGTACATTCATCTCCGGCGACTGTAGTTATTCTTAGTAATTCTTGTAGTTAGAATACATAGATAGAAAGTTTGTTTCACTGTTATACACTTCACATGATGATAGATTAGTTGACTATCACCTTCTAGGTTGTAATACTGTATTATTTACATAGTCCGTTATTTTATAATATGGAGAGATGTCATCATCACACAAATTTACTTATTTAAATAGTCATTGTCTCAAGCCTTTCACATTTTTATATATACACGTAGCGAAACAACGCTTTACGCTGCTTACGGCGTGAGCGCTCCATTACAAGTGGTAGAAAATAGTTAAGGGGAGCGTAGTAATCTCAAGACAATTACTAGGCAACATAAAAGTAGTTCCGTTTTTCTAATTTTAATTAAAGGACTACGGTTGATTAAATAATTAAATCGTGATATTCTTAGTTGCAGAAGTTATCAAAGTACGTAACAATGGTCTTAATTAATTATTTAAATAATAACAAATTTACAATAATACTTAGTTTATTTAGGGGTCAGAAAACAAGTTAATTCTGGTCAGTTCTTGTTTATGCAGGAATAAATTAATAAGCTTTACCCTTTCTGTACAATTCCATTCCCTTTTAATTTTATTATTAGACTTATATTAAATATTATTATTATTAAATGATTGCCATAAGATTTAGTTTACAATGTGAGATTTTATTAAGAATTTAAAATTTCTCCGCTTATATATTATCAACTTAATTAATTAACATATTTTTATTAATGAAATCGTCACATACTCCGCCGCTTAAGCCACAGACGCCGGTATAATTTTTTTTTTTTTTAATATACCGAGAGTATGTTTAGGGATTTCCTTGTGTATTTTCTCTCACCCGTTTCTCTCTGTATGTAATTATGAGTTACACACGTCAGTCTCGAATTGTTTATTCTTACTATCTACATATCATTCTTTACAGACTAATTCTAATAGTACATAAAATTCACACATTATAAAACATATAGTTAACATTCTAAATTTTCTTAACACTACTACTTATGACTACTACCGGGTTTTTCTTTAGTTGGGAGTTATTCTAGTGATAGAATTACTCATTAAGTAATTTGTTACTTAATTATTCCTCATATTTGCTGTCAGCTGACTTCTTACTTTGCTCTACTTTCGAAGAATAGGATTCAAGGGTGATCAGGCCTCGTACCTATTTATACCATTAGCTAGCTAAATGTTACTCTGGTACTCCTTTGCAGTTGAGTACAAAACATATACCTTTCTTTTTTCTTTACATTTATTTAACTTGCACTCTACCATTACCTTCTTCGTGATAATGTTTTATCTGCGAAATATGTGTCCTTCGTACATATTTTTGAGTAGAGGGTTCATACAGTGCTACGGTTACTGGAGTTAAATATTTGCGAATTTGATAAGGACCGCACCATCGGTATGATAGCTTGGAAGTGGTCTTATCGATTGCACTACTCGTAGGATGTGTTTTACACATAACTAAGTTACCGATTTGGTACTTTACTTCATTATTATTATTTCGCACATGATATTTCCTTGATTTCGCTAAGTTTGTTCGTAAATTAGCGCGCGCTTCATTCCATATTTTCCTAATATTTTTATCCCTAATTTCAAGGGGTAACAATTCATGTATTTTCCACTTAGTGGATAATGGGTGGTTAGGTTTATATTTGAACAATAATTCAAATGGGGTCGACTTATGTCCTTCATGATATGCAGAATTAAAGGCGAACTGTATCCAGGATAAGTTCTGGTCCCAAGAAGTATGGTCGTTAGCATGGTAGGCAATTAAAGCAGATTTTAGGTTTCGCAAATACCTCTCAGCTATATTACCTTGCGGACGATACTCTGTAGTGGTAATATGGTTTATACCTAGTTTGAAACACATGTTCCTGAATTCTTTGGACTTAAACTGTGGTCCGTTATCCGACACTAGATGGACAGGAATACCGAATTCTTTAAATAATCTATGCTGTAAAATACTTACTGTGGTTGTAGCTAAGGCTCGCCGCATGGGGTACATCCAGACGAATTTGCTAAAAGAGTCTACACAAATTAGTAACATTGTATTTCCTGATTTGGAACGCGGATAGGGTCCTGAAAAGTCTAAATAAATTTTGGAGAACGGGGTAGCAGGAATCTCTGAGATTAACTGACTTATTTGGCTGTTTCTCGCTGGTTTGCTGAGTGCACACAACTTACACCTTTTTACAAAATTGGCGATCTCACTGTTCATATTTTCCCAGTGATATTCTTTACGAATTCTGTGTATAGTTTTATTTATTCCCATATGTGCTCCAATGGTGGAAGAGTGATAATATTCCATCAGCATAGGTTTAATAATATCAGGGGCAATTATTCGTAGATATTTTCCGTTCGCTATTTTACAACATAATACTCTCCTACTTAATATGTATTTCTCTGACTTATTTCCTTTTTCAAGTTGTTCAATAATTGGACTCAAACGTGGGTCTTGTTGTTGATACTGGGCTAAATCCGTAAATGCAAGAGGAAATTCGGTAATTAAAGTATTAATAATCGGCGTTTCTCTACTCTTGTTTTCGTAAGTATTACTACTAGGCTGGAACATACGTGACAGTGTATCGGCAACTACGTTTTGGGTGCCTCTAATATGTTGTACTTTGAATTTAAAACAATTTAATCTTAATACCCATCTTCCGATACGGCCTAACTGTTTTGGGTGATTTAGTAGCCAAGATAACGCTTGATTATCTGTTTCTAATAAAAACTCCTTATGTTCTAAAAATGGTTTGAACTTCTCAAAAGCGAAAACTATAGCTAAACATTCTAATTCGTATGCGGAGTATTTCTTTTCTTGCTCAGTTAGGGTGCGAGAAGCGTAACTAATAGGTAACCTTGAGTTATCTACTTCCTGATATATTACTGCACCTAGGGCGACACTAGAACTGTCTGTCTGCACTACAAATGGTTTTGTAAAGTCGGCTAATTGTAGTACGGGGGGTGATATTATGCTTTCTTTTAATTTCTCGAATGCGGTTTGGTGTTGCTCATTCCATTCAAATTTAATTCCCTTCTTCCTTAAGGTATTTAGCGGTGCTGCAATTTCGGCTAGATGTGGGATGTACTTATGGAAATAATTTATCATTCCCAAAAATCGGGCTATATCTTTCGCATCCCGCGGCGGTAAAAATTCTCTGATGGCACGGGTTCGCTCTGGGTCTATGCTTACCTTTCCGTTTGCTTTTACGATGTGACCTAAAAATGAGAATTGTGTCACAGCAAAATTTACTTTACTGGGATTTACGGTTAATCCAGCTTTCTCCAATCGGGTTAGTACTTCACGTAGATGATTAAGATGTTGCTCAATTGACTCGCTGTATATAACAATGTCATCTAAGTAGTGATACACATATTTAAATTTTATGTCATGAAATAATTTTTCTAATAATCTGCTACATACAGAACTACCTTGGGATATACCAAAAGGTACCCTTGTAAATTGGTACAGGTTGAAAGGGACGGCAAATGCGGTAAGACGTTTTGATTCTTCCGAAAGGGGTATCTGATGAAATGCCTGATTTAAATCCATAATGGTAAAAATTTTTGCTTTAGTAAAATAATGAAATGCACTGTGGATGTCGGGAAGTGGTATAGATTCAAATTCTATCCGTTTATTTAGTTGTCTGTAGTCCACCACTAATCTATGTTTGTCGTTACTTTTGGGTACTAAAAACGCGGGTGATGAATAAGATGACGTAGAGGGTTCGATGACTCCTTGTTCTAACAATTTATTAATTTGGTTCCTCATCACTTCCATTTTCGGTGGTGATAATTTGTATGGGGCTAAACGAATTACTTTGTTGTCGCTCAAATTTATCTTATACTCTATCAGGTCCGTCAGTCCTAACTTTGGGGTGAGGACATTGGAGAATTGATTTATTAACTTTTGTATGTTCCGTCTATCGTTACTTTTCAGATGACTTAATTCAGATTCGTGATGCTTTATATGTGTAGAAGTGGTGCTAGTACTTTCTCTGTTATTTGCATTATCATGCAAGTTATATTTCCGTGAACGATCGAATCCAAAGTAAAATATCTTCTCGTGAATGTCTAAAATTATTCCTGTTTTACTGATAAAATCAGCTCCCAATATTAATTCGGGTCCTAATTCGTCGCATACCAACATTGGAAAATACCACGTTAGATTTTTAATTTTTACTTTAAACGTGATGATAAGTTTTATCATTAAGTTTTGCTTATTAGCTGTAGCGCATCTAATATTTACTGATTGACTGCGTTTAACTAAATTGTGTTTAAATAATTGATTTGCTAGCTCTTGACTAATTAAACTTCGCGTGGATCCGGAATCAATTAATCCGAGGCTGGATGTAACACCAATGTCAACTTGTATATAAGGTAATTCACACCTATTGTAATCACATTTACTAATAGAGTTACATTTATCGATAAATTTCCTAACATAGGGGTCTAATTTTCTTTTGTTATTATTATTAGTATTTTGTTTTAATTTGTGGTCTCTCAGGGGTTTACCTGTTTTCACGATGCTGCGGAAGACACAGGGTTTCGGATCTCCCTGCCTTACATGTTTTTTGGATAATGGGTTTTCTGATGATACTGTTTCCGTTTACAGTTTCTAATGAGGTGTCCAGGTTTTCCGCAGTTATAGCATATATATTCTTTACGCGGGGTCTCACTGGTTTCGTGTCTAGGTGGTGGCTCTTTGGACTTACCGTGGCCATGAACATAGGTTGGTCGCCGAAATGGGCGTCGTTCTCGTAGACTTCTTGTATCTAAGGGTAGGGCTTGCGTTTCCTTTCTATGTGGTGTTGTGGATACCGGTGCATGTCGATGCTGATCTGCATACCACACATTTGAAGAGTGCACACTACATTGTTCAAGGTCAGCGAAAGTAAGAGGTCTACTTATTAGAGCTAAACGGGAGCGTTCTTCAGGAGATAAGCCTACCAATATAGTATCGACCAATTGTTTTTCAGTCCAGTCGACTTGCAGTAGACGTGAAGATTCTCTGATGTCTGCGATATAGTGGGCCAGTCTTTCTTGAGCTCTTTGTACTCGAAGTACGGTATTTCTTTTTATCTCCTCATATATTCCAGTGGGAATAAAATAATTGATTATATTTGTATGAAGTTCTTCTACCGGAAGATTCGAGTTTAATGATTCGAGGACACGATCTCGTAAAGGTGGTTTACATTTGGGTAAGATGACCTGCAGTATTTTCCAATCGCTCAATTGTTGTAGATCTTTTATTTGCAGTAGATATCTGATAAAAGTCAATAGAGTCGTGATGCTTAAGCCATCGGTGTAAGGAATATCATTAATTATTTTCTCTACTGGGTGGGAAATCTTTCCGTAGAGGTCTACATTAAAATATACGTTAGGTATACTTTTCGAAGGATTGGTGTTTGTATTGGGATTTGTAATCGCATATTTACTAGTGCGAGTATGCTGAACATTTGGCGGTGGGGGTTCTGACATAGTGTGGGTATTTAATTCTCTACTAGGTAATTGTTCATGACTCGGTTGTATCTTCGATACGGTGGGTGATTCGGTGTTCGGGGTGGAGGGAGGGTGTTCTAAAGTAGGGGATTGAACTGGGGAGATATATAATTTTTGTAAGTAGTGCTCAATTTCCTCCATTCTCGATGAGTCTGATTTTCGTCGTAAGTCGTTGATAATTATGAGTAATTGGCTTAATGCCTCCTCCGCAAATTTCTGCACATCGGGGGGGATTATGGTGACGTCGGGCCAGCTTAATAAATTATTTAACCGGCGGGTTAAATGTTCTATACGTTGCGTAACGCGCAAAAATTCCGTAGGTGATTTCTTGTCCTCAAGGTTTTGAGATAATACTATCAATTCCCTATATTTCGCATAACAGGTTTCTCGTTCGCCGTCATAATCGAGTTCACGCAATCTATCTAACTGCGAGGGTGTATCTGATCCGGTTTGGCGTAATGATTTTCGTAACTCCGACACGGTTACATTTACGTGTTTTAGACCTCGTAAAAGTGCCTCGTAGCATAGCTCATCTTTTGATAACAGATCAGGATTAAATTCGGCCATTTTAGTAACGTGAGCGGCTATAACTAATTATTCTACTATTTGCATTAAATGCTATACAACGCTTCCTTTTTCTTTTACACAAAAATATAAAACTATAAATCAATCGTGTTCTTACTCCTTTTTCTTTTTTTTTACAAATAAACACATAAAATGTTATGACAACCTTTATCGTTTTACTTTGAGAGAGAGAGAGAAATTTCACACATGCATGAATATGCGTACGACAAAAGATTCCCCCTTCGGTTACTAACACATGAACAGACACGTTTCTTATAACAATAGACCACACAAGGAGGGTGACTTATTGTCAACTCAACTAAACAATGACAATTTTAAACAAACGGCAGCAGGAAACTACACGTCCGAGATTGTCGAGAATGTGGCACGTTTATGAATGGGACTTTTAACAAGTACCGACATGGTTTGTTTACATGGGATTATATGCTAATATTACGTTACACATATTATATTTACTAATAAAGTTATTTATACTATATTACTATAATATTAATTATTATTTTTATCTTATTTCAAACTCTGACACATATTGAAATACATGAGTGAATAGATCAACAGCTTTTGTGCGTGGGATATCGGGACGCAATTACTTCTTTCTTTTGTTTTTTTACGCAAAATAAGCAAATTACAGCAGAATAGCAGGAGAATAGCAGCAGAATGGCGCAAATTATAACCTCTTCTCTTGAGTTATAACTTATGGAACCAGTAATAATTGGATGTGCCAATTATACCGGCTGCCTTCGTTGTGAAGCACTGAAAATAATCACAACAAAACAATTTATATAGCAGGATATTAGGAAGGGGAGACTGTTGATTTATGCACTCATTTTACTCGGTACTTAGATGACATCTCTTTATTACATTTGGTGATTAAGTTCTCTATTGAAAGTTCTCAAACAATATAGTTTACTATATGATTAAATATATAAATTACTACTTTACAAATGGGCCTCAAAATATGATGTACATCTTATTGATTAATTCCACGGATCCGGGATTAAATAGATTAAATGAATCATGGTCATCTTGCCATGTACAATATTGAAACTCTAACCATTTGAAGAATGGTTTTTTATTAATCTTCTAAAACAACAAATATTAGATTACACTTTACCTTTTTGCTATAACCAGCGTTATTAGATTTTATACTACATGTTACCTAAAATGTCAGGTTTCTAAAGTCTTTAATGTTATTACATTTAAACATAAGTTTTAAAGTCTTTAATATGATAATTGAAATTGTCTTTTGGGGTTTATAATTTTGTAACTCTTAACCATGGAAGACAAGCCTCCATGTCACCTGTGTGTTTCCTGAAGTTGCTGCAGAATTAGTTCTTCGGTCCTCCTGATGTTTCTTGAAGTTCAGTCGTTACCTTATCATACTGTGATGGTGAAGTTCTAGAAGTATGTGAAATCATTCCTGGTGTGGTACATTCATCTCCGGCGACTGTAGTTATTCTTAGTAATTCTTGTAGTTAGAATACATAGATAGAAAGTTTGTTTCACTGTTATACACTTCACATGATGATAGATTAGTTGACTATCACCTTCTAGGTTGTAATACTGTATTATTTACATAGTCCGTTATTTTATAATATAGAGAGATGTCATCACCGCACAAATTTACTTATTTAAATAGTCATTGTCTCAAGCCTTTCACATTTTTATATATACACGTAGCGAAACAACGCTTTACGCTGCTTACGGCGTGAGCGCTCCATTACAAGTGGTAGAAAATAGTTAAGGGGAGCGTAGTAATCTCAAGACAATTACTAGGCAACATAAAAGTAGTTCCGTTTTTCTAATTTTAATTAAAGGACTACGGTTGATTAAATAATTAAATCGTGATATTCTTAGTTGCAGAAGTTATCAAAGTACGTAACAATGGTCTTAATTAATTATTTAAATAATAACAAATTTACAATAATACTTAGTTTATTTAGGGGTCAGAAAACAAGTTAATTCTGGTCAGTTCTTGTTTATGCAGGAATAAATTAATAAGCTTTACCCTTTCTGTACAATTCCATTCCCTTTTAATTTTATTATTAGACTTATATTAAATATTATTATTATTAAATGATTGCCATAAGATTTAGTTTACAATGTGAGATTTTATTAAGAATTTAAAATTTCTTCGCTTATATATTATCAACTTAATTAATTAACATATTTTTATTAATGAAATCGTCACAGTAGAACATAATATACACACTTATACTACACTGAACATTTGTTTTATATAATATTGCTCTCGACTTGCTCATTCCTTTGATAACTATTAGATTATCTGATCTCTTTTTAATAATCTATTTTCTTTTTATTATTGCATATGCATTTCTTTGTTTTAAAAATTTTACTATTTTCTTTCTGATTAATTTAAATATCATTGATTAAATTATTCATTCAAAATTATACTTTCATACGTTTAAACATTACTCTAACTACTATACAAATAAGCATTTACGTTTTCAAAAATTATTAATTCCACTTTTGAATTATAGTGTCTTTCTTTTTACATGGTTAATTGTCTTTACTTGAGTCTTTTTTTTTCCAAATACATGGTTTTGTTTCACCTTAGTTGTAGCAGTAATACACAGCGTATCCTCTTCGGTCCTAGGTCCTCGATCCTGGATGCTCCTCTGTAGTCGTGTAGTCCTGGAGTCCTTGATCCTCGTCCTTCAGATCCTCTCCGTAGTCCGTTGCCTCGTCCCGTACGCTGGACTCTATTCCACGTATTTGACTGCTCCCACGTATTCCGTCATAGCCTCTGGCTGCAGGTGCTCTCACGAAAGTGATGAGTAGTCGTGCAGAGCCTCCAGCTGCTGCTTCGGTTAATCGAAAAAGAGTTGTTGTCGTTGGGCAGAGCCTTCGGCTGCCACGGTAGTTGTACGAGAAAGAGAAATAAGTTGGTGTGTCTCGAGTATTTATACCCTAGGGCACAAAAATCATGTTTCGACAATCCTCTGCAGGTATCGGTCTGTCGTTGGCGTCCCTTTCTAAACACGATTATTTTCACAATTATTTCGCTTGTCTTCGCAACATGCGAAGTCTTTTGCAAATTACCCGATATTCATCTTCTCGGTAATTTTTATGTGTCCACTGTGTATAAAACGTTTTTCCATTTCTTAACTAATATAAGTTTTATATATGATTATTTTTATTATATCCGTACTTTTTATTATTTTCGCACTATTTTTTGTACACATGTGCGTCTTTATTTTATACACAATGTGGCGTATTTGGTTTTGTGATATTATGCACACACTCTTTGCAATTTAAATAAATCATATAATTAATAGCGTTTATTTAGGTTTGACGCATTAAAGTAATCAACTGGTCTCACACACACACACGTAAAATACATGTGTACAAACAGACACAGCTGCGTGGCGTAATCAACATATCCAAGCATGAAATTTGTTTGTTCCCTTACAGTTCAGATTGAAAGCTGAATTAATATTACAAACAATATGAATTATTTATTTAATTATATTAATTATTTTTTAATTAACGCACAGTACCCTATACATTTGTACTGTTACATTATTTCCCTGATGAATAAAAAAAATTTAATAAACAGTTTTATTAAATTTTGCCTTTTTACATTAGACAAAATAGTACAGTACATTTTTAACAATACAATATTTAGTTACATGAGGCTCATAATAATGAATAAACTATTATTTAATATACCCTTATGTGTGGTGGGCTGAACAAAATTATTCCCCTCCCATACATGTTGACTTGGTGTGTGGCTCCGCAGTATCTACTTTAATGCGTGTTCTCTTTTACCTGTCAGAGTGACGTAGTTATTCATTCCATAGATCTTCCTTAAAGCGCTGGCATGGTACTTACACAATTCTTTCTGTCTTATGTCATCATATACATTGAAAGTTTGTTTGCCAATTTGTCTTAGCAAAGTGTAAGGTCCATCATACAATCTGAAGAATTTCTTAGCAGTATTGTCAATACGTTTTCCAACTGGATTTGTTTTTAATAACACTTTCTCCCTAATATTAAATTTCTAAAACTTGTGAGTTCTGTTGAATCGTTCTATTCTCTTCTTGCCTTTTTCCATTATTGTTCTTTTAGCATGTTCAATCTTAACGCTTAACGGTATTTGTAAGTTCTGATGAGCAGGTTTGTGAACATACCTCTTCCAACACCGGTCGGGCTGACGATCTTGTTCAATCTCTGTCGGTGTGTAGCTCGTTGCTTCGCTATAATTCTCATTAATAGCTTTTTCAATGAATGGTAAATACTCTGCCCATTTATTGTGTTGTTTATGGCAGTAAATACGAAGGTGCATACCCAATTCTTTATTCACTCCCTCGGGTAAATTTCCCTGAGGATGTCTGATGGATGTGAGTATGGGTTGGATTCCATTTTCTCTTAATATTCTATTGCATACTTCACTTTGAAATTGCACTGCTTGATCACTCCGAATCCTCTTTATCTTACCATGTATTGGAATATATTTTTGTAACAGAATTTTTAGGACAGCTTTCGTTGTGGGTCGCATAATAGGATACAGGTGAACTGCCTTATTTAGTTTGATTTAAACTACGAGATAGATTCGTTCAACACCGCAATGCATATTTAAAACCAAATATTTATAAATCTAATTTAGCCACACATTGTCTAAATAATAACCACCAGTTTCCAAACATTGAAAATATAAAATTAATTAAAAACATACAAAAAGGTCAAAAAATTAATATTTGGGAAAATCTTAACATTTACAAACACAATAACAATAATTTATTAATTAAAGAACAAACCCAAATAAAAACAAAACAAGACGATCTATTTAAAATTATAAATTTACTAAAAAATAAAAATAGAAATGAATAAAATATAAACAAAATTTCAAATATAACCGAGAAAACAGCTGCTGAAGAAAATAAACATTAAAACAATCGTTAACTAATCGACCTAATCGATTATCAGTTATTTTATTTTACATTAAAATCGATACAAATTCGATTATTCGTTAATTTTATATTAATAGAATTATTTCGATTGTTATTAATTCACTTAGAAACCTCTGATGATACTGATATTTTTCAGTGAAACGTGCGTCAGGTGTTAAAAAGAATATACAATATTATCTACTTGCAGAAGAAACAAATTGAAAACATCACAAATTATATAATTACTGCAAGAAACATCGAGTTACTTATATAGAAAATGATGGATGAAAACACCATACAAGGTGATGTAACTCATTCCTATAACCAATTTATTAAACGTAAAAAACAATTAATTAATTATTTTGGAAACATATATTTTAACAAAAAATGCCTACACCTTAATATTTTTCCAAAATACACAAAAATAATAGTAAAAAACAACAATAACAATAAAGTAAGCAAATATATTACTCAAGCCCATTATAAATGGATTAAAGACGAAATATCAAATAATTACAGAAAAATCGACTACATTACTAAACAATTAATTAATTTACATCTTCTTTTAGCCAACACACTTGATTATCATACATGGAATAATAAATATATTAATATGCTTAAAATACTAAATAAACACAAAACAATTAAATTTAACACAATCAATAAAAAACTTAAAAATCTACTAATAAATAGTACACCTAAAGAAGATAACCAAAATTTACACACATTAAATAATAACCACACTTTTTACCCAAAATTCGTAAATTTATCTAATATTAAATTCACGGAAAATGAAATAGCTACCCTAGAATCATCAAACAAAACAAATCTTAAAAATGTAAACAAATATGTAATAGATAATATCATAGTCGAAACTGAAAACGCAATTAATAATGTAGAACAAGAAAAACAAAATAAAATAAGAACAGAAGCCTCAATGGAAATAATAAAATATATCAAAAAATATAATAACCAAAATCATCATATTAAAAATAAAAATAAACAAAATAAAACCATTAATAACATAAAACAGAAACTAACGACTAATAACCTCACTTTAACCAAAGCTGATAAGAGTAATAGTACAATAATAATTGCTCAGAAAGATTTAGACGATAAAACAGAAGAATTTATAGTTAATAATAATTGCATAACATTAAATAAAGATCCCACAAATAAATATCAAACACAAATAACAAATATATTAAAAAATAGTAACCAAATCATAAATCCTAAAGACTCCTTTAAATATAAAATGGATAATCCTTGTGCACCAAAATTAAATTCTTTAATAAAATTACACAAAATCAATAAACCTATCAGACCTTTAATAAACGCTAGGACCGCACCAAATTATAAAATATCAAAATTATTAACTAAAATCTTAAAACATAAAATTGAACTTCCAGCAAAACACAATATAAAAAATAGTATCGAACTCACGGAACAACTAATAAACGTAGAAGTAAACAGAAATACAAAATTATATTCATTCGACATATCAAACATGTATACAAACATTCCCATTGAAGAAACTATAAATATTATAATAAATAATCTGAAAACAAATAACGAAAATAACACATACATTAAACAGTTAACTAATACTTTAAAAATAATTTTAAGTCAAAATTATTTTCAATACAACAACAAATTGTACTATCAAACAGATGGCTTTGCTATGGGAGCCCCAACCTCCGCTATCATATCAGAAATCTTCCTACAAAAACTCGACGAACAAATAATAAATATAATAAAATTAAACGACCCATTAGGATGTTATTTTAGATACGTTGATGACACTCTGTACATTTCCCAAAACAATGGTATAAATATAAATAAAATATTCAACTCCATAAATAATTTACATTCTAAAATAAAATTCACGTTAGAAGAAGAATCTAATAATAAATTAAATTATTTAGACTTAACAATAAAGAAAAATGAAACAACTTTTGAATACGCAATATACAGGAAACCTTCTCAAACTGACTTAGTAATACCAAATACTTCTAATCATCCTCCCCAACACAAAATCGCAGTATTTAATTCCATGATTTACCGAATGCTTAGGATCCCATTAAATAACACAGAAAGAAACAAAGAAAGAAAAATTATCCAACAAATAGCAGTTAAAAATGGATACAAAATAAAAACTATTAATAAATTAGAAAATAAAATTAAACATAAAATCACTAATAAAATTCCTAAAAACACTACATTTAAAAATTCATCTATTAATAATAATATAAAATATACAACCTTCACTTATTACGGAAATGTAACTCAAAAACTAAATAAAATATTTAAAGATACTAATTTAAAAATATCTTATAACACAGATAATATAATTTTTAATAAAATAAAACCTAAAACTAAATCCAATACTCACAATAAAAATGGAATATATAAAATAGAATGTCCAGATTGCAATAAATTTTACGTGGGCCAGACGAAGAAAAAACTACGAGATAGATTCGTTCAACACCGCAATGCATATTTAAAACCAAATATTTATAAATCTAATTTAGCCACACATTGTCTAAATAATAACCACCAGTTTCCAAACATTGAAAATATAAAATTAATTAAAAACATACAAAAAGGTCAAAAAATTAATATTTGGGAAAATCTTAACATTTACAAACACAATAACAATAATTTATTAATTAAAGAACAAACCCAAATAAAAACAAAACAAGACGATCTATTTAAAATTATAAATTTACTAAAAAATAAAAATAGAAATGAATAAAATATAAACAAAATTTCAAATATAACCGAGAAAACAGCTGCTGAAGAAAATAAACATTAAAACAATCGTTAACTAATCGACCTAATCGATTATCAGTTATTTTATTTTACATTAAAATCGATACAAATTCGATTATTCGTTAATTTTATATTAATAGAATTATTTCGATTGTTATTAATTCACTTAGAAACCTCTGATGATACTGATATTTTTCAGTGAAACGTGCGTCAGGTGTTAAAAAGAATATACAATATTATCTACTTGCAGAAGAAACAAATTGAAAACATCGCAAATTATATAATTACTGCAAGAAACATCGAGTAACTTATATAGAAAATGATATATATATATATATATAATTTGTGATGTTTTTCAATTTGTTTCTTCTGCAAGTAGATAATATTGTATATTCTTTATCACAGTAAATTGTCTTTAGCTCCAGATACTTGCATGTCTACATCAATTGTCATATTTTACTTTTCAGATGACTGTGAAAGTAGGCCTAGACCTAGCAGACTTACAGCAAAAAAGGGTACATATATTTTTAATTGTTATTTACATTCAGTGTATAAAAGAAATCAAATTTAATAATGGAGCAAATTAGCATTCTAATTTAATTAATACAATATACCTAGGCTAACACCATGCGTTCTTATGGGAGTAAAAATTTAATTTTTTGTCTCCGTAAATAGGTTCGACCGCCGTTTAAAATTATTTTTCTCGTGTTCATATAACATAGAAGAATATATTAAAAATATATCAGAGCAATATCAGCATTGATGAGAATCTTCATAATTACCCAAGGGGTAATAAACTCATTTTAAAAAAAAAGTCCCTGTAAGGCACTGACTGCAATTTAATTAAATAATTTTTCTTTATTATAGATACTTCTGTAAGTCTGACAATTACTACTCTAGCCTACCTATATTTGTGTAATGTATCCAATTTGTAAGTCATTTTATTCGTAAAATGTCGTCCTACCTAACACAAGATGATAGGCCTTACCATAATATATTTAATTTGAACTCTGCTCGTATTTAACTAGTTACATATTTTATTTAATTCTTCAGTCCAGCTATATTCCTCTAAATATACTTTCAAATTCAGCATTTTTCAGAGAAACGTAATTACTTGATAAGATATGACTTAACGGGAGAAAGTTAAGGTTAATTTTAAGACCTAATATAACAAAATTTATAATATAGGCCTATGTGTACTATATCCTCACTGAAGCAAACTGTTGTAATTGTTTGTACACATAGTTACTTTCATACCATTGAGTCCATTAAATTGTAATATATTTGTCATAAAAATTTTGTTTTAACACAGCTCTGCTTTAAAAATTAAGGGCTAACATTTGTCAGGTAAAAGAAAAATTGAAAAGAGAATTTGACCTGTGACTTCTTTAATTTTTGACTTAAATATGCATTTTAATCTCGATTAAATTTTTTAATAAAATTGTGCTGTTTTTAAATTTTATAATATTAACTTGCAGACAGAAAAGTTTTGCTGGTGACTAAAGAAAGCATCGTTCTTTTATCTTATGTAAAATTTATTATTGCATGCAAGTCTGATTAAAGCTCACTAAACTAAAATTATCACTGCTTACAGCAGCAGGTTCTTAAACCCGATAATTGATGTAGGCCTATAGAGTTATTTTTATTAGTTTCTTATTATCTGTATTTATAATCTGTAACTTAATGTGTAGAATTTTATTTATATTGTTTAACCTCCTAAATTATACTCAACTAATATCACATGAAATTTTTAAAAAATTAGTATCTTAATATTCTAAAATATTTTATGGGGTGTGTTATACTTAATAGTAGATTTAAATGATACAGAGTATGGATGAATTATCCGTAATGTATTTGCTAGTTATAATACCGTTATAATCAGGATTATATTATTCAATGTTAATCATTTGAACAGTTTTTGTTTTTCGAGTTTGTATGCTTATATTAGAAATCTTTTTCAGGAATCTTCAGTGCAGGGATGTAACCAAGCAATAGTGACTTGAGTTCATTTAAATTAAAATAGATTACTATAAAATAACTACTAGATTATGCTGTAAATTTAATTTTTTTTAGAAATTTACACAAAATCCATTAACTTTTTGTAAATTCATAGTGCTAACCTACAAATATTGTGCTAGGTTAAGAAAATAAATTATTCTCTTAATTATTAGCTTAATATTATTATAATTATTAACTTAGTGAAGAATTATGTATGAGTTTTGTAATGATCTTTCAAGTTTCTCCTGAACTTTCCAGAATTGACTGGGAAAAAATGACTATTATTGCACCATCAGTAGTATCGACATCAGATGATATTGATGTGGAAAACATATGAAGTGGAGAAGGTAATATAATCAAAGCAATTTAGCCTATAGATAATTTAAAATTTTTTTTTCTGTTTGTGAATTTTGTAACATTAGCATATTTGATTAAATGTTTGTTTCATATGTAGTGTTAGGTTTACCTAAATTATATTTACTTGACAAACTAGACTTGTATAGGTACTTTAAATCAATTAAGAAAATCAGCTTTGAATGTAGCACAATTAATTCATACCATATTTCATTAATGTTTTGTTTTCAAAGCATTTTTTTGTTTGGGTGTTAGCCTATTTAATTTGTGTTATGGCAAAGTTAATTTTCTGCATCAGGAATGTCCTATTTCATTGAGCAAGCTTTATAGGAGATTTTGAAGTTTGTGATAAAATAGCCATTAATGATTGTTTTGTCTTGTTAATGACAACAATATAAAGTTATTAACAGTCCCATTTACATTTTAAATGAGAAAATTTAGTAACATAGTAGTTGGAATCATTTTTAATTAGTAGTATTATGTGTCAATGCTTTCAAATCAGGGGCTTCCTTTGGAAAGTATAATCATATGATAATTTTAAGATAAGTATTGTTAGAAGCTCTAAATAAGTTTGTTTATATTATTTTTTATATAAAGAGTTTTGGAAGCTGCTGGAAAACAAAAGTTCTTAATAAAGTACATAATTAGTTTAATAACATTATTTCCCATAAAATTGCAATTATTTCATTTAGTAATTTGCACTTTTGTTGATACTGGCAATGATAATTATTTTTCTCTGTTAGCTAAAATTCTTTCTTTGTTACAGAGTCCATTGTTGTAGAAGCTCTTATATCGCCAGATGATTATGCAAAATTTATAAGTTTGGAGGTAAATTTCTCCTATAGAACTGCTGTATTCTTATATAGTTATCTCCCTCTGACCTCTATTTTGCACTATGAGGTGTACACTTATTTCCATTCTTATTTGGTATTCTTTTATCTCTTTCTACTATTATTTAGTTACAATAGTTTAATCATAGTAGTCTCTTTTATAATTGGTTTAGTGTTTTTTGTACACTGGTCTGTCCCTTAGTGTATATCATTGACCAACATTACTTACATGTGGTGTCACATGACAGGTGTTCTTAATTACGATTATAATACATTATGTCCTTCCTTATAATATTCTTATACTATTACAATAGTGGCATTACACCTTACTTGTGGTATAGACATTAACCTTTTACTTCTATTTGGTATTATAAAGTGGTATTGTTCACGTTTTACTTAGTGAATCTCCTTTTGGTCGGTTTTGGTTCACTTTATTTACTTAAATTCTTATTGGTTTACTTAAGTTGGGTATCTTATATTGGTACCTGTAGAAAGCTTGTCATTTCTTCTTGGTTTAAGGCACAAAACATTTTGGTTTAGGTAGGCTTTTTCTACTGATAGATGTGAATTTAGGTGAAATTTGTACCAACAATGTGTATGTTAGGTTGATACAAATTTACATTCTTTTAACCTTATTTTCTCAAGTTTGGTTTTATTAATGATAACTAATAACTCTTTAGTTATTGCCTTTTCTTATCTTACATGATTGTTTGACTATTTGAGTAATATTTGTTATTATTATGAGACAATTTTAATACTTCTTTATGTTACATGGGTGCTATGCATAACATGTTACTATGCTTTTATTCACAGCTTCTATTCAGTTAACAGTATAGTTACTTTCATTCTTTTATAACATATCTTGTCCTATACATTTATAATATTATCTGTTGTATATTGGTCATCTCAGTTAGTCAGTTCTTTTCCATCTCTTCAATCTGTAAGTTGTTCAGTCATTGCATATACGGGTAAGATGTTCTATAGTTGACTGGCTCTTGGAATCTATATTTTATGCCATGGTTGTTAGGTGTCTTTCTCGTAGTATGTTTCTTCCTTGTCTTCATTGGTTCCTTACTGACCGAAAACTATTCGGTTGTTGGTTTCTGTGGTACAATCATTGTTCGGTGCATCTTCTTTTTCTTATAATGTTATTTCACTTGTTAGTTACCATTAGTTTTATTAACTCTTATTGTTGTGAGTTTATCCTTGGTGATGAGTAGCTCATGTAGTTTCATGTTTCGCCTTTTAGAAGAAACACTTGGTTTGTCTCTTTCACTCAATTATTGATATGTGTTAATATTTTGGGTTACTGAAATATTTGGGCTCATATGTCTTTTTAAAATATTAACTGGTTGTAGGCATATAAACTTATACACTGTTGTGAGAATTGTACAAAAGTACCTTTAAGCTAATTTCAAAACACAACATTTCAGAATTAATAACATTTTTTTCAATTTATAGGCTATGTCACACCAAAAGAAAATGTACAGGTCACTTTCAACAACAGTTGACAACAGCTGACTGAATATTATCCGATGACAAAATACTAAACAGATGGGAGATAGTCACACCAACCAACCATTTTGTATATAGTCTTTAAAATGAGATTTTTTTGCTTGTACACGGAAAACCTGGATCACTGTATTAAGATATATATTTTAGATATGTAGGTCAATTTATTAACTTTGAGCTATTAATTTAGCTAGTGCTAAGCTTTAAAACACAGTTATTTGTATGAAAGAAAAGTAAAATTTTGTAGGCCAAGTAATAAATCCAACTATGATTCTGAAAAATTGTCACGGGTAGCAAAATAAAAATAATAATAATTCACCGTTCTGAATGACGTTTTACAGAATCGTGATAAACAAAAATTACTTTTGATAGTGATCCCATGCTCATCCCACGTTGAAACTTTCAGAATATGTAGAGGAAAACAATATCTTTCACATATATTTTTTTGAGAATTTTAAAAATACAGTTTTTCAAAATTCAGTAAATGCAATAATGATGTGTTTATAAAATACACATATTTTCAACTAATTATGTTTTATATCATATGAAAGCCCTTTAAAAGAGCTTTCAAATGCACTCGATGTCATTGTTCTAGCTTAATTAGAACACAAGTTGTGAACAAATCAATATTGTTGCGCAAGTCAAAAATTTTATTTATTTTTTTCATTTTTGAGCACCCATTACTCAGTAACCTTTCGTCAGAAAAATGTGAAAAAATTGATTTGTGTTACTATTTATGAATACTACATGCATACTTAATTTCAAATAAATCTAATAGGGTCAGGTTGTAGCACTTGTTGATTTGACACGGAATATCTCTTAAATGTAACTTGAAGTTTTCATTTTGTTCTAAACATACCAGTCTAGTTTTTCTATTTATAGTTTATGCTTTTTTTTTTTAATAATTTGAACTAATTGAACCCCTAATCAATCCTACACTCCCTCGCAGAAAAACCTATATTTAGTTTTTTTATATTCTCATCTGTGTTTAGTTATGTTTGATGTAATAATTAAAATGTTTATTTCATCAAAGGTGTTTTCACTTTTTGTAATTATGTTCTTGTAAATAAATATTCTATGTACTTTATTAATGTAATCTTATAGTTACTGATAAAGTAACAAAGCCCAAATGTCTGTGTGGTATTTTTGTTGTAATAATATTTGTCTGATATGTATTATTTTTGCGATGTTTTTATGTATCTTCTCTGAAGAAATAATTTGTTCATTATCCTTAATATTTATTAATTGCTAGCGAGTACCCGGCATGCGTTGCAATGCCACTCAAAGAAAGAAAGTGTTTGTATATATATAATATATAAAGACTTCGTTCGCGTGGTCTTCAATTTAATGCGATAATATATTTAGAACAGAATCTATTCCATTGGGTTGCCATAGTAACCAGATCTAATAAGTTAGTTCTTTAAGACTCCAAAGGACCCCCCAGAGGATCGTATCAAAAAAAAACACCTGTCCTATGTTGGTTCTCCCGTTGCGTAAAATATTTGTGCCAAGTTTGGTTGAAATCGGTCCAGTGGTTTAGGAGGAGATGTGGAAGACCCTAAAGAACCCCCAAAAGAACCCCATCGAAAAAACACCTATCCTATGTTGGTTCTCCCTTTGCGTAAAATATTTGTGCCAAGTTTGGTTGAAATCGGTCCAGTGGTTTAGGAGGAGATGTGGAAGACCCCAAAGGACCCCCCGAAGTATCATATCGAAAAAACACATATCCTATGTTGGTTCTCCCGTTGCGTAAAATATTTGCGCCAAGTTTGGTTGAAATCGGTTCAGTGGTTTAGGAGAAGATGTGGAAGACCCCAAAGGACCCCATCGAAAAAACACCTGTCCTATGTTGGTTCTCCCTTTGCGTAAAATATTTGTGCCAAGTTTGGTTGAAATCGGTCCAGTGGTTTAGGAGAAGATGTGGAAGACCCCAAAGGACCCCCCAAAGGACCCCGTCCGAAAAAACACCTATCCTATGTTGGTTCTCCCGTTGCGTAAGATATTTGTGCCCAGTTTGGTTGAAATCGGTCCAGTGGTTTAGGAGAAGATGTGGAAGACCCCAAAGGACCCCCAAAGGACCCCATCGAAAAAACACCTATCCTATGTTGGTTCTCCCGTTGCGTAAAATATTTGTGCCAAGTTTGGTTGAAATCGGTCCAGTGGTTTAGGAGGAGATGTGGAAGACCCCAAAGGACCCCCCGAAGTATCATATCGAAAAAACACATATCCTATGTTGGTTCTCCCGTTGCGTAAAATATTTGTGCCAAGTTTGGTTGAAATCGGTCCAGTGGTTTAGGAGGAGATGTGGAAGACCCCAAAGAACCCCCAAAAGAACCCCATTGAAAAAACACCTATCCTATGTTGGTTCTCCCTTTGCGTAAAATATTTGTGCCACGTTTGGTTGAAATCGGTCCAGTGGTTTAGGAGGAGATGTGAAAGACCCCAAAGGACCCCCCGAAGGATCATATCGAAAAAACACATATCCTATGTTGGTTCTCCCGTTGCATAAAATATTTGTGCCAAGTTTGGTTGAAATCGGTCCAGTGGTTTAGGAGGAGATGTGGAAGACCCGAAAGGACCCCCCAATGGACCCCGTCGAAAAAAACACCTATCCTATGTTGGTTCTCCCGTTGCGTAAAATATTTGTGCCAAGTTTGGTTGAAATCGGTCCAGTGGTTTAGGAGGAGATGTGGAAGACCCCAAAGGACCCCCCAAAGGACCCCATCGAAAAAACACCTACCCTATGTTGGTTCTCCCGTTGCATAAAATATTTGTGCCAAGTTTGGTTGAAATCGGTCCAGTGGTTTAGGAGGAGATGTGGAAGACCCCAAGAACCCCCCATAGGACCCCATCGGAAAAAATTCATAAACCTTCGCGGGCTTGCGCACAACAACTCACCGAAATTTCATCGCAATCGGATGAATGGTATAGGAACGCATACGGGACAAACAAAGAAAGAAAGAAACAAACATTCATTTTTATAGATATAGATTGATACCTTAGAATTGAAACTGTTTTGTATAAATTTTTTAGTCATTTTTTATCACTGACCTATTGAAAATAACACATTCCTTGTGCAATGCAAGTAGGCCTACCAAATACCTACCAAAAATGTATATCCCCAATTTCTGATGAATATTTGATTTTTGTGGCCATCAGAATTTTACTTTGATTTTACTTTCATGTTTCATAAGGAAATGGAAGAATGTTGATGGCAAAAAAATCGTGTTAGAGATTTTTGCAGATTCTGATTGTACTACCCTCAAAACATGAAAAAAAGTAATTTTTCGAAAAGTGTCTGTGTCTCTATCTAGATTTTTTATGGCAAACGATAAGAGCCGCAAATTCAAACAGAATCAAATAACTTTTTGCATACAGGCCTGAATTGTAGAGTATTCAAGACCTATTGTTTTTTGTGAAGATCGGTTAAGATAAAGGGGTAGTTTACCTGCAATATTTTATGTTGTAACAAGAGAAATTTTTTCATGACGAACGATAACTGCCGTAAATTCAAACAGAATCAGATATTTTTTACATATGTGCCCGAGTTATAGAGGACTCAAGGCCTATTGATTTTGGTGAAGATCGGTTACGGGGAAAGGGTAGTTTACCAGAAACATTTTTTTGTTGTAACGTAATAGTTTACCTGATAATTTTTTGTATATATGTATTACGTTATTGACAACAAAGAAGCAGTTTGTTTTTAAAATTCCTTCCCGGCCTGTTTGGCCGTAGACCAATGTTTTCTGCAAAACCAGACGTTTCGCCAGTGCCATCGACTTCCATCATCAATGAAAATCAAGTGCGATAACGTGAGGTGGTATACGTTAGTGCCCACAGTAAGTGGCTGAAGCAGTAAGTAGAAAGAAGTAGTTTCAATGGAAATATTTCATTTCAAAAATGATTTTAAATATGAATCTTAGAACATGGAAGTCGTGTATGATTCTCCATACCAATATTTTGTTCTTAAGTGTGCTATTAAGTATTATGAATCTTCTCCATGTCAAGGTATAGGATTACAGCCTGTTTTGCCTTCACTGAAGGCATCTCTTTTCCTTGCCCTACCTATATCTCGTCTTCCCTGAGGTCTGTATCTTATTACTTGTTTAGGTAGTCCCATGTTTTCCATTCTCTTGATATCCTGCCTCTATTTTATTTGTGCTTCCCTTATTCTGCCGGCTATAGAGTATACATTTTACTTGGTTCTTATATTTTCATTTCATATTTGATATCTAAGGGTTTGTATTATGAAAACTCGACACAATATTTGTCTTGTTAGATTCGAAGTTTTAAGTAATTTTCTCTTAAAAAGTGTGTATGAACATTTTAGCACGACGAGATTGTCTGTTTTATTATTATTCTTAACGTTTTGGTTTTTATTATTAATTTTTGGTTTATTGATTTATTCTACCCAATTCAATCTACTATTGAATCCGATATGAATAAATCGGTTTACTTACTCTTTGACGTCGTTTATTGATTTTGTTTAAATAGTTTAGAATGTTTTTGTTCCATTTCATGAGTTTGATTCTGAAGAAGTTGCGTTGACTCTTCTATTATTAGCTGCGGTGAGTTGCTCTGTACTTTCCTGTATAGACACTAACATAAACACAACATGTACATGATACTTACTATTATACTAACATTAATAGTTAATAACATTTTATTATGGCCTATGCATACTGCATTGGTCACTGTCACTTCTGATAGTGTCCTTTTTCTTCATCTTGTGGTTTTATTACCTTAACTATATTTTAAAGTCATTGTATTGGTATCCGCGTCACAATTATTATAATTAATCTTTAAAGTTTTACCTTAATCCGTCTATGTGATCGCTTAACTTTTCTTCTTTTCTTCTAACGCGTTTCGGATTGTTAATCCATCATCAGAGGTTAAAATAATTCGTCGGTTAAGACTTCGTTAAACATTAAAAGTTGCGTAAAAGACATTTAAAAATTACACTAAAGGAACATTTAAAAAATATAGTCCACAAACACAGCGACGTAGCGGATGTGAGTGCGCACTCAATACCGGTCAGCGACGTACTGCACAGTTTATTGGAGTTTTCATGTTATCTATTGATGTGTTGGGGCATGTATTCTATGGCTATGTTATCTATAATCTTATCGTATAGTGTATGCGATTTAAATGCCAATCGTTCGTTTAATATATTATTGGGATTATTTCTGAAGGCTCGGTAAATTTCGAACTCTTCTACCGCATCCATATATCGTCCCTTTCTGCAAATGTGTAAGGGTTTGCAATTTGTCTCAAAATTTGTATAATTATGATTCAATGTGACGAGATGTTTAGCGTAGTTTGATTTATTTATATTTGAAATGCTCGTGGGTAAGTGTTCTTTATATCTTTTGAAAAAGGTCCTGCCAGTCTGACCAATGTAATGCATGTTGCAGTCATCACATATCATTTTGTATACACCCGTTCTTTTTTCAATTGATGTACGTGTGGCATTATTTAGCATTTTACGGATATTGTTGGTTGTTCTAAATGCGATGTGGATGTTATGTTTTTTAAAGGTGTTTCTGATGAGCATTGAAAAGTTGTTAGTATAATCAATCGCCATATATATTGCGTTCGTCGTGACACGGTGAGGGTTGTTAGTTCTGCGTTTGTGTCTAAGCATCAAGTGTTCCACTAATGAACTGCGGTAACCGTTCGTAATTGCAATATGTTTAATTATATCTACTTCTTCTTTGTGGTTTGCGGGATCTAAAGGTACGCTGTATAGTCTGTGTATCATACTATTGAATGCGGCCATTTTTTGTGAGTGCGGGTGGAAAGAATCAGCATGTATAACACCATCAGTTGT
This sequence comes from Magicicada septendecula, assembly GCA_034769895.1. NCBI lineage: Eukaryota > Metazoa > Arthropoda > Insecta > Hemiptera > Cicadidae > Magicicada > Magicicada septendecula. Next base: position 19,926,577 of record CM068372.1, read on the forward strand.
GGTGGGTTTTCTGTATATTCTGTATTGAAATTTATTATTATGTTTCATAAAAGTTAAGTCCAGAAAATTTATGGCATTGTCTGATTCTATTTCAAGTGTGAATTGTATATTTTTGGTAATGTTATTCATGTAATGTAACAACATGTTTGCCTGTCTCGTTGTCCCGTCAAATATTACAAACGTGTCATCCACGTATCTTTTATAAAATGAGATGTTACGTTGCCATTTATTGTGTGGGGATAGCAAATATGTATTTTCAAAGTTATTCAGGAAAATGTCAGCCAGCAAACCGGACAAGGGTGAACCCATTGCAAGACCCTCCTCTTGAATAAAAATTGTATCATTGAATGTGAAATAATTCTGTTGTAATACTACGTCCAGTAACAGCAACAATTCTGTTATTTTTTGTAGATTTAACTTTCCTGTTTGTATTAAATTATTTCTTAGAATGTCTAAGGTTGTCTTTACTGGGACACTTGTATATAGGTTGACTATGTCAAAGGAGATTAACTTATGCTGACTATTAATGCTGAAGTCTTTAGTTAGTTTTATTAGTTCAATGCTATTTTTTATAGCATGATTATTGTCTATAGTTATGTTACTTTTTATTAATTGGACCAATTTCTTAGATACTTTATAACCTGGGGCTGTTGTGTAATTAACAAGAGGTCTTATACCGCTACGTCGCTGTGTTTGTGGACTATATTTTTTAAATGTTCCTTTAGTGTAATTTTTAAATGTCTTTTACGCAACTTTTAATGTTTAACGAAGTCTTAACCGACGAATTATTTTAACCTCTGATGATGGATTAACAATCCGAAACGCGTTAGAAGAAAAGAAGAAAAGTTAAGCGATCACATAGACGGATTAAGGTAAAACTTTAAAGCTTAACTATAGTTTGTTAAGTGAGTTTACTATACTTTAGGAAGTTACCTTTTTATATGGGTTGTAATCTTATCAAATTATTCTCATTATTGCTTGAATATCTCCTATCATTGTTTTGATAGCACTGTTATTATTGTGCAGTAGTTCATTCTGCATTTATACTGAAAATTGCTTTGGTTTAAAGTAACCAAGATTACTTGCATCTAGCTGTCAACATGGTTTATTTATTATTATTGTTATTATTAGTATTTGGGTGGCTATAATCCTTGAATTTACTTATTCGAAGAGTATTCTGCCTCATTCAATGTTGTTGGTTTAGTTCCTACTCTTTTATGATAAGTTTACAAGAGAATTTTGTTCATCATGCAATTCTATGGCAAGCATATAGTTATAATATACAACAATGGATTATTGTCGGTTTTGTGTTTCTGTATTACATTTGATTTATTTGACTTTATGTAGTACTGGTATATGTATTGGTTATTATTAAATTACATTTTGTTTATCTCTTACAGTCTTTACTATTGGTAATTAGTGGTTATTTCTAATATCAATTCCACTTTACAATTGGTCATTGGTGTTTTGGACATAGCCCTCTTTTCATGTCTACACATAATTTAGCTAAGAACTTATTATTATTCATTCTCTTTGTTACTTTTTATGTTCAATAATTCATTCTTATTGATTATTGTTTGTATTACATTGTCAAGGAAGGTATTCACTTAATAAGTTTTGGTCAGTGTCAATTTGTTTTAAAGCTTAGGGGTTTAAATCATGTTGTTTATTCCATTTATTCTTTCTTCTTTTATAATAATTCTTTTATTGCCATATGTTAGTTCATTATAATTCATGTTATCTCCCTTTTTTGTGTTTGATCTGCATATTTTCTTCTTCTCTTCACCGATTCCTTCCTCCCTCTTAATAAGTTTCTTCATGGCGTTGTTTTCACTGGTTTCCTTCTCACGGTTAATAGGTTTCTTCTTGATTTAGTCTTTAATGGGTTTCCTTCTCACTGTTTGATCTATTGGGTAATTATGTATGTCGTCTCGTCGTTAGTCTTGCTTTATCTTCTTTAGTTGCACATTTACTGGTAATTCCTTCTTCATTTTAATTCACTTGGTTTTGGCTTATGATACTTCCTTTTTATCCATGATCGTATGCTTGACCTTGTAGGTATTCTTAATTGTATTGGCTTTCAACTTATTTGTGGTACGCTGGTGTTGGTAGTGTTATATGTACCATTACAACATACAAAAATTTGACAGATATTTTTGTCACAAAAACTTTTATGATATATTGTGTATAAATACACATATAAAGGTATTTTTGCCACAAAAAACGTTTATGATATATTGTGTATAAATACACATATAAAGGTATACAATACATTTGATTTGTTTAACAGTCGTTATAAGACAGTATTACCATATAGGGGAGAGCAGAGAGACATAAGTTGATACTTTGTACTTCTTCAAGTGTCCCTTAGTCGCAGCACCTCTGCAACTCTATAACGTTTTTGTTATAGCTTGTAGTACATGCTCCTCCAGTCTGATTATAGCAGTGTACAGTAAAATGAGTCTTTGTTCCCTTTTGTATTTTAGAACGTGTAAAGCAAACTTTTTGTCACTAATTTGCTATGGGTGTTTACAGCTATGTACTTTGTTGGATCCATGGTAAGTGTACAATTGAATCATACTAATACAAAAGCAATGTGGCAACATGAGGGCAAGTTATGTTTCTCTATAACTTTTAAAAGAAAATTAATTCATAACCTAACAGATCTCAGAATTAATTATGTGTCAGTTACTTGTGATCCTATAATGAAGATTACGTGTTTATTAAATCCTAAAAAACTAAAATTTTTAAAATGATAATAGTAATAATGGCTCCTTTTTATGCCGCCTAGGAAGTTTAGGAGATAGAATAGGTTGCCTAAAGTGAGTGTTCGACACACGCACTAAAGGTAGAGTGGCCAGCAGCACTACACTTCAGCCACTAATTTTAAAATTAAAGGTGTACCTTCAATTTCACCAGAAGGAAAGTGGTATGTTAGTACAATGTAAGTAAAACATTTTGTTCTGTTTTCTTTTTTTCATATTTGGTTCAAACGTACAAGTGAAAAACTTTCTGGGGCGATGTAGCTCACAAACCCTACAAAGACTCAGCGTTTTCCACAACTTGTATTTAGGAAAGAACAAAAAGAAAAATCAGATTTCTGTGTTACGATCTGCACTATTCTGTTAGTTATTATGGTTTGTACCCTAAGAATATTCGTATGTTAGCCTCCGAATACGTGTTTGCAAATAATGTCGATTTTCTGGTGAACTGGGCCGGTAAAAGATTGTTTTACTGGCTTCATGCAGCGACATTCAAGGTTGTCTTTTAGAGAGGCTGAAGCAACAAGTTTTGCAATAGCATTTAGTTTTAATAAACATAACATAAAACTTTCTTCAATATTGGAATTCTGTGATAAGTCGCCTTCATTTTTATTGTCACAATATTTGGAATGTGAAGGAAACCTGGCAGCATAACAACAGTGCACTGTCCTAACAAAGTTGTCAGTTAGAAGGGAAATAAACAAGTCAGCAGGGTTACCCCTTTGGAAAAGGGTGAAACCAGTGGTATTTTCATAGATGGCAGCTGGAAACCACCACTTATCGTTATATCCACAGAGTGTTATGTAGATATCACTTTGATTATTTATGGACCAGCAGGTTGTATTGGAGTAGCACATCCATCAAGATAAATTACAGCCTCTCTTTTTTTACTATTTATGAAACAGTTTGTACCTCATACCCGTTACAATCTGACTTCAGCCATTAGACAAGTGTTTATATGGCCTGTTTCCGTGCAGCCGCTGAGAGCTGGATGACAATAAACCCAGGTAAAACCATGACATACCTGGGCTAGCAAAAGATACTCTTTCAAAGGCAGCTACACCATCTAACTGACAGCAGGTTTTAGTTCAACTGGAATTTGGCCAATAAATGAAAATATATTCAGTATCGAAGAGTTTCTGTGTTCACCTGTAATTGACAGAGAGATAGGAGACAAAAGTAATTATGAAGGAAGATTAACACCAACAAAAGATTTTCAAGAGACCACAGTAGCCGGACCTCCCACGTCGGGAATAAACGAGACATCTGCTAATACCTTATCACAATTGACACCAGAATAAATTCGCCCTTATCCGAAAGCGACTGCAAAAATAAAATAAAAATGCGCCAAGAAGAAAAAGTCAAGTATTCTCACTGATTCCTATTAAAAAAGCAATTCGTATTGAAGAGGAGGCATGACAAAAGAAAGAGCGATCAAAACGAAAACTAATCATGAACGGTAAAAGGAAGGCGATTTGTGGACTGTATAGAAACGGTCAATCAAACTCTCCAAGACTTAAGAAATTGTAACAAATTAGTGGGTAGCGTAACATTTGTTATTTCAGAGGATTCTCGCTAGCGATTACCGGTAACTGCAAGAGGAACCCGCGCTGATACTGTCTCAGTGTGTTTAAAGTCCTCGGCGATGTGGAATGCTATTTATACTAAATTTGCAAAGCAATATGAGAGCCCATTTAGGAGGAGGAGGAGATGGTGATTTTTCTACAAACTTACTGCACCTCGGTGACGGTAGTGTTCCTAATGACGATAGCTTCACAGAAATTGACGAAAAACTGGGACATAGTAAATAGTACAACTGTATTAATTGCTAAATTCTGTGCAAAACGTCAAGTGTTTACTTGATAAAAATTACAAGTGGTTATTCCCAAAGAATCGAGTCTGTGAAGGAAAATAATGATACAAGTTTGGAAAAATTTTCCGGGGATAATAAAAAGTCCGAAGAATCTATTAACACCGTATTTAATATTGAAAATATAGTGTACTATCTCCAAAAATTTTTGAATTCTTTAAATCAATCTTGCATTTCGCCACAACGGTTCATTCTAAAGTTTGGCACTCCAACAATGTTGTTGAAAAATTTACATCCTCCGAACGTTTGCATAATACAAAATGCAGGTGACACGGGTATTTCTGTGTCAAGTAGGTAATAGCGTTATTATCGACTCAAAAGCCCTCTTCACACACACATTCGAATCAGTAGGCTACTGGTTGTTAGCATTACCTGTTTAAGCCTACCTGGTGTAATTACCAACTTATAAATTGTAACATTCTTTACTTTAGTACACACTTGAAGGAAATTAACAGTTTCGAAATTACATCCGTTCCATTTACATAATTTTCATTAAACCTACTTAATATGTAGTAGTGGACGATAAGCTTTTCCAGGTTTTACTAGTACTTGACCTACAACGGTCTGATCTCCTTCACTCAGTGCCTCTGTCTTTAATGATCACTGCTTTTTTTTTACATAATAATTTTCCCATTCCTGCATAGAATTTACCCGCTCGTACAGAAGGCAACAGAATTTAGTGAATCCAAGCTGCAATCGAAGTAAAACTACGTTACTTTCACATCTCGGTAGGTATGCCACGAATATCCGTCATACTGAATTCTGCTCAATAAAAGTTTCATACTATCACATGACTCCGACATGTAAGCAGTAAGTTATAAACTGAAGGGATTGGTGAATTATTAAAAATGGAGTAAAATCAATACGTTAAAAAAAGTTCGTAGGAGTCTTGAGAGGAGGGAACGTTAGAAAACTGTTTATGTTATGAATGCTTAAGCCTACAAATCGTGATAGTTGTTATTATTATTATTATATTATTACTATAAAACAACATTTGTATTATTTTAATACAGACAGGAGTGAATACAGCCTTCGAATGAATTAGTAGTACGAACGCGTCAGCCTGCCAACACACATTAGATCTGTATATTTGTGTCGTCAAAACGGTAGTAATTTTTGTAAACATAGACTGTTGTGTCATTACGACATTAAGAATGTTGTTGGCGTGAATTTAATGCGACAGATTTTTTTATCTCTGCCCATGTTTCTCTCTTTCAGTCCTCTCACTCACTCACTCACTCACTCTCTCTCTGTCGCGCGCGCACAGGCACGCGCGCCAACTCGTACAGTTTCTTCTTTTTCTTGTCAACAATTTCAGTGTTACACACAATCCCTCACTGTCCTTTATCTGCCCCCTCGCACTTTATTAATTTCTACCATATAATATCTAATACTACTATATAATACGTAATAATAATAATAATAATAATCAAGGTGTATTTATATCATGTTTCGTCTTCGACGCGTGGGGTCATGCTCTTCTAGTACCATATGTTTAATTTCTCCATTTATCGATTTACGTATAGTAGTATTAAGAGCTAAGGGCACGTCTACTTTGAAATTCTGAGAGGGGGGAGGGAAATGAAAAATCAGCTGTTAACATGTAATCACTGCTGGTGTCGCGTCAACTTAAGGTGTTGGCAACATAAATGTCGCGTTTTAGTTTCGTTGGTAATTAAAGTGTTAATATTATTATCTCAGTCCAGCTTGTGCTATTATCAGCGTTTTCTTGGTCCTACTAAAAATAGAAAGTAATTGTAAGTACAAGCAAAAAAAGTACAGTCTAAAAATTAAATGTAGAATATTGAACATCGTATTGTTACGACGGTCTACTGATCGTCGTATGGTACAGTGGAAAACAAAATACAAGACACCAATTAAATCACTAATCACCAGCTTAAATTATCACAATTATACAGTTTGTAATCAACAAGATAGTCTCTTGCAACAAATCAATTAAAAATTGTTCACACGCAATAAAAATGTCAACTAATATAAAAGACAATTACTGTATTGTATTACAATTGTCCCGCACAATTATAAAACACTTCGCTACAATTACTTCGAACAGCACTCGATTCAATCGCAACTCAAACTGAACTGAGCGTCGCTGAGTACCCGATAAGGTTCCAGAATATTCGCTAATAGGCGTCTACTACAAAACACTAGAACGTAATTGATTGCGGCCTTGAACACAGCACGCGCGGATCGGTATGGTCTCGTTGCGGATTCATGACACGTGCCACGTAATTGTCCATCTCAAAGTAGCAGCAATGTGTACGCACATACACATTACAGCCGGATTCCACTGGAATAGTCGAGAAACACGTAGATTGTTCTGCGATGTCGTAACAGTATGTTAGGCCTATAACGGTTTCGTTCTGTTTACAACGAAAGGAAAAAAGGTCAGTTATTTCGCCGACTAGATCCCATGTATCGTTGATCTGTTTCTTCATTTCCCTGTTCCACCAATTTTGGGATTAATAGACATTAGGTTTGGAAAAAATTAAAACGATTTTGTTTTTTCCTTGCCATAATTAAATACATTTATTTTGTTTAGTATTAAAATCTGTTCGCAAGTAAACTAATACAAACCACACCTCCCCAGACAGTTGGTCCTAATTACTGACGATAAAAATATAGATGGGAAAATTATTGCGTACTATAATTGCGTAGCGTAAGCGGGTATTTACACAGTCCACATTGCGATAAGAGCTGGCAGCGCAAGGGTTCCAGTTTTGACTCCCCAGTAGTAGAGGAAAGCAACAGGAAAATACCGAGAGGCTCGAGTGCGCACTCATGTAATGCGGACATGTGTAGAACTGTTTTAATATTTGCAATTTTGATGTTTAACGACCTCACTTTGAGTGATTTTTTTATTCTAAAGACAAAACATGTTTCGAAACGCGTAAAGATATTCAATCGAACGCAACACGAAGTCACACGGCCGAAGAAATAAGGTAAATATTATACAGAATTTTTATAATATTAATACAGAAATATTATATATATATATATATTAATTGTAAATAATGCAAATGTTAGTGTTTAACACATTATTCAGGTTTGTAAGGAGCTAGGACGGGTTAATGTCGTGTAATTCCCCGTTTCAGAGGCAGTACTGTGCACAACCAGAAACCAGAAACGGTGCGACATCCTCTTCGCTCGCAACGTGTATAACTCTGTCTTCTTCTTCGGCACGCCCGCGAGCGTATATAAGAAAAAGAGCACAGTAATAAACCAAAACTGAATAGCCTTTGTTACGACGATGCAAATTTACGATTGATTTATGGATCGTTGGGCTGAAAATAATAACTGCGAACTTGACAAAACCCATAAACAATTCAGATGCAGACCAAGCGTAGGCACATACTACGTCCTGCTCGACGAATGGTTCACCATAAATAAACAAAGCATTTTGTACATCTTGTCAGTAAATATATTAATTTACTGTAAATCTGAAAAATGTAGCTTACTGGAAGACTAATAACAAAACTTTAATGCAGTTAGAATATAAACAATGTTCGAGATAAGGGCAGATTCTGATTGTACTACCCTCAAAACATGAAGGAAAATCATTTTCTTTGTTCAAATTCCTTACCACGGCTATTGTTCTCAACATTGGGTGCAAGGTATAATTACTTTCTGTCTGTAGAACATCTATTCAGTCTTGTTTGTGATTCTCTTTAGCAAAGAGTAGGTGTGGATATTGTGTTTACAATGGCACAGAATCCGAGAAGGAAGTTATGGAATTATTGATGAAGAGTAGTGACGAGGAAGACAACATTTTCTCAGACAAAGATATGGATGCTCCCGGGCCTTCTCATAATCGTTCAGCACCACGTGCAGCTTCATCAGAAAGTGAAACATCAGCAGGAGAAGATGATGATGAAGAAGAAGAAGAAGAGGTAAGAAATCTTCAGAAGCGAAAAAAAATTTACGATTGGTCGGCCAACAGTCCTGCGACAAAACGTCACTCTTTTGATAAAGCAGTTAGCGGATTACGAATTAGTTTCAAAGACACGGCAACTCACTTAGATTTTTTAAAATATTTTCCCCTTAGAATTTATTTCTGTCATTTGCACAGAATTAAATAAATATTACAAATTTGTTACCGCAAAATTGACATTAATATCCCGATTGTCCCGATGGAAAGATATAGAGCCTGCAGAAATTAATTTCTTCTTGGCGTGTTCACTGCTGATGCCAAGAGTAAACAAATTAGAAAAAGACGAATATTGGGCAAAGGATTTGCTATTACTGACGCCGATATTTCCCCAAATTATGTCTAGGGACCGATTCAAACTAATTCTGCGACTTTTACATTTTTGTGACAATTCTACCCCTACTCAAGATAGCCTTGTAAAAATACGGCTTATTGTCGAACACACAAGAAAAAAATTTAGAGAGGCCTTAAATCCATTTGAAAATTTAGTAATTGACGAAAGTTTGTTGCTATTCAAGCGGGCGCACCTCAGATACGGCCTGTCCGCAAACCTCCGGTATAGAAATACTTTTGGAATTTTGTCATCCCTCTCTCAGGTAGCAAAAGGCCTAGTGTCCGCAAATCTCCGGAAATAGCTTGTGTTCGCAAATCTCCGTGTCCGCATCTCTCCGGTATTCGTTTAGATAACCTCGGTATGATACTGTCGGGTTCGTTCGCCTCACTGCAGCTACATACATTTCTTCGTCTATATATTCTTAAAATGTAGGGTATTGTGCGTCCTGTTAAAATAGAAACAGTGCTCCGTTTGAAAGGACAGGCAAGAAGATCAAATTCTTTGGAAGTATTTTTGGTCGTTAGAAATCTAATACCAAAGATTGTTTGTCGAAAACTAACAAAAATGGAGTGGGCATAAAGTGAATGGAAGAAGCAAAACGGTACAGAAGAGATACAGCGATATTCTCTAGAGTGTCTTTCCAGAACTCGTGTCACCCCGGTCTGTAGTAATCACTGACTGTTCGAGAGGGATCAGGTAGTTTATAAATGGAAACTTCAGCCACCCTCTTGCACATAAAAATGTATAATAATAGTAGGCCAGAAAATCATAGGAGTCCAAACACAAAACTTTGAATACCTGAGATCATGGTCAAAGAGAGACATCCGGAAAAGAATACCGTACATATAAAGATCGGAGAATACTTCAAAGGATCGGTGTCACAACATTCAAGACCTACGTAAATAAAGATGAATTGTAAATATTTCACGAATCCAGCAAGGAATTACTTTTTGATATAATGAAGCCAATTAAAAAGAGTTATTTCTCCTATTTATCCTTAACGATTACATAATAATTAAACATATAAAAGTATTAAAAAGTTAAAATAAAAATTAAATAAGAAACGTGAGATGACAGTCATATGTACATGTGCCTCATGTGCCTGTCCAAGGTAGTGTGGTGTGTGTGTTTGTTTAATCATTCCTTGTGCTCGTATAGACTACACATTCATACTTGAGTAATCTGATTGTAGCAATGTAACAGTTCAACAAACACTTAAAGAGGCGCGCTTTGGGTGCAGTCGCAGAAGGACCTGCCGTGCTAACTTAATGAAAATAAAAGGAAATTAATAGTGAGGTAGTCATGTTTAATTAAAGGTAGTAGTGAGGTTTGTCCCTATTAGTGAGGTAGATGGGCAAAATTGACAGAGAAAGAGTGAGTGAGAGAAAAGGAGAAAGAGTGAAGGGGAAGAAGAGAGAGGGGGAGAGAGAATTACGAATTTTTAATTATTCTCATTCATACCGAATATCATTTGTAAGAATATAGTTATTCAGTTATTGGTATACAGTAGTACCGAAGCAACATGTTTCAAGTTGACTCCCATCCGTTGGAAATTTATGCAACATTCTGATTAAAATCATAAAAATTTCTACAAGTACCAATAATATAAATAACAACCTGCAGAAGCAGAAGAGTTTATATCTATGGAAAAAGTAAGTTTGGAATAGATGAATACATATTATAACAAATAAAAAAGAATAATTTATTGAAAACCTAGCCGACGAAAAATTACTTACCAGATTCTAGATGAAAACAACAATGAAGATGAGATCAAACAACTGTTGAAGAGAAGAGAGCTAATTTTTTATCAATAAATTCCGTTGAACAGTACTTAAACAAAACATTATGGGCAATTTATACTATAATATTGATACACATGGGAATCAACATGACCTTAAAACAATACTCGCTTTTTATGAAAACCACGTAAGAAAGCCAACTAGAAGTAACGCGGGCTGCTATACATAATCTATATCCCTTTTTTACGTTTTCCGTCCAGTGAAGTTTTTGAGATTTTACTGTATAATATAAACTAATATTGGCTGCCTAACGAATAACAAATCTTGTTTTCATTTGTTAACACTTTTTTCCTTTGTTTTAATTTAGCATTCAGAAATAACCGTATTTTACACTTTACATTGTGTGTTGCTGTTTTGTTAATAAACGTTTATAGTCTTTATATTAAATGTTATTTTGTTACAGGCTACGCATTGTATAGACTATAGGCCTACACATGAAACGCTATATATTTCCTAACTATGGCTTTTATTTCTTTAAATGGTAAACGAAAAAACGAATTAATATTATTATCTAACTTATGAATGAAAATTGATGTAATTGCACTGTAAATTAAGAAATATAATAATTTGTAGTTAGTGCATTTCTTCTTTACGTCGTGGTATATAGATACTATCCCATATTCAAAACAGCGAAAATGAAGAGTTTGTACGAATATTGGGAAAGTACCCAAAAATGTATACAACATTGTTGTATGTGTTATATTCCAAGCTGTTCGACCGTGGTCGATTGCTTAAATTCTCGTGTCTAAACGTTTAGGCGCAAGAACATAAACAATGAACCACGGCCTAGCAGCCCAGAATACAATAGTTTTAACAATGTCGATCCCGGACGTAACAGCGTTTGTAACAAATTTAAGTAACAGCTGCAGTGTGTTGTAATGTTACATTAATTATATTTTAGCTTTTCGTATATCACAGTGAGCAGTAATCTAATTTTTTTGAAATAATACGTGAAGGCTTATATATTAAGAATTAATTTTTTTTATAGTTTCCGTAACTTGCTTGTAAAATAATTAGGTATCCAAAAGGTAAGTTACATATTTTAATAGCAACTTATAAAAGTTCCTCATCCTCGGTTTTTTCCTTTCTTCAAAATGTACCACTTCTTAATTGCGGATAAATTATTTAAAGTAATAATCGTTTCACCAAAGACTGTTTGGATCCTGTTAATAAAACTCTTGAGTCTGCTGCACATAATCCTCGCTTTTGGTTCATGTTTCGTTAACTTTCTACATTACAATAAGTTTAATTATTTTCAAGTTCCTTATAAGTAGCCAACTGTAGTAAACATCATGTACTTTGACCTCTCTCTCACTCTCTCTCTCTTTCTTTCTGTTACTCTTGTTCTTCTCAATAACTGTATCTCAGGAAGTCTGAACGTAACAGGTTCTTAAATAAACTTCATATGACTTAACGTGCAAAATCTTAAACATCATTTGGGCTTCAGTTATGTTATAATTTTGTAAGAAAGCTTTACAAAATACTTTTTACACTGCTTCTGTATACGAAACTAGGTGCAGGTATGTAATCAAATTTTTAAGTAGGCCTATTTATTCTAACACTGTTACAGTTTCTTGAAAACGCCGTATATAAACAAACATTAAAACTTAGTAATAAGGTTTATCAAACTACTATTTTTCTTGGACGCATTAACGCAAATCAGTAATCTAGAAACCAATTTTACATTGAAAAATCGATGCCTAATAAACGGAATTTGATATGCAAAAACCCATCGGTTAAGAAAATAAAGTAAACTTGGTTAGTAACAAATAACTTTGGCAAAAATTTTTAAATTGATATAGGCTATAATTGATTCCAATTTTATTACAATCTGAGAAATGAAGCCAAAAGATTTTCATAAACGTTGGTCTAGTAACAAAAAACGTTTCCTTCTTAAGCGCACAATATTATAATTTCCCTTTCATCCCGGAAAAAAGACTGTATTAAGCTACTATCATACTTGTCTAGTCTACACTATTTAATGGGTATATTATATGTTTCACAAAAATTGATTATCTTACAGATGGTTTTAATATATCACTAAACTTTGTGAAAAGTCTGAGTGAAATGTCTGAGTGAAAAGAATTGTATACACAACGGTTGATGTTAATGTAGGTCTTAATTCGTTTCAAAATTTAAGGATAAATTAAAAATTAAAATTATCACATATATTGTGTGGTGTATAAAATAAATTGTAATAATCCTTTCTAATATGATTACTTAAGCCATAATATCCGAAGTTGGACCGTTCCTTTATTCTTCTGTAGCCTCCTACATTCTTGCATATCTACTGTCATATTCGCGTCTCACAGTCATAGTAGACAGTAGGCTATAATATTATACCTTTTTTTTTTTTGCTTTGTCTGAGACTTGTCTCAGACGATAAGACTCAGGCTGATCTGGGGCAAGCACCCTTCCGCCGACTGGAGATTTAGAGGAGTCGCACGCCAGCGCAGCGCGGACCGGTGGCGAAGTAGGTGGAGGCATTCAGGATAGAGTGTAGTGTATGGATGTGTATTTGTGTGTTTACGTAGTGTGCAGAGCCAAATGGGTGATGGAAGAGCCATAATAAAAGTATAAGTCAAACGACAGCCAAGACGAGGTCGAGTAACGCAGGACGCCAAAGCTGGAGGGAGGTGTCAGAGAGGCGTCAAGGTAAGGCGGGGAGGCACAAATGAGAGGGATAAAGACCGGATAGGTAGAGTAGCATAACAAAAGTATCACGCTAAATATTTAGCTTAATGCAACATAAATAAAGAAGAAAAGTTCCATAGTGAGTGAGAAGAATGAATTGTTTTAAGGATTAAACTAGAAACTGTATATTAAGTCAATAAAATGTTAATAAGAATGAAAAATAACAAAGAAAACCATTGATAAAAATAACTTACTATGTAAAAACTCAATAAACCAGCAGTATACCCAGTAGATTGGGGAAGCAGTAAAAAGGGAAGGACAAGAAAAAGGAAATAAAAGGATGAAACCATATTAATAAGGGAAATGTATAAGGTCAAGATGCAGAGAAACCACAAGACCAGAAATTACTAATATAATAATGAAGAAAGGACAAAATAGGTCAAGATTTCCACAAAGAGCCTAGAAACAAGAAGAGTTATTCCAAAAAATGTTAATAATGGAATACATACCAATGAACAAAATTAAAACCAATATATTTAGACCCAGTAACAAGTTACAAGATACAATCCCAAAGAAAACCGAATTGTATACTAGTTATAAGTATAATATGTGAAAAATTATTAAAAGGACTACCATTAGTGTAGCCAAAATAAGTGACACACTATAATGAAGTGTAGTGTAAGAAATCTATTAAAAAGACTACCATCAGTGTAGGAAATACTAAATAAAAACTAAAAGACAGTCTAATGACTGAGGGCAATTTTGATAATAAAAGTGTTTTCAAAAATTAAGTAGTATAAGAAAATAATAGGTATAAGATGTTTTTATTTTATTTTTTTCATTGTGTTACCAAAAATAATTATAATGAACACTAGAGGTAGTTAATAACTGAAGGTATCATTAATTATAAGATGTTTTTATTTTTTTTTCATTGTGTTACCAAAAATAATTATAATGAACACTAGAGACAGTTAATAACTGAAGGTGTCAGTAATTATAAGATGTTTTTATTTTCACTTCATTATATTACTAAAATAGGTATAATAAACACAAGAGACAGTGGATAACTGAAAGTGTTATTAGGCATGAGATGTTTTTGTTATGTTTAAATGATATTATAAAAAAAAAAAAAAGTTTAGTAGATATAAGATATTCTGTGATATTTTTAAATCATGTTATTTAATTTTCAAGTTTGTAAGGCAGAGAGGCAAGTAGGAAATAGAAATGTAATAATTTTATTCAAAACAGTAAACCATATATAATGTACAAGCAGACTAGCTAAGACACCACTTTAGGAAACACAGACTAGTAATGTAAACCCAAAACTATCTATCAGAGAATCCAATTACATAATAGGGAATAGAATTCAATACATACAATACAGAAATTGAAAATATAATTAATACAGACACAATTAATAGCGAATAGAATGACAAAGGAAAGAAAATTAACTTCTTTTTGAAACAAATAATACTAGGCCTATAATGGTAATCTAATCAGACTAAACAGTAAATTAATCAATATTGAAGTGTTTTAACAACAAAATTATTAACAACAAAGATAATCACGGTGTTATTAAGAATATTCCATGGAACTATTATCAGAAAAAACAATTAAAAACCATTTAAACCCTAAATTTGTACAAAATATGAGGCATACAATAATTATAAAAAATTGTAATTTTTGGGCTTAAATGAGCTGGAAACAAACCCAGCTATATATCCAAAGATGTAAAATTAATTAATCAATATTACTGAGTAGTTAGATTTATGTAAAATTAAGAAATATTTGAAATACAGTAAAAAATAAGAAAACCTATTATGTATATTTAGATGGTGAACAAAGTCTTAGACAGATATTTTTATAATTGAACAATATAAAGAGGAAAAAGACATATCACAAATTACCCTAAAACGACGACGTTCAGTCTATTAGTCTATTGTTAATCGTGAAGACGACTAGTTGAAAATGTATTAGCAGAATACCGAAAAAGAATAATTTTGTGTAAAACCGAGTGTGGTTATGCAGAATGTAACTGAGGTTAACTAAAAGTGAAAATAACATTAACTATTAATTTTTAACACCTCACTAATTCTAAACAACAGTAATAACATCATCAAACACAAGCAGCAGAAATCAACAGCCATTTTGAGACAATTTTGGACCATATTCGCAGAACACGTATACACATATTTGAACACCGGATACTTCACAAGAAACCCATCACGAAACGGCATCGCAGGAGAAGAGAGGACACTCTACACTATATTCCTGGACTAACACTACTTTGCAGAGAAGGGAATGTTTATTTATTTCTGCGGGAGAAGCCCAACCAGTTCATCGCAGCTAAAATCGAGGTGACGGCAGCCATACTTGATTTACGAACCAGCACGAGTACACTGCCAGCTTGAAGGGAGTGACGTCATTTCGTCGAATGGTTCGATATTAATTTTCCTAATTGACAATTTAAATAATAATATTGTTTTATTTCAGCCATAATAATTTAGTTTAAGAATACCTGTAAGAATGTATCTTGTTCCTTGCCCTCTGACCATTTCGACTCGTTAAAAGAACCATAATTACTAACCTTGTAAAAATATATTTTGTTGATCTTGTTCGCTACCGACTGGAGCACATATTAGCCAATGCCTTGGTCATGCGCAGTTTGACTGGCGCATAATTTTGAATGTTAATAAATGAACATCATTATTCAGTTACAAGAGTTGTCTTTATTTCTATAATTAATGTTAACTATTTTTTTTTCTAAACAAAAAAATAATTTACAGTGCTAGATTAAATACCTGAGAAAAGTACACACACAATTAATTAATTAAATTAACCAATTAAACATTTTTACTAAGTATCAGTAAAAATTTCATAACTTACAAAATTTTATTTTTTTTTATCAATCAATCACACTTAATTATAAAACATATTTATATTTAATTTATTCTTGGTAATTGGTGAATCGAAGGTGGAGCTGTACCATCGGCGAGTTCAACACCGAGATTCAGACAACATATATAATTCTTACTATCTACATATATTTTATTTATTTTAAATTTGTAATATTTAGCTATGTTACAGTAGATAGGAAAATTTAAGATGTTAAGTGACCAAGAAGGAAGGCAGGTGTAGTAAGTATGACGAAGAGACTTAATTATTTCTATTTCTCCGTTGGCGGGGGTTTCTGGGAGGAGGTCCATCGGGAATGGTGAGGAGACGGTTTATGACAAAGGAAGGTCTGCGGGAGTTACAGGTAGTATTAATATTATACAATACCTCCTTCACATTTAAGTTGAGGAATTCCAATCAGCCTTCCTTTGCGTTACTTCTCTCTTGAGCCCTTGATCTAATTCGTTGCCTGCTCTTTATTGCAGCTGTAATATCTCCTTCGATTTATAATTCGTAACGTTAAATATTCTTCCTCACCCTGGAATTTTCCATTCTCTTTTACTAATTTCTTGTCACTTCATAAGACTTTCCTATACAAAAGCAAGTATATAAAAAAGTTATAAGGTCGGGGATTAGCTACCAAACGGCATTGTTTAAAAACATTAATTTACAAGTTTCTTTCCTATAGTTCATCGTACACACCCTTGCGAGATAAAAATAACTACACGGTAGTTTCTTTCGCAATTTTTCGCATTATTTTGAGACAATCGACTGGTGATTTAGAGATAAATACTTAATATTAATGGGGTCTCTTACATTTTATATTATATCTGTTTTCTATCCTACTGATAGAATTAGAAAAACGGTAGCTACCTCTCTTTTCCTTTTAAAATCACAATACATATTAATTTACCAAGTAGCAGTTTCCTTCTTCATTTAAAATTTCTATCAAATCTACTGTATATTGGACAAAACAGAAGGGGAAACATACGTGCTTACAAGGTAGTGTAAACATCCTGTAATGCTGTCAAATCAAAATACAAAGGAAGGGGAAGTGAGTACTGTAATGAGTAGCCCCTACATTCATACTTATGCAGGTGTAGGTGATGATAAAGAAACACCTAAAAATATATATATATATATATATATATATATATGATTAGAAGTACGTACAAGAAGGAGTACTATCACATTTACAACACATAGATTCGAAATATGAATTTGGCGTGTTCGCACCTCTAGCTGTTGCCTGTAAAGAGCATAATCACTAAACACAAGTTTTTGTTTTATTTAGGAGAAAGAAACTGTTTTACACTAAAAACATTAAAATTCTTCATTGTCTCTAAAATTGCACATAATTCACCTAATTCGAGGCCTAGCTTAGGAGCTAATTAGTAGATAGCAAGAGAGGGTAACGAAAATAAAGTGTCAGGGGAGGTTGAAATGAGATTGACAGGCTGACATGCAGACAAAGGGACACAGTGAGTGTGTGTGTGTGTGTGTGTGTGTGTTTAGGCTATATAGTTTTACAAACCCTGCATATGTTTATGATACGAATTGCTGTTTTAATTCACATGCGTCAGATATTAGGCAACACTTATTTACGCTACGTAGCGTGCCCGAGTTTACGTTTTTGCTTATAAGAGTAAACTATTTGTAGAATTTGATTAATGAGACAGATTTCTTTATCTCTGCCCTTGTTTCTCTCTGTCAGTCTCTCTCACTCTCTCTCTCCCTCTCTCTCTCTCTCTCTCGCATACACACACACGCGCGAGCGAGCGCATGCACGCGATCGCCACTCATACAGTTCCTTCTTTTTCTTGTCACAATTTCAGTGTTACACACAATCCCTCACTGTCCTTTTCTTGCCCCCCTCACACTTTGTTTACTTCTCCATCAAATCCTAACCTATACGTCAAATTAGATCGAAACTAGACACATTTTGTAATAGTTTAATCGATGTGCCTAAACCAGAAAATTATTGGGTCACTTGTGTGAAAGAAGAAACTTTAATTTATTTACCTTATAACAATTCCCCCTAAATAAAAGGGAAATCCCCAAATTCATATTTCGAAGCCACCTGTTGTAGACAAAACGGTATTTATCTTGGATACATACGTCTAATCTCATACAAACGTTTTTATGTGTGTTCCCATCAGCACCGACACACCTGTACAGGCTTCTCCATATATTTCTACACCTGTCCAAATATGACTATACTGATTACAATAGTAATTTCTTCTGCGGTTTGTTTATGACCATAAGATATGCCTTTATAGTTCCTTTTAAATACCATTATTTTCTGTTCATTCGTACAAAACTTTTAATTGTTGAATGTGCCTATTCTGATAATCTTTGCCAAACCCAAATATTAATGTTATACGGCGTCACCTTATTATGTAGCAAACAAAATTAGAAAAAATCACTGTTATTTTAGCAATAGCTTTTTTAAGGAGCCCAGAGTAGGCCTACTAGTAGGCCTATACCTAACAGAAGGATCAGTATTTTGTCTTGGAGTTCACTCTCCCAGCTGAGATACCCATGTTTTTAGGGACCAGGAACTCGCATTTGAACTTCTATCATCAGCTGCGTAATGTAAATCCACTTACGTGTAAATCCTAGATAAATGTACAAGCCTATGCTCTAAAAGCATAAGCTATGGTACCCACAATCATCTACGTTTTACTAAAATAATGGTTGCAAGTTAAATTTTTTGATTCATGTTGATGCTTTTGTCTCGAAGAAACCAGGTAAATTAATCTGCTTTTCGTATCCGGCCGACGATAGTGTGCTCCCACTTACGAACAGTGGCACTTGCAACTCGTTTCACTTACGAACACTCAAGTAGATAAGACACGTAATTAATTTTTGATACGTGAGAGTACGTCCCACTTGCGAACACACAAACAACGATGTATGTACATCCACACTGTATTGTGTTTATGTTTTTATAATTCGTTAAATGCATTTTTTGTTACCAACTACGTTTACCAAGTTACAATTTTTATAAAACGCACACACACACACACACACTTGCATAGCCGCTCCCTCACTCACTCTCTCTCTCTCTCTCTCTCTCTCTAAATTAAAAAGGAAGGTTATTTTTTATTTATTTTTATTAGTCAACTTGTAGAACGGACGACGTGATCTTGAGAAACATCCCAACTTCAGAATCTTTTTCATATCTTTTAGTTTATCCAATTCAGTATACTTTTTCGTCCTTTTCATAGCTTAAAAATTTCACTCCATCGTTACATCGTGTTCTGAATAGATTTCTCTGCCTCAGATTATAAACATTTGATAATGTTTTTTATTCTTGGATGTGGTCTTCCAACGTGGCTGTTTAGTTTCTGATGCGTGCTTGTACGGTATTATTCATTGTATGACGTCGGAAGTAGCAGTTCCGTAACTCCTGTGGCACTAATAATTGTCTAGCTATTGTTCTACGAAACAATTAAAGAATTAATCGAGTTTCTCTTCCTCTGGAACTTGACCATGGATATACTGCCAGCCACATTCTACATCTTTTCGAAGGAAAGCAAGTATAGAACACATTAGGATTTTTGTGCTCCCTAAGTCATTTGAATGTGTATACTCGTGCAAAGTGACTACTGCAGCTTTTGAATTTTTCATTCATGAAAAATTACTTTTAATCTTTCAAACTCTCTTTTCTATTGATTTAACCAAAAATCGGGAGCTTAGCTTGCACAACGTCTTCGCCCGGACGGAAACTACTCTCGTCAATTTTCAAACCGGGACAATTGACAAACTGGCCGGGACCCCGGAATCAGGTCGTCAAACCGGGACAATCCCGGTCAAACCGGAACGTATGGTAAGCCTATTTATACATGTATTTATCGGTTTTCAATATTGATGTGAGCATTGCACTGTAGAATTAGGAAGCGATTGTATTGAACGAATAACGATTATCAAATGATATACGGTATTCCTTTTAGTTCAACAATTCCGTCATCTCGTCTCCGGTACTTTGGAAAACCATTGTTATTTTCAATAGTTTAACGTAAAATGTTGCTCGGTTATTATGTGTACATATTCCATCAATCATGCAAGGAACATTAGGATTACGAGCTCTACAAGATCCATGTATCATTCGAGATAACAATTTTATGAATCCTTGGAAAACTGACTGGGTCAGGTATTTCTCCGCACAAAACTTAGGATAAGCAAGAGGTAGTGTATTAACTTTTTAAATTGTATATTATTATTATTTTTATTATGTTTTTACTATAAAATATTCATATTATTTTAATATGATTTTCTGGAACACGTTTGGTGGAAACGTAAAAACAGACAGCTGATAAAAAAGATGTTGCGAGTTCAGACGTAGATTTGTATATGTGTCAGCCAAAACAGTATGTTTTGTAAACGTACACGTCTGTCATTACAACATTAAGAATGTTATTTGACCTTGAGTAGGTACTCATGTTGACGGGAATGAGAAATCTTGTCTCTGTGCTGGAGACCTGTGGTGTTAACGCTGAATAGACACAACACATATCACTGTACATAGCAGTGGCTGACGTTTACTAACCATTTCTGAGTTCGCGATACCACAAGTCAGATTAAACTGTGCACAATATTTGTAGAAAATACGGACGTGTGTGACGTAGACGCCAGTTTGCAAAATGCATAATCGTTCCCGCCAGAAATGTAATCACGTTTCTCGTTTATCTTGTCTCAGCCAAATAAACATTACTATGCGTTTACCATGTTCCAGTGTCCTTCTTATTTCATAAACACTTGAGAAATTTTATTGTTTCTTACAGACGCAACCTTAGAGGTGTCCGGCAGGTGTAAATGTACATAACCTCCTTGGCTCATTCTTTAATAAAAATAAGGGAAAGAAATAGAACGAATAAGGAGAGAGAGAGAGAGAGAGAGAGAGAGAGGGAGTATGTGAGAAGGGGGTGTGAGAGAGAGAGAGAGAGAGAGAGCAAGAAAGTGAGACAGAGGTACACAGACAGAGAGGAGCTGTTTCGTTAATCAGGGTAAAATTATATGCAAATTTTGAGAAGGACCGGTGTCCTAGGCCAATAAAGACTTAGCTAAAAACATTCAAAATACGAAATATATACAATGTACACAAAATCTGAGGTGTACAAAACATATAAAAGACATGTCATAAGATTTATTTAACAAAAGAAATAATCGGAGTGGGCGAATGGTAGGAGTAAATATGTAATTTAAACAATCCCTTTTAATAATAAATGGTTTTATAATAATTATGTTCAATACATATAGGCCTAAGTGTGTAAAACGAATTCCCTACAAGAGTTTTAAAGATTAATGAAGATTTAATTAATTCCCTACAAGAGTTAATGAAGATTTGTCTTAAATTTTTTCAGAGTTACATAATTATTATTTGTTAAAATATACATATATTTTATTCAGAAAATATTAGATATTTGTATTTAATCTTTTATTTTATTTTATTTTTACTTTACCGAGTATAGTTACTATTTATAGAAAACCGTAGCAAAAAATATTTGTAAAAAATGTCTATCTGTATTCATACTTTTACCAGTACAGGTACAACCTGTCATATCCGGACTAATATGGCGACCGGCGGATCCGGATATGGAAAAATCCGGATATCACAAGGTCATTTATAAACCGTATTTTCTCGCATAATTAACGCACTTTTTTGACGAAAAATACCGGCGAAAATTTCGGGTGCGTAAATTATTCAAGGATTTCAGATATACCCAAATTTCATTTGAAATTTATTGACATTTAAAAGATACATTAAATATACTGTATTATACACAAAATCAGTTCAACTCATTGAAGTTATCGTCATTTGGCGTAAAATTACGGTTGAGTTTTCTTCTGAACAGTCAAATAGAGTACATTAGGCAAGTTGGAGTTAATGATGTTAATAATAAGATAGAGCAAACTAATAAATAATCAATTTTTTTTATACCGAGGGGGGTATATATAACGATTCATAATATGTCGTCATATCTGAGCGTTAATTGAAAGGGACAGACTGTGCGCTGCGCCGTACGCTAGACAGAGAGCATATAATAAGCAACTATCTCACTCTAACTTCGTCACAGTGAAGCTCGCGGTCGGATGAGAGATAAATTTTATTCAATTCATTTTTGCAGTTCAACCTGCGATAACTTCAAAACCAATAAATATACAGCAATTCTGAAAACTGCATTGTATTCAGTAATTAAAGCTCTATAAGCAGCCAAAATCTCAATTAATATAATTAACAATTACAGAAGATACACAGAAGAAGAACGTGTTTTTTTAGACGTTTCTATTGGTTTAGCATTTGAATTTGTACACTGTACTCTTTAAAATACAAAAAGTAAAATTGGTTAAAGTTTTACTTACAGTACGCCTACATCAGTTTTTTGAAAAAGTTTGTGATTCGGCTGCTTCATACAATGCACACGTTTTTTTGAAGCCATGAAGCCAAAGTGAGTCGACCTAACGCCGCTGCCCCAGACTCAGTTGCCCCAAATAAAGTATTTCAATTGTAAAAACTTAAATATTCAAAAATAGTGAACCATATCGCAGAATGACGTAAGTGTAGTGAAGAAAAAGTGGTGATCAGCCAAAACATCAAGAGTAGTATCTTTACATCCCTAACCATTTCGCTAACCAAAATTGCAAAAATTAGTTTGGAGATACGTCCGGATATGGGAGGTTCCGGATATCACAGGTCAGGATGTGAGAGGTTGTACTGTACTTTTTAACGACATATTATACTAATGTACAATGAAGATATACTTATTATATCTTTATTTAGTATATAGTTATTTACGTGTCAAGAAAAGAACGTGTGAATAAAGTGATCACAACATTTTATACCTTATATGTTTTCTGTCATTGAATGATTAACCCACTTTTTAATAACAGCGTTGAAAAATAGTTGATTACGTCTTTCAAAGATTATTTTTACTACGGTACTGAAATTAAAAATAACTAAGATCGTATACAGGAATTAAACGTAGGCGACTGGAAGCAGTAATTGTATAAACAGCCGAGACACACCAGCTGCTAATATTGCAGGAATTGCTTACGTTCAGTAGACTTGGCAACGCTGTGACCTTCGTGACTTTATATACATTTTGTGGCAACACTGTGCATATTTTTTATCACTAAAAGCTAAACCGATATCCGTGATAAAATAGTAATGCATTTTTTTAAACGTGTGAGTCGTTTGTAACGATTAAGTTGACAGGGTAATTATTATTCAACTTTTTTCAACAAACTATCTTGAAACGGATATATATTTTTACGGTTTTTTATGCTGATTACGAATATGTAAGAATAAAATGTCTAAGCTTACTCATAACTTTTATATATGGGGTCTCAAAAAGATCAACTTCTCTAGTCAGAACTTGCATGTTTAGCTAATGATGGATAAACGTGATATATATATATATATATATATAGTAAAGAAATCTTGTTTATAGTGATTGTGTTTTCGGGGTTTGATCAAGCTCCACGTTGGTTTGCTCCAATTTGTAAAGGAACCTTGTTTATAATGAATTGTTTATTATGTTATTGTAGATGCGACCTACTGCAACTCAATATTAATAAAAAAAATTTATTTTATTTTATCATTGCTGCAACTCTTATGTTGAACATAGCCCTGTGTTGATCAATTAATAAGTGTTTTACCATAGAATAACTCTATATTATAGGTATCTTTGTTAATAATTCGGTAATTCTCTCCAAACCTATTTGGTCCGTATGATTTAAATTAATTCAAATGTGGCGAAAGGAATACGTTAGTTCGGCACTCTCTCGTTCCATCAGCTCTCTACAGCAAGCGCTGCTATTCGTAATTGACTTATTTTTATAGGTTAGTTAGTTTCACTTGATAGTTTAACCAACTTATTTATCTGTAAATTACTTGCCCATCAAAATATAATACCTATTCTACAATAACACAGAACATCATTACATACAAGAAGGATTCTTTATTTATATTACTTTTTAACTTCCAACAGTATTCTTCACAGTTTATTTGATCGTAACATCGATCGTACAATGCTGAATCGATTTGTTAATGGACTAGTTCTGTATAATACAATTTAAATATAATTTTTGTTTATCTCTTATCCCAGGGTACGTGTGATTCTTTTAACGATTAGTAAGGCCAGGTAATGTAAAATTAAGCTTACTAAGTATTACAAATTGTTATTAATTCTTAATGAATAAAATTAAATATAAGTTGATGTTACCGTACAATGCGATTCTCAAGATAGCCGTGTCTGTTTACAACCGCATGCAGACGTCCTGGTGAGGTTATTTTTGACCAGAAAATGTGTCCAGATTATCAATAAAGTTGGAAAGGTGATGTCCCGGAGTGTAACAGGAATTCTTCTGTTCTTCGTTCTTCTTCGCGAACCTCGTGGTTGTCGGTCCCAGTGGAGTTGGTGTAGTATTACAATTTCTTCAATCTCTTGGAAGTGAAGTTTACGTCTCCAGTACCAAAGGTTCTTGTGTCTATTTGATTTACAATTTCATTAGTTTAGACTTCTTGTTCATTCAATAAATATCCTGGTTCAATTGTAAATCGGGTTCATCATTATTTCTAATGGAATTAGTTTGAAGAAGAAATTAGTAATTCCGCTACATTTGGGATGTGTATAATTATATTTCCCGAACTCTAGTAATTATTCATCAGTTTTGTTTGAATGGATTGGCTTTAAGATATTAGATTTATTAAGGTTTATTCCTTTTTATTTTATTTTATGTTTAAATTCGTTTACTGAACTGTTTTCAATCGTATATAACAATCGAATGTTAGGTTTTTTTAAATTTTCTTCTGGATTCGTATTAATTTAACTTCACCCATTAGCACATATCAATCGAATGTTAGGTTTTTTAAATTTTCTTCTGGATTCGTATTAATTTAACTTCACCCATTAGCATATAACAATCGAATGTTAGGTTTTTTTTTTAAATTTTCTTCTGGATTCGTATTAATTTAACTTCACCCATTAGCATATAACAATCGAATGTTGAGATTAACAAGATTTCTTGCATTTTAGTTACCCTAACAACCATTACTTTCTGGCATTGGATAATATTCGATATCCTACAGCCAGAATTAGAAAATATTACTACTCTTTTTAAATAAAATACTCCATGCTTGGAATTACACCAAATCACATAAAACTCTCACTTAATCTGCCTTATTAACCCATATATATTTTACTATAGTTTCATCTGACTGGACTTATTAAAAAAGGTATTAATTTCTTTTTACGAATATTAAATTTAGGCCTATTGGTTTTATTAAACTTGTTATAATATGGTTTTGTTTCTAACTTAATTTTTCTTTATCTGACCTACTGTACAAATAGTCACTGGCTTATGGCCACTTACATCAATTTTAATTTCCTGTTTTCAATTCATTATATTATTTACTTCATCATTGAACCCTTCATTATTTTTTAACATAACTATAAGAACTACTTGCCAACTTATTAACACTTATTGCCTTCCTGGCCAAGTTTACAAACATTATTTTAAACATCTTCATTAATCAATTAAAATAAATACATTTAACATAATATCATACCTAATATATGTACTTATACTTAATTATTTAAATACAATTTGAACATAAATAAAAGGAGTACCACTGACTAAGTACTTCCTTAAAGAACAGCTCCACACTTACTATCCACAAAACATAAAATAAATATCCTGTAAACACTATATCATGCTACAGCACAACACCAAGTACATTTTATAACACATTAAATATTAATTGAATAGTATATTATACTCAACTCCTACACATTAAACTCCTCCCATTAGACACAATGTTTATGTTTTACATATCATACTTTTCATTACATATTTTAGATTTGGGTACACTTTTGATGTTTTAATTACTTAGTAACCTTACTATGTACCTTTAATGCGTTCTTCAGGTGAGATGGGCCCTCTTGTATTTAATTATAACAGGCTTTGGGCATTGTTTTAAATCATATTTACCTAGTTTTTTATGTAACGTCGGGGACTTCAACTATGTTACGTTACAAAATATATATATATATATATATATAAGTATAAAAGACTGTGTCTGTTGCGAAATGTCGTGAAGGAATGGTGTGAGCTAAAAAGTGGAAATTCATCACCTAGAGAGTACAGGTTACCACAGCGGAATTTCCGAAGCCTCAGTCAGGGGTTGATCTTAAGAAGCCCATGATGATGATGACTGTGCAGGAGGCATTTGCGGAATCCTGTTCACTCCAGTGGCGTGCAGGGGAGCCATCAAGGCATGACGACTGAAGACGGTGTCGAACTTGGACTCAATCGAGCCTTCGTCTACTTCAGGAACCCTGTCACCACGAGGAAAATTTAGTTTAATGCATTACCAAATTGCCCCGCACCGCACACACATTTCAAACCCGCCCCGACAATTCATACGCACAGAATGTAACAGACACAATTCACCTTTTCATGTTTAACAAATTTTTCAGACAATGCCAGGGCCATGACAATTGCTTTTACTTCAGTTAATCTTCAATACTTCAGTTAGTGTGGTGTAAACTAGATCATTTAAGTACAATTACATGAAAGCAGTGTTCACAAGATGCAACTCTATTAATAAAACATCTACTTATTGCCAAATTAAATAGCAATTACATACTCTATCATTTTCAACTACTGATTATTCATCTGGGCTGCTTAACAGAGTTTAACTAATTATGCAAAACTTTTCATGTACTACCAAAATCTCGCCTCGTGCTGAAAGCAACATCGCACACACACAGAGTTTAAATCTCAAAGCATCGGAGTCATATTCCGACATAAACATACTTTCTTCCTTTTAACTAAAACAGAGAACATAAGGTTACTTACAAGGAGTACTTTATTGGCTTAGCACGCCATAAAGAATTGAGAAAACGAGACGAAAATGCGCCGCCGACTGGAATGAACGTACAGGACGAGATCTATATGATGACTGAGAAATTTTTCTCTTCAACGCGACGCGCAGCAGAGATCGCTTCAAGGCGTCTACCAGAATGCACGGCCCTACGCCGGCACTAGTCCGAAAATTACTCCCAACGTACTAATCCGAACTTCTACGGAATTTCCGAAAACGCACCGATACCAAGTAAAGCAAATGACGTGGCCGCTATTTCTGTAAAGTAGCGGCACACAGTGTGCACCATACTAAATGTATCAAAGTTCCTGCAGTGAAGCAGCTTTTGCAGTATGAATCTAGTTACTAAAATCATAACAAATATTTCATCCTAAGCATGTATTTCTGTTTAGTATAATTACTAGCCAACAAAGGGATATACAGTTTTATGCTTTATGATTTTTGCACAAATTATGAGCTATGTAAAATGTCTATATGTACAAACAATATTATGAAAATAAAATTGTCTGTGTACATGAATTTACAGGTTTTTATGTACATCTTATTCCATATAAAGATTTTTTCAAACTGATAGTCAACGCTGTCTATGGTAAATCGCTGGAAAACGTTAGGAAGCGCATAGACTTTCAACTAGTCTCAAATGAACGACGGCTGCAAAAACTTGCTTCCACTCCACGGCTGAAGCGTATGATCCGCTACACTGATGACTTGGTTGGAGTGGCGTTATTCCTTTCCCGTCCGCTGTACGTTGGATTTACTGTTCTTGACATTAGCAAATTGATAATGTACGATTTTCATTATCGATATGCTGTTGCCAAGT
This sequence comes from Magicicada septendecula, assembly GCA_034769895.1. Lineage (NCBI taxonomy): Eukaryota > Metazoa > Arthropoda > Insecta > Hemiptera > Cicadidae > Magicicada > Magicicada septendecula. The sequence goes on from CM068372.1 coordinate 19,954,528, forward strand.
ACGGCCCCTGTTTCACTGAACATCCATAATTATACAATCGATTGCAGAAATCGATAAAACCATTAACCTCGAGACTCATCTTCGTCCGATACAAATTTTCTATGATGACTAAGGCAAATCGGAAATCAGAACGTACACACAAACTTTCTGATTACACACAAACACGCGCGGTCGTATCGATACTGTATTGCTTCCCACGAACAGGATTCATAATGTTTATCGGTTCGTTTGTTTTCCCAATTACGGTTAATGTACGAAAATACTTTCAGTATCGCTGAGAGATGCTAACTTCTTAAAGCTTAAAGCAGTGGAGAAAGCTTTCCACCAGGGACATATCATTGTTCTAACCCCTTGGTTTAAGCCGGTGTTGTAATCACGTATCGTTTGCAACTCTGTTCCGCTTTCGAAAACTATTTTCAGCGATGTAAATATACCCAATTTGACAATGTCAGTATTAGATTCTTAAACCGTAATACACGCACGCACGCACGCACGCACGCACACACACACACACACACATATAAGTATGTTACTCATTGTATACTATCAAGGACTGTAGTGTTTCATATTATCTTTCCATAAACGACTTACTGACAGCATAAGTGTGAACAAACATGACAACTCATTTCAGTATCATGAAAATATAAGCATGAATGATCGTAACCAGCTTGGTGAAGGAAAAAAAATAAATAAAAATAAATAAAAATCATATTTAGTGTATGTAGTTCTTACCTATCATTGTTCTTCCAGCAGTGTTAAATGACGTGGACTAGGCCTGTTTTACGACTCCGTAAAATTGGGGAAACCACGTTAAAAAAAGCGTAGCGGAATCTCATCCGCCTCAGGCCGCTAGGGAGTGATGAGAGCAAGATGCATTGTTTTATCTTGTAGTAGGAACATACACACAGGGGGAGGTGGCTCGATGGTCAGTTACCGGGGAGTGATGCACACATAGCACAGTGACCTAATTAAACCACATGCAGACCTCTGTAACGTCATACACAAGTGGACGTAGATGCACAACCTTAGGTGCACAGTGACCTAATTAAACCACATGCAGACCTCAGTAACGTCACACACACACACACATTCAAGTGGACATTCATGCACAACGGTAGGTCATGTTTGGTGTCGGTGCACAGTGACCTAATTAAACCACCTCACCCCGCACCGAGTGACGTCATACATAACGGTCTACAGGTACCGCTTATGCAAACAAACCAAGACCTATCCCTTGTGCATTAACCCCCACTTTCCTACTACTCACCGAATTTGATGATACTGTAAATTGTGTTCTAGACCCAGAGCTAATTATCATTGAAGTTGAAAAACGACCAGCTCTGTTCGATAAGCGGTTAAAAGAATACAGCGATCGTAATACATATAAAAGAAAAACTGTGGGGCGAGGTGTGCGTAAATGTAATACGAAATTGGAGTGAATTATCTGCGAAGGAGAAGAAATCTGTAGTTATAAACTCGTTGTGTGACTGTTAGGTATCTCCTCCTCGGATAAGGCATAAGGATATGTTGTCACAATGCAAATGCCTCATCTCCTACGAAAACAAATGTCATAGGTTTCTCTTGCTCATCGTGTAACCCCTCTTTAAGTGTGACTTGTAAAAAAAAATTTGTTTTTTTGAGAAGTATATATATTTTTTTTTTTTAAAGAGGGGTCACAAAATAATTAAAACTAGGCCCAAGCTTAGAGAAGCCAAAAATGCGCTGGATCCAGTGAGACGGGACTTGCAATTAAAACTCACAAAATTAACAATCAATAAAATCTTTTTTATTATAACCAAACTCATTATATCTCCTTTAAAAATTGTTACTTACAAAAATCAATAAATATAACATTTTTAAAGAGAACATAGAATCTAAATGTCATATTTAATGTTATAAATTAATAGGCACAATCTTACGGTAACGTTTGTGCGTTAGGAATGTTTAATTTGTTGGTTTGTAGTCTTCGACCAAAATTAGAATTTTTGAATATATTAGAATCGCCAATTAAACCGCATGATCCTACATCAATTGCTATGAAACAGCAGTCAGCGTCAACTACGCCGAGAAGTATCGTAGAGAATAAGTTCTTATAATTATAAAACTGTGAACAAGAGTTTTCGGGTTTCTTTAGTAGCGTTTCATCCACACCACCCATACAATGAGAATTGTCCGTTCGATTGAAAAATTCTTTGGGGTGTAATCGTAAATCCTCATAAATTTTATAAAACTGTCCATTCAGCGTCCTCTGACTGATAATAGGATGTACCCAGTATTCTTTTTTGTATCGCTACTGTTTTTATTATAAGCGCAAAATCAAAGCCAGAAGACAAGTTGTTTCTACGATGCCCTTTCTATAATGACAAATAATGACAAACAATTATGGTAAAATTGCGATTTATTTATGGCAAGTGTGCGAACTTCAATATTTTTTCACAACAACGATTTTTTTGTCGTTGCGACAGATAATAGCAAGTGTGCGCCTAGCCTTAGTTCGCATTGCTTACCACAATTGTCATGTGTACAAGTTCTCATAGTGATGAATAACAAATTGTTTCAAGAAAGTGTGTAGCAATATTGTCGTCAGATGTTGTACTATCAAGGAGAACTATTTAATAACATACACCAGCTGTGTATACAATTGAAGACATAATATTCAATGCTGTTCTGGCTTCCACTTAATAAACAAACTCGTTTTCATTCAGTGTGTGACCTTGCTTACGTACTCATAACTGTTTAGTGGTGATTCATACACTAGTCAGGTTGATGAACGAAGGAAGTTTTGTGTTTATATCCGCGTAAAAACGAGTGGTGGTTTAAAATAATAATGTACATTTTAGATAATTCATTACGTTTGCTGATAAACCTAATTTTGATAAGTAGATAATACGTAACTGTCTAACAAGAATTTACATTAGTACTCCTACTTTATTACATATTTACACAAATACTCCAAAAATATTTCAGTGTTCACGTAAATTTTATAAGAACAAAATTAATGGTCTCTTAGTTTAGTGTTTATTACTTTAATCTCCTTTAAGCGTTGGTATTCAATTCACAAACAATTATAAATTAAAAAGAAAATTACTTCTTAATTGAAGTTAAAGTCTCTATTTCTCAATTGTGGACTTTTATAGTTCCAATGTAGCATTAATGTACAGATTTTATAATTTAAAGAGAAAATGGGTAAAACTAAATAAACAAAAACAGGCTATAATGAAACGAACAAGCGACAAATTGAACTATTTGTGCATTGATTTTTATAAAAGATCATGACTTGTGAAACGTTTTGGAAGACAAATTGTAATGACACCATTTAATAATATGGTAAAAAATGTAACACTAAATAACGCACGCAAAAAGTTAGTAAATTAGTATTATTTTCCTTATTTAATTAGCTTAATTCAGTTTCTTGAGTTAATGCTTGCAACCTACTACAGACTATTCAACGTAGCATTTCCAGTATACTGGTAATCAACTCCTTAAAAAAAAAGAATGTCTGCAAATTCAAGTAAGACTCTGAATTTGCACGGGCCAATTTTTTGGAGTTGTGATTATGAAATCAGTCGTGGAAAGTTTTAATAACACAAAATGTTTTTTAATCATGATCGAATTCCATGATTTATCTCCAAGGCACGATATAAATGTCTTTTGTATATATAAATAAGAAGTTTTGGATTCAGAATAGTTTAATATAACAAATATTTAGTTATTATAACCTTTTTTGAACTAAAATTAACCACATTAAACAGGATTACCGGGGTTAAACACGAACGTCACTACACATGTGTTTCAGTATTTTTCAAGCAAATAACTTACAGAATACGATTTTAGATATACAAAATTAATTATTTTTGTCGAATTCCATAATGTAGATATACGCGTCTTTTCCAAATTAACTCTGGATTGCATTTCTTTGTCTTGGTTCCCACAGGCTGTAATTTTCACGCGTAAATACTTGTATTAACAAGTATATGAAATCTTCTTCATGTCTTCCTTCAATATCAAGTCTCGATGAAGGTTTTACTCATATTTACCTTCAGTCCCCATTTCTGATATTCCTGTATAGTTTTACTACGTAATTATCCAATCTATGTTTTTAAAATCTTGAGCAAAAAGTAATTGGTCATCAGCAAACTGTAATGAATATACTGTATCACTATGAAGTGGAATTTCCATGTTCCTGCACATTTTCTCCAAATCTCTATTGCGTTCTGCGTATAAATTTTGAAATGCATGGATGATAGACAACATCTTTGGCGTAAACCTTTGGTCACTTGGAAAACAGGTCACAAATTCTTTCTTATTTTTATTCTCAGTACTGGCTTTTTATAGAAATTTTGTATAGCTTTTATGATAATGGAGTTGATACTAGTTGACCTTGAAGCTGTCCACATATTGGCTACCGTACATTGTCATAGAGACGTACATATCCAGACGTGAGAAAATTAGAAATAAAGTTATCAAGAACAGCATAAATGTTAAAAATTCAATTGTTGATTTTATTCAGACAAGAAAATTACAATGGTATGAACACACAAAAAGAATAGCACATCAAATATAGCGAAGAAGGGTTATGGAATGGACCCCACCAGAAAGAAGGAAAAGAGGAAGACCACCTATGACGTAGGTAGAAGAAATGCAGACTATATTGAAGAAACTAGATATTAAAGAAGATCTTTGAATGGTCAAGCAGCAGTGAAAGATGATAATTTAATGAATTCTGTAATCTTTGGTTCCGGAAAATGTGTAAATATTGTACAGCTGGAATAACAATAGATATTACATAAACTTTTTGAAGACTCGTCATTTTATTTTGTACAAGGATGTTTCTTTCTCCTCCTACATTGGTACTGAAAAACACACTTTCTCTTCAGCATTTTGATTTATTAAAAAAGTCCACTAATCACAGTAACTTCAAACAATGGAAACTATACCCTTACACTAATACACAAATATGTTAACAACAGCTAAAAACGGAAACGTAATGCACAAATGAATTAAGCTAATATTAATAAACATTCAAATGAAATTTTGTCAGGCTAGCCGTGGCATGTTTTTTAAATAAAATTAATAACCTATGAGTAAATAAATCAACACTGAGCACTTTGACAGAAATCACAGTTCAAAAGCACAAAACTAAACACCAACAGAATAAAAAACTCACACACTATTATCACCACGGTTATGTTGTTTTCATTGTTATGTAAAATACCAGATGATCAGCTGTTTCTATTTTACAGGTAGAGAGTTCAACAATAAAAACTAAAAAATAAAAATATCATAATAATCTAAAAGGAAAACGCAAAAATGTAACAAATACGCTAAGAATTCACAAAAGGGCTCTCACAACACAAGAAATTCGCATGCAGTGTATTAAACAATATTTTTTTTCATGTCGAAAAGATGTTACAAACACCACAAAATACACATCATTGTATTCATAAAACCCCATATTTTCATAAAAAAAATAAAACTAAAATTTTGAAAAAAAATTTTTCACTTTCGGTGTCCCCTTAACAGGAAATCCATAATATCTGTAGTGTGACAGAAAATATTTAGTATTTACATATGTTTTTAAGACCAGAACATTTAAATATTATCAAATTACTTTTGGGGACAAAAGGTGAAGATCTGGAACTGTTGTGCGTAAACTAGAATATATGGGATTTTGTGGGTTGCGGTACACCTTTTGTGGGGTTTTGTAATCTTACTTACAATTAATTTTAGAGACCGCGCTATTAGTGGCCTGAACTTTGACCCTCTGAACTTCGTCTTCTGTCACATTTGACTTCTCTTCAGGAACTACTCTCAATTTCTCTGTAACTCTTCTCGGTTAACTACTTTTACTAAACTTTTGTTTTTCCCTCCGTTTGCCTTTCAGTTGCTGATTAGTCGTTGGCAAGCTGAGAATGGACAGGTGTTTGGCGTCCAAGATTTCTACACGTCTAAAACACAATGGGTAGGGGGTTCGAAAGGGGGTGTAACGCAAACATATGCTTTTATTGAAGAAAAATGCACCATCCTCTCCACCCAACTCTACTTTCACATAGACGTCTGTGGGCCCTGTTACGCCGAGCAATCAACTCCAAGGTTGTGGTAGCTAATTCCTTCGGCGGGGTGGATCGGTAAACAAATGAGAGATAGGAGTTCTGTCAGGACAATCTGGGGGTATCCTGGGCCCTGGCCTGGCAGGATGGTGCACATCGGCAAAACGATCTAAGGTAACGCAAAAGGACAATTGCAAATGGATTGGAAAAGAGATGTCGGTAGACAGAAGAGGAGATGGGTTCCGTAACAGGTCTAAGGTCTAGTTCTTGGAGTGATCATGATAATGATGTAAAACGAAAGTTAATGACATGACTATTTTTGCTGATGAAAGATTCTTCATATTTTACTTTTTCTGCTAATACTACAGGCGGGCGAACTCACTCACGTATCCGAAGCTATCGTGACTGAGTAGCGACATCTGCAGCTGGCCGAGGAGTCACGGTTATCACGGCCAATCGCCTGTGAACTCGCCCTGCTTTCGAGCGCAGGGATTACACCTTATTTAAGTGGCATTGGCTCCGGTGGTTGGGAAATGTGAGTATAGCTTGCGCGGACGGTGAAGGGTTATTCCCTGACTCCTAGTAACGCCTTGCGATCGGGAACCAGGGTGCACATCCCTTGCCAGAAGATGTGTCGGGCCTCTCAAGCCATTCCTCCATGTCCATTAACACAGTTACACCCTAGTACGTTTGGCCCCGTTCTCTGCCTGTTCCCGCATTGGCAGTTCAAAATGTCCCAAGCTGTTTTGTTGCTAGACATAAATTTAAGGAGCTTCGTCTTTGGCCTCAAGATGCCTCGCGACACCTGTAGACAATGTTGTAGCCAGTGTGGAGCGCTTTATAGTCATAATGTCAATAAATTCGTCTGCGACGATTTGTCATACAATGCGATAAAACGGTTCTGTCGTGAAAGTAAATGCTGCTTCAGTTTGCGGCCGGCCTTAAGGTCTGTGGGAATAGCGTTTGTTTTGAAACAAGCTGTAGAGCGTTGATTATCTGTGGAGTTCTTAGCAGTTATCACCTACTTTACCACTGACCTGGCTGGGTGGTGTTACCTCCCGCCGCCAGAAGGTGGAGGACAGGCCGTAGAACTCCAAGAGAGATCCCATGAGACGAATAAAACGTTCGGGTCCGTAACCATTCAGGATGGTGGAGTGGAAGTCGCCGTGTTGATCAGCAACGTGCTCAAAAATGGTATAACGGGATCGTGAACCCGCCCGACCGGGGGTCCTGTCATCGAACATCCAAGTGCTGATGACAGTTGCGTGGTGGCAATATTACTGTGTCCATAATTGTATGGACATTTGAATTATAGCTTGTTTGCGAGGGTGTTGATGACAGTAGGGAGGGTGGTGGTGTGAAGGGTTTGGTTTATCCTCTTGGCTGTTATTCCCGATCTGATGATGAGCTGAGAAGCTTGAAAGCGTTAATCGGAATATTTTTCTATAGTGGTGTGCAACAGTGATAATTCTGTTTGTGACTGTAACTACTAACACAACTTTCTTAATTATACTGTATAATGAAGGTAAGTAACCAAGTGTTTACAAAAATTACAATTTAATACTTACTCTGCCAGTTGATGCTGATGAAGATCCCCGCCCCAAATTGTACTGTTTCTTCTAGTATTGCTGTTCAGAGTTTAGCATATCAAATGTACTAGCGCACGTGTTTGGTTTTCAATTTCGGAGAATTGTTTGTTTCCTTGTTCTGATTTCTCTCATCATCTGATCTTCCGCCTCTTGTCAGCTTCGTTGTTCTGTCTACAACAGCAGGGCCTTTTTAAATATTCAATCATTTTTTACCGATTAATCACGTTTTTGGATTTAGTTGTTCATAACGTGTCCGTTGATTAACAAAATATAATTTATTTGATACATAGACTTAAGGGGATGTTACACTGAAAAGGGTCGTTTTTTTAAATGTGCATTATATATGGTTGTACTAATTTTTTTATATAAGGAATAGTGTAAAAGAAATACAAAAATATGAAACTTGACTTTTTTAAATTTTATCATAGGTAAAAAAATTAAAAAGTCGGTTTTTGGGCAAATTTGCAGAGGTATTTTTAAATTGATGTTCCTTAAAAAGTACTAGATGGATTTTTTCATGTTTGTGTTATTTTAAAGAGTATGATGTGTTTTTGATATTTAGGTAGATTTATGGTGGTACAATATGTAGTTTCTGTATAAGTCAACTTTAAAATTTGTGTTCTTTTAACAAAACGTTTGCTTTTATTTTACCAATTTTTTTTTTTGGCTTCCAGGGTACTTACAAACATAAGTCTATCTAAATACGAAGAAAAATATCTGTAGAATAAGTGGTAAAAATTTCAGTTTTGTAGCAGAAGTCGTTATTTAGAAATATCAATGTTTGTCTCAAAAAACACGGAAATTCAAACTTTCGGGAAACTGCGATTGAAGTAACGCTTGTCTAGTACATTGCATTGACACAGAAATAACTGGGTAATTAAAGTTTAAAATGCTTATATATCACATAGGTCCTTTAATTCCCTCTATAAATATAATACAATTCAGACCCTACATTTACCAGCAAAATCTTCACAGTGAAATTTACAAAAACAAAAATTGGCCAAAATAAAAAAGTTCAAGTTCAGTTCTTCACAACATTAAAATTCTCCAGCACCGTAAGTTCGGCCTTCCTTTTCTTTCTTCTCTTCTTCTTCCAGAAGTTGTGCTTGCCTCAGTTTTCTTCTATATTCTGTAAACTTCGTCTTTTTACGGATCTGAGCAAGTTTCAATCTCTTCGAATCAAAAGCCTTCGCAGTCTTTGCCGTAAGTTTTCCGGGGCTCACACACAGTGCTTTTTGTAGAGCAGAAAGAGTTTGCCTGTAGCCAGTATTGTATTGGCACACTGCTTCACACACTCTCATTTCTAGTGTTTGTCTTGAAGAGAAAGAAGTTTTTGGACATTTCGACCAAATGATGCCATGGAGCGCCTCATTGGCGTTTTGCGTTTTTCCTGACACGCATCTATCAAGCAAAGTGTCGCTGGCCAACCTCTGGTACAGAGGCAGTATTTTTGCAACACCTTCTTCAGTCAAGGGTGTTTTGATTTTTTGTCTGTGTGGTTCAGGCCTAATTTTTTAGCAATGGCTCTATTGTAAAAACACCACGACTCTGTTAATGCTGGGCATTTTTTCTGATTTGGTTTCTCGTCAGTTGAAGAGCAATGTGTCAATTTGGCGAAAATAGCTGTTTCCATTTTATTTATATCTCCCAGATTACTTTGTATTCCATTTCTGTAGTAACTAGTCAACTTGTTTATAGTTGTTCCCTTCAAACTTCCATAGGCTTTCCCACCCAGAGGTTGGCCTTTGCCGATGTTTTTGGCAACAATTTTTCTCAAACCTGAACAGAGACGCTTTGCAACGTGGTTCATACACTGAACCTTTCACTTTTTTGGTCCTTGTAGAGATTCAAGTCAGTTAGGTGGGCAAAGGTTTTTGAATCACCTTCAGACACTAATGTAGTGTATCGAAATCCTTTTTTTTCTGATCGCTTCCAAATGCGCTCCGCTGCTTCCATCTCCATGGCCGTAGAAGATCCATCGTAGTTTTTTTGGCAGTTAGGCTTATGCTTTCTGTACCATACTCTAAACTTGGAGGTGCTTTTTTCAATTTTTTTTCCTTTTTATCGCAAGCTAGGCAGTATTTGGATAATACTTCATAGTCGATTACTAATCCAGTAACTACATCAATGCAGCAACCGACTCCGTTCTTCAATGTGAATCCCCGTTTCTGCCAAGTTCCGTCGTAACTTACGGATATTTCGATTGGGCCAGGTTCATCAAGGGAGGTATTATTTAGAATGCTGTAAGCCTTGCAGACTTCTTTTCTAGCTTTTTGTAATGATTCCGTTGCAGTTTTGACATTTCGCTTATACATAGTATTCATATGCTGACTATAACTAATAATGTTCATAGGCTTCATATTCAAGCTCATGCTGAAAGACTCTATACCTCTGTGTCCTTTTCCCATGCTAGAAAAGCTCTGAACCATTCTACGATTCACATCATACGAAGGTCGTGTAGAGTCATCTTCACTTAGCCTAACTCGTTCAGAAGTGTCGAACGGTTTGTGGAAATCACAGTCTTTACACTGAACATCGAAGAAGTTGGCATAGCCTTTAGGTGGCATCTGACTAACCCGTAAGGTACTAACACACACAGGACATGAAAAACCTTCTAAAAACTTTACTAGCCTATTTGCATCTACAAAAACTTACTTAGGTGCATCGTCATCAACGTCCACTACAGATTTATAACTGTCATAAAGGGCAAAGACAGTAGCCTTTTCAAACTTTTCACTAGGCCTACTTGTGCCTACTTCATTACCACCATTAGTAACTTCTGGTAAGTTAGTGCTAAAAGAAGTACTAGGAATGTCTGTATCTTGAAACATAGGCCTATCCTCACTTTCATTTTCACCATCACCAATATCCTTTTCAACTGATAAAAAACCTGTAGGAAGTATTTCATACCTTCTGGAAATGTTGATTTTGTTTCGCATAGCAATATTTTTCTTGCTTTTCTTTACTCTTCCCATTTTTGAAAAGTATTAGAAAAAGAAACACTAAACAACAACAAGCAGCTTTCCACAATTACACTATGACAGCTGACAGCAGTGAGCAGAACAACAAAATAAATCAGCTGTTTTTGTTTTGTCAAAAAAACACTGTCACACACACACACACACACACACACACACATATACATATTTGTTCTTTCTGAAATGTATAACTATTCAGAAATAACAACGATGTAGTGTACTTATTTACTGATCCTCAAAGTAACCGCTGCAGCACGAAATCTACCAGTCGCGAAAGAGTGCGCTTTCTCAGAAAAACAATTTTTTCTGGTAAAAATGCAGATGAAACATGACTTATATTATATTTTTTTGTGTAGAACAAAATTAGCAAAAACAAATTCAAAAAGTTTGTCATTTTTGGCCATTTTCAGTGGAACACCCCTTAACAACATCTCACTAGGTGAAAAAGACTACAAAGACGAACTAAACACGATAAAATATCTAGCAGAATCCAACGGGTACAACAGAACAATAGTCAATACGCTACTAAACAAAACAGAAAACAAACAACAGACAAAGACAGAAAACAACTAATTCATAACACTAACATACTGACAAAATAGCCCACAAATTTAAAAAGCAGTATACAGAATCACATACAAAACTACAAACAAAACAAAAAACATACTATAAAAACACACACACAAAGCACAAAATAAATTCAATCTACCGGATGTTTACAAACTAAATTGCTCAGATTGCAAAAAATTCTACATAGGCCAGACAGACGTAGCTTCAAACAAAGATACATTGAATACACAAAGGCACTACACTCCTCCACTACCGATTTGCAAACTACCACATTGAAGAAGACCACACATACAAAAATATCGACAATAACACGGACATTCTACACGTACACACAAAAGACCGAAAACTAGACACCCTTGAGCAATTTGAAATATACAAGCACACAAAAACATATAAAAACGACATCCTAATCGAACAGACACAATTCAAATCACACGCATTATTCGAACATATTACACCCCACACACACACACACACACTCACAACATCGAATCTTCAAAAGTTGACACCTTCGCCAAGAACAAGATAGACAGCGCTCCTAGTACCAGACTCTGACGAAGTTTATAATAAACGAAAACTGGTTCAGGCTATAAGGTAAAATTTTCTTTCACGTTTTCACCCATAAAAATCTTTGTGTTCCGAGTCGGTAGTCATTTAAATATATTTGATTAATTACGAATTACACTAATCTTGTACAAAGTGTCCACTGTTTCAACTGTTAACGGTCCTGTCACACTTCTGACCCTTGTAACGACGGTCTCACTGATCGTCGTATGGTACAGTGGAAAACAGAACACAAGACACGAGTGAAATAACTAATAACCAGGTTTAATTATTACAATTAATAATCTGTCATCAACAAGATAGTTTCTTACAATAATTCAAGTGAAAATTGTCCACACTCAATAATAATGTCAACTATAAAACATTTCGCACTAATTAAAACACAATAACACTTCGCTACAAACACTCGATCCGCGCCAAAGAAATCGCAACACCACTGAACTGACAAGCCGTATGCTATGATTTTTATAGGTAGGGCACGCCTTCTAGAATTCTCCATCCTCAATGTGAACGCCACATAATGCTGACGCTAATGCGTATCTCAAGTGGGCTCTTGATGAATTTGAAACAAACTTCTCGGCTTTAACTGAGGAAACACCTGGCTACTAGTGGTGGGAGGCAACGAGTGGAGGACAATCTCGGCTGTTCTAGAAGATTCGATACGGTTTTCTTCACAACATTCTTAGAAAATATCCCTAACGTATGGCCAAATAATAAAACTGGCCAAAAATGTTAAAATTTTGAGACCGCAGTGCACACAAAAGAGATCAAATAATTTTAAAAATGAATTGAAAAATAAATCATGATATAACACTAATACGGTCCAAATGTTAACAAATTATAATGTTTGTTGTACGATTGTGTTCTCTGGAATTGTTATATTATTCAGGAAATAATAGGGAAATTGCGACTTTTCTTAGCTTTCCCATACTTGAAAAATTATCTACTATCTAAATTTTGTGTAATATAAATGTGCTAGCTGTTACCCGCGGCTTTGGACGCAAGTATTCGAGTTTTAATAAGTATTTTAATATAATTTTTATTGTCTATGTCTAATTGGCGTTCTGTCAGCTCTTATAAAAGTTTTGTACTCATTAGTCCAATTCTCTCCAAAGCTCTTTAAAACACTCGTAATATTTTAACTTGTAATAAATTATTATGTTGGTGCAACATCATTTGGAGATTTAAACGTACCCGTTTATAAAGCCTACGGATATATTTATAGGGTACTTGTTAAATCAAAAACGCTACATTATTTATGTTAGACGTTACTGTGTTAGAAGCATTGTATAACACATGAAACGTTATGGTTTCATCAACCATTGCTTTTATGTATTTCAGCAGTAAACTAAAAATCAAAAACCGTTGTCACTTAATTTCAAAAATTAAATCAACACGTATTTTCACTTTCTATTAGGACAGTTTTCAATTAGTACACTTCTTCTTTTCCATATCGTAATATATCGATACAATCGCATATTACATAAAACATCGAAAATATACTGCAGGAATGAATAAATGTACAGTTCCGATGCCGTTAAAAAATTTTGTTTATTTAATGTTACTATAGTAATTCTGGTCTCTATGGTGTAGTTGACATCTTCAGTAGTAGTATTTAATATATTTCATTGCTTATTTATTGCATCTTTAAAATATGTATAAACATAAATTTTATAATAGTTTAAGACAATTACAAAATATATAGGCGTAGCTGTATACAAAATTACAAAACATATCGATACAATTGAATAGTAAATACATTAAAACTGCAGGAACGGAAAAAGGTACAGTTCAGATGCCGATAAATATCATTTGTTTATTTACTTGTTACTTTGGCAATTAATTCTGGTCGCCATGGCGTTGTTCACATCTTTCTACGCGTAAACGAAAAGGCATAATTAAAAGGGCCTAAATCGTGCTAACGGGGCAAAATATCAAATTATAAGTTAGACAGTATTTTTTGCATCGTGTCATAGGTTACCTGAACAAAATTTGGTGGCAATCGGTGTAACGGTGTGTATTTGTATTCAATACGCATAAAACCTCAGACTTTGAGTTATATATATATATATATATATATATTGTAGCATAACAGAATTATCACATTAAAATTTTAAGTTAATGCAACATAAATGAAGAAGAAAATGTCCATAGTGAGTGAGCATAGTAAATGGTTAAAGATTAAACTAAAGAAACTGTACATTAAGTCAATAAAATGTTAATAAGAATAAACAATAACAAAGAAAACTATTGGTCAATATACGAATAAGCTACCATATATAAAAACCCATTAAAACAGCAGTATACCCAGTAGATTGGGGAAGCAGTAAAAAGGAAAGGAAAGAAAAGAGATAAAAAGGTAAAAACAATTTTAATAAGGGAAATTTATAAAGTCAAGAAGCAGAGAAACCCCAAGACAAAACCAACAACAAATTAGCAAAGAGCTATAAACAAACATTAAATGAAACATAATATTCAAATAAGATGCATTGAATTAATGCCACAAAGAGAAACCACAAGACAAGGAATTTACTAATATAATAAGGAAGAAAGGACAAAATATGTCAAGATTCCTAAAAAGAGCCTAGAAAGAAGAAGAGCTATTCCAAAAATGTTAATAAAGGAATACATACCTTTGAAACTAAATTAAAACCAATATATTTAGACCCAGTAACTCAAGTTACAAGATACAATACAATTGAAACTGAATTGTAAACTAGGTATAAGTATAATGTGTAACAACCCAAAAAGACTACCATAGAGTAGAACCAACTAAAAAGACTACCATAGTGTATAACCCAATAAAGTAAAGTGATGTAATAAAAATTAGAAACTACAGTGAGTGTAGTGAACAACATAGCTAAAAATCTATGTAAAATATTCAATGAAGGAATTGGAAAAGAATAATATAAAAGGACTACCATGAGTGTAGAATAATACTAGAAAAACCATAAGAAGCAAAGACAGTCTAAGGACTGACAACATTATTAGTAATAAGAGTTTTTAAATTATATATAAGAAATACTATTACCAATAAAATGTTTTTTAATTACAGTTAAGTAAATTGTGAGAAGGACAATAAATACCAGAGGACAGTTCATAACTGAGGGTATAACTAATAATAAGATGTTTTTTATTTATTGTTAATCAGATAATATATTAGTTATAAGGGGATAATAGATATAAGATGTTTTTAATCACAGTTAAGTTATTATCAAAAGAAACATAAATACAAAAGACAATTAATGACTGACCGTATTACTAGTAATAGGATGTTTTTATTTTTTTAATTAAAATTATGTCTAAGGAATAATAAGGATAAGATATTTTGTTATCATTGAATGATACAGTTAAAAATAATAGGCATAAGATGTTTTTGTTATAATTAGGTGATATATGAAAAATAGTAGATAATAAGATGTTCTGTTGTATTCAAAATAATGTTAACTAATTTTCAAATTTGTCAAGGCAGAGGGGCAAGTAGGAAATAGGAATGTTATAATTTTATTTAAAACTGTAAACCATATAAAAAGTACAAAGCAGATTAGCTAATACACTACTCTAGAAAAACAGACCAGTAATGTAAACCAAAACCGTCTATCAGAGAGTCAAACTTAATTAAATAAATTCAATCAAACTACATAATATAAGGAATAGAATTTAATCCATACAACACAAAAATATGAAAATGTAATCAGTACAGATACAAATAATAACGAATGTAATGACAAAGGAAGAAAATTAACTTCTTTTGGAAATAACTAATACTAGGCCTAAAATGGTAATCAACTCAGACTAAAAAGTAAATTAATCAATATTGAAGTGTTATAACAACAAAGTTATTAACAACAAATAATAATCATGGAGTGAGTAATATTATTTCATGGAAATGTTATCAGAAAAACACTTGTAAACCATTTAAATACTAAATTTGTACAAAATATGAGGCCTACAATAAATATCAAAAATTGTAAATTTTAGGCTTATCTGAACTTAAAACAGACCCAGCTATATATCAAATTATGTAAAATTAGTTTAAGAATATTGCTGAATAGTTAGATGTTTGTAAAATTAATAAATAATTGAGTTACAGCAATAAATAGGAAAACTTGTTATGTATATTTAGAAGTTGAAACAAGTCCAAGACATGTACTTTTATAAAAAGACAATGGGAAGAGGAAAAAGACATTTCATAAATTACCCCAAACGACGACTTTCAGTCATCAGTCTATTGTTAATCGTTAATGTGAACAGTTGAGAAATTACTGACGGAAGACAAAAAAAGTATAAATTAGTGGAAAAACTATGAGTGCAGCCTCGAAAAGTGTAACAGGGGTTAACTAAGTAAAGATAACACCAACAGATAATAATTAACACCAAACTAATCCAGAACAACAGCAATAACACTATCTAGAACGAGCACGAGAAATCAACTGCCATTTTGAGAAAATTTTAAACCATATGAGCAGCACACGAATCCAACACATTTGAACACCGAACACTGCACCAGTACACAATCAGAGAACGACATCGCAGAAGAAAGAAGAACACTCCACACCATATTCCAGGAAAACTACAACTTCGCAGAGAAGGGAATACTCATTTATTTCTGAGGGAGAAGATAAACCAGCATCAGCAGTGCATAGCAGAGAAGTCGAGGTGACGGCGGCCATGCTGAATTTCTTAGCGAGCACAAGACACAGCCTCCTCGAAGCCAGTGACCTCATTCGACGAATGGTTCGATTTTACTTTTAATAATTGACAATTTACATAATAATATTGTTTTTTCAGCCATAACACTTTATTTTAAAAATAGCTGTAAGCATTGTATCTTGTTCCTTGCCCTCTCTGACCATTTCGACAGTTAAAAGAATCCTAATTAATTAATCTTGTAAACATATATTTTGTCAATTTTGTTCGCTACCGACTTGAGCAAATATCAACCAATGCCTGGTCCACGCGCAGCCAAAATGGCGCATACTTTCAAATTTTAATAAATGAACATAATTATTCAGTTACAAGAGTTTGTATTTATTTGTATAGTAAATACTAGTTATTCATTTCTTCTAAAAAAAAAAGTAGTTTAGAGTGATAAAAGAAATATTCGAGAAGAAGAAGAAGAGCAAAGTCAGAAGAGAGAATTAATAGATCTAACTACACAATTAGATTATACATAGAAACAAATATTGTCAGAACACAAGATTTTACTTATTTAATTGGAAGTAATTAAAAACATACAATTAATTAATTATTAATTAATTAAATTAATTAATTAAATGAAAAAATTGTTATAACTAACGAAAATTTTTACTCATCAACACATTACACTCTATTATACATTATTTACACTACTTAATTTTTATATTTGTAATTAGGTTTAATTACAAATTGGCGAATCCAACGAGAAGCATTATCATCAGCGAGGTTCAGACAACATTTATTAGCATCACAATAATTCTTTCTATCTTTATTTAAATCTAATTATAAATTATTTGTATTATATTACAAATTGGCGCTCACAACAGTGGGGCATCATCATCTTATATTTGTAAAAAATTATATTACAATATATATATATTACATTTAATATTTATAAATAAATTTACATCAAGATATACCTTTTTTTCCTTATTAGGAACATGTTTCCAGAGTACCCGTGCTCTCATCTTCAGACTTCGCGATCTTGCGTCTGGTGAAGTATTTGTGTGTTGGCTGGATGCTATTAAGGTTGTTAGATGGTCTCTGGTACTTTAAAGTTGGATTATTGTGTGTGATTGTGGTATATGTATTTTTATTTTGTGTATTTTCGATGTTGAGTGCTTTGAATTGAGTCCAAATTTGAGTTCAAAGCACTCAACATCGAAAATACACAAAACACAAATAAATATACCACAATCACACACAATAATACAACTTCAAAATACCAGAGACCAACAAACAACCTTAATAGCATCCAGCTAACACTCACATACTTCACCAGACGGAAGATCGCGAAGGCTGAATATGAGAACACGGGTGCTCTCGAAACATGTTCCTACTAAGGAAACATATATATATTACTAAGGAAATATATATATATATATATATATATATATATATTGCGACAACACAAATAACTTAAATATTGGCGCATAGGATATGGTGGTGCGTGTGATATAATGCAAAAGTCTATATTGGAGGATTTAAGAATATTTATTGTACACAAGAAATATGAAATCGCTTATGTGATATATTTAACAAGAATAAATTTAAAATGTTAAATAATGTTCATATATGATTGGTTGTACATTACATAGACGAAGATTTCCACGGCAATATGGAAATGAGGTTTTTTTGTAGTGGAGTCGTCAGGCGTGGCGTACGATGACAGATGGTTGACTCTGGCGATGATTACAGCTGGGCTGGTGTCCTGAAGTTCATACGTTGACACTGATGATTTGCACTCGAACACTGATTCTATTGGTACAGTTAATGGAATTTTACACAGTAATTACAACAACAAAAGTATGTCAGGTAACAGTGGGTATTTAACTAAAAACCGTATATTAAACTTATACCTATCCGGAATCTTCAAGTGTTCACTCGTAACACTAGATCTACCACGGTCAGCAGACCTTCCTAAGCGGAAATCTTCCACTCACACGGAACTACTGATGATAATATTACAAAATACTTCTGGTACTGTAGAATACCTCACACAGTAAACCCAGTTTAAGTTCATTTTTATACCCGTTACGTTACAATAAATAAATAACGTGTCTGAAAATGGATTAATTAAACAGTTTTGAGAGTTCGCAATTGTTACTACCGACGAATGGAATTAACGAATTTTCGCAAGCGACAAATCTTGAACGAGAAACGCACGTTCCCTTCGCGACAGCTAGAGAAAAAAAACTGGCCGTTCTGCACCCGGCTGAGGAAAATTCCGACTGACCTTCGAAGTTTCTTATTGGTGGAAAAAAAGTCACTTGGTTATTTTGCGCACGGCACTAGTATGGTTTTATGCAGGAAAGTGCATAGAATTTGCAAGGGAATGCATAGATGGTTATCTATGAATGTCTTATCTCAAGTAGAATTGCGTTTTATAAAGAGTTTTATATTTAAAAAAAAAATCATATTTTAACGTTATATTACGATCAGGAAATATAGGGAAACTGTAGCTAATATAATAGTTTATGTCCAGTTCAAGTGTCAATATGATCGGATAATTATATCACACACAGCAGGGAAAAGACGTTTATCACACGCGCACGCGCGCACATTTCCGCTGACACAGTACATGAATAAATATAACATAAAATAATAAACAGTTTGATTTATCCTACTTCCTTATCCGTTCTAAGATACAAAACTTATAGCGAAAAAACCAAATCTAACAAAATACCATTTAACCGGAATGTTCATCGTCCGTGTATTTAGATTAGCCTGCACTGGTTATCAGGATCCTGTGTTTCATTGGAATATATTGTGACGGCAGCGGTATGCGAACATCTGCTCTACGGTACCAGCGGTGGACACAGCGAGCCAATCCGGCATCAGCATTCGGAGCGAGTCAATCAGCGATCCCGGTTAGTGCATAAAACCCGGGCCGGCAGAAAATTTTGCGCATCCGACCCATCATCACATATGCCCACACAGTTCTTCTTACCGCCTCCCCTGCCTACCTAGATCGCCACCGTGTCACAGAACGATGGGCCCTACGACTCATATACCGCCGACCACGCCTTACGAAGACCTC
This sequence comes from Magicicada septendecula, assembly GCA_034769895.1. NCBI lineage: Eukaryota > Metazoa > Arthropoda > Insecta > Hemiptera > Cicadidae > Magicicada > Magicicada septendecula. The sequence goes on from CM068372.1 coordinate 19,974,017, forward strand.
CAATGCCGCCCTATATGCGCTTAACACCCGCTTCCCTGACCTAGATTCCTTCCTTGTTAAGCTCAACTGGAAGTATTCCCGAACAGTCTCCCGCCGCAATTCCATACAAACAATAGTCCCTTCAATTAATAGAGACACCCGCAACACAAGCCGACCTTCCTACTTACTAAATCGCCTCCTTGCAATAGCCAATGGTCCTCCCCATCGCCTCCAACCTCGCCGGCGTCAAAGACACAGACATACTTAAGCAATGCATACTATTTCCCCGCCATTGACTCATCTCTCCCCGGCGGTAGCGACCTGACACCCTAAAGCAGCCTAAATCATGAACACACTATAAAACTCCCCCACACTTAAAAAAAAAAAAAAATCTCTGCCCTATCTTCACTTCACCACGGTACACACACACTCTAGTTCCCCACACTTACGTACCCGCTTATAATCATCAAATCTGTTCCTCCGCCTCCCTTGACGGCACCCTGTCGCCACCTAACAGCTTTGGCGACCAGCGTCACACGTCCCTGTCTTGGCCGCCCCCCACCAAAAGAACGTCGCAGTAGACATAAAAAGAAATAAACAAAACAAAATGAATAAATCAAGATGCCACAAAACAACTATAACGGCCACATCCATCTACCTCTCCCGCTCACGTATGGCTACCCACTACACTCTCATACAATATAACAAACATAAAATACTCTCCCAACTAAGTGCCTCCACCTTCTTAACGGCCCGGTCAACTGGCGTACGTCTCCCCTAATATCCCTTACCCACACGGCTGAAGGGAGCTTGTCTCCAAAACAGCCCGAGTCCGACCATATTGATTGATCTCAAACATCAAAAAAAAAAAAAAAATTTGCGCACTCTTCATCGCCACGCCATCGGACGCACTTCTTCTCCTCTCCTCTCTCGGGGACGACATCGGCGCGGAGTCACCCGGAAGGAACGGCCGAAGAATAGAACCGGCGTTCTTGCGTCTTCGCCCTCCAGTTCCGCGCCAGCGATGGATTTAACTGGGCAGGCAGCCGACTCTACAACCGGTGCCGAAAGAAGAGGAGGACTGCAGTACGCCACGAACAGCGGGCGCAACCGCCGAACATCTCAGCGCGGCACTACCAACATCACCGTTCTCGCCACTCGGTCCTTTTTAGGGCCACCAAAAAACACTAGAGTGTACGATTGGCGCCATTTGTCATGCGGCAAGCCTTTTGTCCGGTGACAATATATATAGTCATTGAAAGTAATGTGCGAGGAGTCCAACTTATGGATCATGCTAGTATACCTTGTTCGCATTTAATTTCCTATGAGTTTAGGCTTATTGCCTTACAAGAGTGATGGAAAATTAAATATGAATTTTATTATATTATTTTATTAATTTTAATATATATATATATATATTTGATAAACAAAGAGGATAAAAATACAAATTAATATATTTTCAAATTATGAAAACAATTTTTCATTGTATTTTAAAAAAGGTTCGCAAAACTTTAGAATAGAACTCTGTGTATATTGTGATCTTCACTTTCATCCTCTTCTTGTGGCCAGCAGCGTTATCACAGTGCTAAGAGACTGACTGGCATGTTCCGATCAACCGTGGGACATCGTAAGAGCATTGACAGTGTGACGAGCAACATTTGTACAAAGGGCTGCACTGGAATCAAACAACATATTTTATCACTCTCATTAAATTAATGAAGCAGCATTTGTCAATATTGTTACGACGGTCTAGTTGATCGTAGTACGGTACAGTGGAAAGCAATATACAAGACACCAATTACGTCACTAATCACCTTTACACCTTTAAACATCACAAGTTTAATTATCATAATTAAACAGTTTATAATCAACAAGATAGTCTCTTAACACAAGTGTCGTAACACTGCCCCCTCCTTAAGCCTGGTCACCCCGAACTGGCAAACCGTCTCTGAACTAATACTCGGCCAGGCGATCTACATAGCTGGTCTACTTGCGAAAGATGATTCTCCAGTTCTTCGAATTCAGTCTCGTGTGACCCAAACATCGAGTTCCCAGGAATACGAGTCTTCCGCTCAACCACTCACTATTTTTGCGGGAATCACTCCAGTTGCGTCATGTACTGATGACCTGAATACCACTGGCTGATCCAAGTCCGTTTGGTTCTCGTCAACAACCCCTTGCGTAACTTCGTCCTCCGTAACGTTTTCCCCGGGTTCTCCATTAACCCAGGAAAAAGCAAGAGTCTTGTCTCGACACCCATAGTTGGCTTTCCAATGACTTCTTTTGTCGTTACACTTATTTATACGTCCTCTGCTAGTTGCAATAGGGAGGGTTCCTTTTGACCAGACTTGTTGACTTTTCCTTCGGCCAATGCCACTTGCTTAATCGAATGGTTGGTAGACCCTGTCACTTTAGTCATGCAAAGATTTATCTTCTCTTGGCTAGCCCTCAGGATATTCTCTCTTAAGTTCACGACGAATCCGTAGACCTTCGTAATGTCCGTGCCAAGAATCACTTCATCGACAATGTCTGCAACGAGCATTTGGTGGCTAAACTCGAGAAGACCCAGGCGTACACGTACGTCTACCTTACCTAGCACCTTGACGGGGCTTCCAGTCACAGCCTGTATTATACAAGAGCTAATTAGAGGCTGGCGGTTGCTGACTAAGTCTTGAACAACTGACGTTCTTCAACAAATCTGGTAACCATCAAGCTCCCGCTATTTTTCTGAAGTTTAGAAATTGCGTATTGGCTAGGGGCTTCGTTCCTCCAGTTAGTCAGCAACTGGAGTATTGCTCAGTTGCTGACTAATCCTCCAGTAACTGGACTATTCCTCCAGTTAGTCAGTTGTACCGACTATTGCTGCTGACCTCTAACTCGACAATCTCGTTATAGATGTTCAGGTTTCCCACATCTATAACACTTTGGTTTTCCATCCTTTGTTATTTTATCCTGTAACGCCGCACGTTGGGTTCTTTGTTGTTCTCCTTCATCGTCTGTGCCGTCGCGATCATTTAGCGCGCGGAATTTATGACTTGCTCAACCAGACGCTGACTTTGCAGCCTCAAATTGCAAAGCATGTACCAGGGCGTTTGCACTATTCTGGTGTCTTGCCATTCGTAAAACTTGCTGTAGTTCATTATCTCGGCCACCATCAGTAAATGTCTCCATTACGAATCTCGTTCGAAAATCTTCTGGCTCTTCAGGGTAAGCCAGTCTAATTAGTCTGTGTATACTTGCTTCAAACTCTTGAAGACTCTCCCCGGAATGCTGTCGCCTTTCTCTCAAGTGAGTGCATGCAGTACACATTTCGCAAATGTTTAACACCATACCGTAATTCTAGAGCTTTATCAATTCGGCATAAGTGTTCTGGCCGGGCCGTCACGTGGCACGTTCTGTAGTAGTTCAGCCGCAGGTCCTTTTTAGTGCGAGAACGCGTGAAACTGCCTTGTCTTTCTCTGTCCAAATATTTGCACATGCAGCAGCTTCAAATTGGGGCAAATACATTGCCCAGTGATTGCTTCCATCAAAGGTTGGAGCTTTGACATGATCTGTCCCTACTACAGGCAAAGTGTCTTTCTCTATTGTCTTATTTTCTGTGCCTTTTTCTATCTTTATCGTTGGTACAGTCTGTTCAGAAATTTGTTTTGGTTGTGTCTTCATGAACTGCTCGACTTCACTTTTAATTTGTTCTTTTATGTTTACCATTGAGTTTTCTACTCCAGATATTTTATTTGACACGGATTCTTCTATGACAGGTATTTTTGTAGACATCGATTCTTCAACATTCGAGACAGATTTTTCTACTTCAGCTATTTTAAATGTCATTGATTCTTGCACCTCCGATATTTTAGTAACTTGTTTATTAAACTCACCTTGTAGGAGACCCAATTTGGCGGTAATTTGTTCTTGCATCTGTTTGTGCTCCTGTAGTAATGCTTTGATGTCTTCTGTTTCACTCTTCCGTTTTTCATCCTGTCGTCTTTCTGCTTGCTCGGCCTCCTGTCGGCGTCTTTTCTTGGCTTCCTCTGCGTCCTGTCGTCGTCGTTCCTCTGTCTGCAACAGCAGCGCCTGGAAATGTTCCATCATCTGACTGGCATCCATTGTTTACCGACTAATTATGAATTACACTCGTCTTGTACAAAGTGTTCACTATTTCCACTGTTAACGATCCTGTCGCTCTTCTCACCCACTGTTACGACGGGCGACGGTGCAGTTGATCGTCGTATGGTGCAGTGGAAAGCAAAATACAAGACACCAATTACGTCACTAATCACCGGCTTTAATTATCACAATCAAACAATTTGTTATCAATAATGTAGTCTCTTACAAAAAAAAAACAAATAAAAACTGTTCACACGCAATAATAATATAAACTCACACAATTGTATTACAATTATCCCGCACAAATAAAACACATAACACTTCGCCACAATACTACGAACAGCACTTGAATAAATCGCAACTCAAACTAAACTGAACGTCGCTGAATACTTGTATTTATACCCCTTCCGAAAATCCAGATACATCCATACTACGCATTAACAAAGCTACACTATGACGCCTTGCGGCCTTGACACAGTGCGCGCGGCTGGTGGCGTATAGAAAAGACTCGTTAACACATGTTGAAATCACGTACGCCCACAACATTACAGCCGGATGCCTATGGAACTTTCTAGAAACACGTAGATTGTTCTCTAAAGTCGTAACACTACTATTAACAATATTAAATGGTGTATCTTTTGGATACCACCGTAGAAGGTGATAACCACTTTATTCTTCTGATGAAACTTCATGTATTTTTACATAACTGTAAATAAATTAGATAATAGTTTTATATTCCAAATATTTTTGTACCAAAATTCTATTAAAGATGGGCCTTTTGTAGCGGTTGTATTTATTTTTAGGAAATATAAACGAAGTGATTTGATTATATCAGTTTTACCTGTAGAGCGCTAAGAGATACTGAAGCACACAAAATTTAAACTTCATATTTTTTTGTAATAAAAGTCACACTATACCCAGGTAACAATATGGTGACAACATTATTGTCCCCGTATGCAATAATTGTCTTCACGTAAAAGCAGTGTCCCCACACGTTTCTGTTTTTGCAGACGATCAGGTTGTCACCTGATAATGTTAAATATGATACCTCGTATATGGTGAGAACTATCGAATAAATGTTCACACAGGGGTTTTAAAATTAATATACAGAAATCAGAGTATTTATATGTAAGGGAAAAAGTGAGTGACAAAAAATATGAGTCATTATAAGAGTCTGCCAAGTATATAAATGTGTGGGACCATAATTAGCAAAGAGGGAACTTGTTATAAAAATATTAATTATTAGGTGATTCAAGGATAAATAGCTACCTAAGCTAAACTCTCCTTTCCAGTTAAATTTAATTTGTATAGAACAACTGTTCAGCCAATTACAATATATGAATCCGAGTACTGTCAGGCGATAAAAGGAAACAGGATCCATTTAAACAGAGTCTGAAAACATATTGTCGGATATCCCGTCAGCCATCACATGGTACCTCATTTGTGGTGGAAACCTATTGATTGAATGTTCATAGAGAGATTTTAAAATTGATATACAGAAATCAGAGAATTTATGTGTAGGGGGAAAAGGGAGTGACATCGTTCTACAAGGTGAAATTATAAGAGTCTGCCAATAATATAAATATGTGGGGAGCATAATTAGCAGTTAATAAACTGGATCCATTTAAACGGAGTTTGAAAACGTCTTGTAAGATAATGCGGCAGCAATATGTCAGAAATGAAGTAATTACATAGTGATCAAATCTTAAACAAAAATTTAGTGATCTATTTGAACGACGTATGCTAATGTGGCAAAGGGCACTTGAATGTCATCCGTCAACGCGATCTAAACAACAAGTTAGAATTTTCAAACTGCTTTTATCATTATTAGCGGGGGTCATACAGTCTATGCCGCATCCCGCATTCGATCCCCATTTCTCCCTACCTTTCCAGTCATCGTCTTCAATAGACCGATCTCTCATGATTTTCCTAATTCGTGTTCTCCATTGTGTTGTCAGTCTTCCTTTTATTCTCCTGTTTTGTGGTGTGTAAGTCAATGCTTTCTTTGGCCATCGCTTCTCCCCCATCCTCGTTATGTGGCCATACCATAGCAACTGTCTGGATTCTATTCTTTCTGCTGTTGTAAATATGAGCCCTGTTTTCCTTCTTATATTTTCGTTTCTAACATGTTGTATTCTGGAAATATTACATGGTCTTCTTAATAAGTCCATTTCCACAGTTTCTATCATCTTTTTCTCTTTGTCTGAAAGTTGCCAGCGTTCGCAGCCATAAGTTGAAATGGGCTCCACAATAGTTGTGTAGATTGTCAGTTTAGTTTGAAGTTTCATTTTTTCGACCAAAGTAATGAGTTTAGCAAACGAATAGCCTTTTTTCCCTGTTGTATCCTATTTTTGATGTCATTCATTGTTGTCATTCAAACTACTTTATAAAATATTTAACTCTGCGTAAAGCGTTATTTTCAAAAGAGCAGAATTCAATCAATTCTTCTCAAATAAAATGAATTTCATAATTTAGGTGTTGCACAATACTTGCTAATATACATGGAGACAGTTGGTTATATAATTTTACGGGGTACATATTATGCTCACACATTTACTAATAGTAGTACTACATATACTCATAAGCAAATAATATTGTAAAATGTAAACATTAGAATAATGCTGTAGATCAATGGTCTCGAAACTACGGCCCGCGAAGGGTCATTGTGCGGCCCAGGGCAACCGGCCGATCCTCCGTGAGTTCTTATATAGTTTGTCAAATATTCAAATAGTATAACGTTTTACTAAATAACTAAACAAATTAAAACCTTTTGAACAAGTTAAAAACATTTACATGGTTAATGTGCCCGTTCTTCTGGCTGCCTTGAGTGAGTCACGCTTTTCACTCGCATGAACCTAAAGCGAAGATTCCTATTCTCCCCGTGGTCTCGCCAAGAACAACGCTTTAAATGTTTGGATTTACCTACATCTGCAAACAAATGTTTTCAAAAATGAACTTTATAAAATCATGGTACACGGCTAACTTTTCAGAAGAACACTTGAAATCGATTCTAGTGATAGAAGCATCAAAATTTGACCTAAAATGTACAGACTTTACATGCCAAACTATACACATCCCATACGTACATAAGAAAGCCAAAAAATAATACATTAGAAATATCTTTGAATGTTATTTTTTCCTTACTATTATTTACATTATTTTGAATAACTGAATAAGTCTGGTAAATTTTTATTAAATACCTATTTTATTTACTTGATTATTTCGTAAACAAAAAAATAACTTTATAGTGTGTGTGTGTGTGTGTGTGTGTGTGTTGGCACGCCTGACTTTCAAGATTTTTAAATTCGGCTCTCAAGTGAAAAGTTTGGAGACCCCTGCTGTAGATTGTCGTGAGAAACCAGCAAACCGTTGATCAGTTCTACTGGTTCAAAGTCTGTTGACTAACAATTGTCGTGGGCAGCTAACAATAACAGGATTCTTTAAAAGTTTCCATTGTTAGTCAGAAAATTCTGATAGAATTTTATTTTTTTAAGAAACCGATAAAGTGATACTTTTATTGTAGGCCTACTGTTGGATGTGTATCGAAAACGCGGACAATAAGAAAAGAAGAAGAAAAAACGCCTTGTAAGAAAATATATGTCAACACCTGTAAATATTTTTTCCAAAAGGTATTCTATGATTCTATGTCAACTTGGAACATATTCACAAAGATAACTGAGAAAAAAAATGTAAACTTATGTCTTCCGATCCACTAAAATGCTTCCTCCCTTTGCGCCTTCGGCAACACCTTCTGAAGGTACCCATAAGAAACGTGATTCAGAGAACAAGTTAGAATCTGCAAACCGCTTCGTAGAAGATCCTTAGGGAAAGATTGGTGGTGTAGCGAAGCAAGGCGAGAGAGTTTGAATAGACTAACACACGTAGATAGCAGAAGGAGAAGAAGAGAGGAAAGAAGAAAAACAGAATAAAAGGACTAGCAAAAAAAAGGTGAAGGAAAGGCAATGACGACGACGACGACGACGACGACGATGATTATAATAAAAATTTTATATTTATATTTTTTAGACTATTAATAACAATCTAAAGTTAGTTTTAATCAAAGTTATCTCCACTTTAGTCAAAAAACATTGTGCAATTTCTTCAGAGTTCGCTAAAAGAATCTGTATTACTTACAGCTTGCTCTTCACAGGGGCACACATCAGGATATTGGGCCTCCGTCCGCCGATTGGAAGAATTGCCGCCACGGCCAGACTGATCAACAACACCACGAAGTTACCGATGGTCTTCATTGTACGTAGTCAGCAGACGACGATTGATGTCTTGGCTACGACACCCGATGCTTGTTCTATATAAGTCTAACTAGACCCCTTCCATTTGCAAAAAAATAATGTAAAAAATTAAAGCGTTAAGATTGCCAGATTGTGATGTCTTGTTTAATGTGTACAATTTTTTTCTTAAAATGGAAAGTGTGAATTTATGCGGTTATAAAGATAAAAATAATTGCTTTTGCCTTTATTAATTTTACAGTTTAAACGTTGTGCATTAAAAATAATAATTATATAATTACCGGTGTGTGCGTGTGGAGGTAGAAAATTAGAAAAAAAATTCTTTATGCCATAATTTACAAGTCTGTTTATGCGGCTTCGGTAAATCCTATACTATTAACCGAGCAATAATTGTTTGTCTGTAAATTTTTTTTCCGAAACGGCTCGAGGAATTTTCTCGGAAGTTGGTACTTAAGGGTATTTTGACACCAGGAATCGATTGGACTCTGTCTCATTTTCCGCAAAATTCGTCTAAGGGCCACATCTGAGGGCCTTTATTTTAAAATATCGCGGGACCGATACCGCGCGACAATTAATTATTGCTAGGCAACTGTAATTTTTTAACCAGCTTTCTTACCGTACAGATAAATAAATTACAGAAACCGTCGACAAATGCAAACGGCGCAGTATCGATATGTTTATATAAATATGAAGAAGAATAAATAGCTGTTGGGATCAATGTAAATAAACAAAATAAGAGTTGAGACGAACAATAATTTTCCGTCCGTCTATAAATTTTTTCCCGTAACGGCTCGAGGAATTTTCTCGAAATTTTTACATTACCGAAATTTCATTACATTATTATTCAAAAACGTTGTGTCTGTTTGTTTATTCAAACGTTTATTTGAAAATTATAGGTGAGCTATTTCAGAAATTAATCGATTTGTGTGATCATTTTCTTTTTGTCTTTTACAGTGATTTTATTCCAATCAGTTATTTAGTGTTAGATCTGCTCAGTAAAATAAAAAAAAATTGCAATTTTTCTCTGCTCAGTGATCTATTTACAATAAAAAACCATTACAGTGTTTGTGCAAGTGCAAAGCGACTCAAATTCTTGCTCGGTTGGTAATTTATATAGTTTTTTAAGAAGGTAAGTGTCATCACCTTAGGTTACATATTACTATTCTGTGCACACCCACCAAGCATTGGACACTGTGCAACATTATTTATACTTCCAGTCTTATGCTCAAGTGCTTTTAAATATTTTTGGCAGAAAAAAGCAATCTGAAAATGTTATTTTTTAGATGCCTCGCGGACGACCTCCTAAACGGCGAATAACTTAATTTTAATAACTTAAAATTTTAAACCTCCTAATTTTAATAACTTAAGGCCACCGCAACAAAGACAGCAAGAAAATGAGTTACCATAGCCTCTTCAGGAAATAACGAATGTCAGAGACGAACTTTCTGAAAATAATCCTATCAATGCTATTTATGAAAATCAGGCATCCACTTCAAGACCCCTTCCCCTTCCCGAAGTAACAAATGCCCGAAAACAAGTTCCTCAAAATAATACTAACAACGTCATTCATGAAAATCAGGCGTCAACTTCTAGACCTGTGCGAAGTGCCAAGAATGATTGTATGAATAGATTAAACGAAGTATTAAGGGAGCTTAACGATTACCAGTCGCAAGAATTACGTGAGCAAATAAGGGAGATAAATAATAAACCCAGAATATTGGGAGAATCAACAGAAGAGCGTGAACGACGGCAAGAAAACGATCGATTGCGAGCAAGTAAAAGGAGAGCTGAAGAGTCACCAGAGCAAGGAGCTCAACGGCTTCTAATCATTCGATTACGAGCAAGTCAAAGAAGAGCTGAAGAAAGACGTCAGCAGCAATTAGAGGAGCAACGTGGCCGGAATGAAAGACGTCAAAGAGCTCTGCTATTGAACCCTTTACGAACATACAAATTAGCTGTCACTTCTGATGTATCCAATCACACATTAGGAAATTGTAATGTTGCTTGCTTGCATTGTGGCGCTTTGCATTTTATAGAAGAACGTGTTAGCAATCGAACCCATAGAAATTCTTTCGGAGACTGCTGTTTGCATGGCCGCATTGAGCTGCATCCACCTAAATTTCCAAATGAGTTGGTGCGACTATTTCTTCATTGTCATCCATTAACTGATGAATTTCATAAAAGAATACGTAATTTAAATGCATGTTTTGCAATGGCTTCATTCACCGTGGATGATAATCGAACCATAAACAATCGAGGCATTTATACGTTTATTGCAGCAGGGAATGTTTATCATAAAATTAACGTGGCTGCTCATCCAACTCAAAATTCACACGGTGAGTTTGAACGACCTCGATATGGACAGATGTATGTCCTCTATAATGAAGATGCTGTCAATGAACGTGTCAACATTCCACTGAATAATGGAATTAGTGTCCCATTAACGAACCTGTTGGACGGAATTATCCGCTCACAAAATCCATTTGTACAAGGTTTTATGATGATGCGAGAGGTTGAAGAAGAAGTGAACCAGCGTGCTGCTGAGGAAAGAACTGAACCACCTTACGTGAAACTTCTCTTTGCGTTGCCCGAGGGTGCAGACCACAGAAGGTATAACATTCCATTCCAAAATGATGTTTGCGCCGTGGTCACTTTGAATGCCGATCAAAGTTTTCCAGATAATGAATTAGTTATTCGACAGAGAGGTAAATCCATTGTTACAATGAGGAACATCGACCAACGGGTTGAGCCATTCACTTACCCTCTATTTTATCCCAAAGGTACTTTTGGATATTCCATAGATCTACCATTAAGAACTCCGTCGCGAGTCGTCATCACCTTACAAGACTTGAATTGGCTCAATATAGAATTGCTTTTCGGCCACAATTTGCTCAATTTCTTCCACTCGAGAATCCTGTAAGAAGTCCTGATCTGCGTCTCCTAAATTTTAACGCTCTACATTATGGTGGTAAACTTTTCCAACAGTACCTCGTTGATACTGCTATAAGAGTTATAAAAGATCGAATTGATTGGATTAAAGCTAATCAAAAAAAAATTCTTGCTGATAATTACGCTTCAGTTACCAATTTCATAAACCACCTTGCTGAACAAAAAAATGCTACTGTTGGGGAAAAACTTATATTACCTTCTTCATTTCCTGGATCTACAAGATATTACGCTGAACATTTTTAAGATTCTATGGCCTTAGTTCGTCGTCTAGGATCGCCGGATTATTTCATTACGATGACATGCAATCCTGATTGGTCAGAAATTAAGGAAGCAGCAAGAATACAATTCCATGATCAAAGTCTTTTAAATCAACCAGGTCAAGATAGATCTGACCTCGTTGCAAGGGTCGCAAAAAAAATTTCACGAACTAATTGATGATTTGGATAAAAAACAAATTTTTGGTAAAGTTGCAGCTTATGTGTACACTATAGAATTTCAAAAGCGAGGTCTTCCCCACATGCACTTGCTATTGATTATGTCTTCTCAAGACAAAATATATAACGTCGAGGAGCTTGATGACTTGATTTCTGCTGAAATTCCTGACGACGACCCAATACTGCGAGATTTGATGATTAAATGGATGATACATAATCCGTGTGGAGAGCATAACGAAGAAGCTCCATGTATGATCAATAAAGATGGAAAAATGAAGTGTCGCTTCGGATTTCCAAAATCATTCAAAGACTTTACATCTTTAGTTGAAGATGAAAAAAACCAATTATCGACGTCGTTATGATTCGAGAATGGATCCAAACAGTCCAGACTTTTCACATCATCATGCTGTTTATCGTAAAGATAGTCAAGGTAGACGAACAACAAGAGACAATCGCCATGTTGCTTCATATAACGCTTACCTTTAAAAAAAATTTAATTGCCATATTAATGTAGAATACGTTGGTAGTATAAAAGCAGTTAAATATCTTTATAAATATGTTTACAAGGGACATGACTGTGCATTTGTCAAGGTAATTCAAGATCAACGAAAATTAAATTACAATGAAGCAGAAACATATGTGCAAGGTCGATGCATCACACCTCCAGAGGCATGCTGGAGTCTCTTTGGCTATGAAATCCAGAAAAAAGTCACACTGTTCAACGTTTAGATATTCATCTACCTGGACAATATCGAATGGCAAATATTGAACAGACGCAGGAAGATTTAGCTGACGTAGGCCAAAGAGGTTCAACTTTAGAAGCTTACTTTAGACATAATTCACATTCGAAGCAGCAACAACAAAATCAAGTCAACAATGAAAATCAACAAGAAATACATTATTATTATTATTATTATTGGCAGATGCCAGAGCACTTTAGGTGGATAGGAAGTAACAGTGAATGGCAGCCCAGGGTCAGGCGCCTTCGAGTTATTGGTAGAGTTTACAGCATAAACTTTGTTTCGCAACCAGAACTTTACCATCTACGGCTATTGCTCTACCACGTCAAGGATGCTACAAGCTTCGATGACCTTTTATTGGTAGAAGGAACAAGATACGCTACATATAAACAAACCTGCCTAGCTAGAGGACTAACATATGATGATCAACAATAGGTCGAAGGTTTGAGAGAATCTGCCATGTCAAAAATGCCTTCAGTAATGAGAACACTATTCACAAAAATTCTTATTCTTGGCGCTCCCGAAAATCCTAAGGCTTTATGGGATATGTTCAAAGAAGAATTGGCCGAAGACTTTATTAGAGAGGCCAGACTTAATAACACTTCTATTAAAGAAGCGATAAAAAGAGCTTATCGGATCATTGCTTACAAATTGAACACAGAAGCTACAGAAGGTTAAAATTTCCGCTTCTGGGTACAGAGATACAATATGGACGATATAGACAATTACGAAAATCAGTTGAATGAAGAAATAATAAACGTTGATGAATACGCAGAATCTGGGGAAAGCATGTATCAACGTCTTCGAGGAAGACAATTAGAAATTGTGGATCGAATTTTAAGTGCTGCTGAAGGTCAATCTGAGCAAAGATGCTTTTTTATTGATGGACCTGGTGGTGCGGGAAAAACTTTTATTTATAAGACACTATTCCACATTCTTTCTGGAAGAAATTGTAATGTAAAGTGCATGGCGTTCACTGGAATTGCGTCTATCTTACTTCCTAATGGTCGAACATCCCACAAAACATTTGGACTTAAAGTTCCTTTAACTGCTGAATCTGTTTCAAATATAAAACCAGGATCTTCGAAAGGCAGGGAACTCGCTCAAGTTCAAGTTTTTTAATGGATGAAGCACCCATGTTACCTAAGTATGGAATGCATAATATGGACCAATTGCTTCGCGCTCTGGGCAATCCACATTTACCATTTGGAGGAAAAATTGTTGTTTTTGGAGGAGATTTTCGACAGAGCTTGCCTGTTCAACAACGTGCCAACAAAAGTGAACTGATAGATCTATGCATAAAAAGAAGTAACCTTTGGCAACATTTCCATCTCTTTTCTTTGACTGAAAATATGCGTGTAGATCCAGAGCAAAGAGATTTTGCTGAATATTTGTTGAAGGTCGGGAACGGAGAGTTGCCTGTAAATAATATGGACGAAATTGAGCTACCAGTAGATATTCTTTCTAATGGAAATCTAATTGATGAAGTCTTTGGAAACTGTATTACTAATAACAGATTTCAAGATATGAAAGACAGAGCTATAATTGCTCCTTTGAAGAGAGACGTAACAAAAATTAATGCTGAGATCATTGAAAAACTACCTGGAGATATCAAAATTTATCACAGCTACGACTCTGTAAAGATCAACCAGAAGAGCTCTTCAATTCACTTCAGATTTCCTTAATTCTGTTGACATAGCCGATTTACCGCCACATGAACTTAAGTTGAAAAAAGATACTATAATAATGCTTTTACGAAACTTAGACATTACAGAGGGCTTTGCAATGGAACTAGATTAAATATTACAGAGTTGTGGAATAACATTATCAAAGCTAAGATAATTGCTGGAGAAAAATCGGGTCGAGAGGTACATATCCAAGAATTACATTGGATTCTAACAAAGGTCGGGTGTACCATGCAAAGACATCAATTTCCCGTAAGACCGGGATTTTCTATGACAGCTCACAAGGTCCAGGGTCAAACATTTGAGTACGTTGGTGTTGACTTACGGACACCAGTTTTTATGCATGGAATGTTATACGTCGCTTTTTCCCGAGTTAAAAGGAAAGGCAGTTTAAAAGTTCTGCTACCACAAGAAAATCCTCGACACACTCGTAATATAGTGTGGAAAGAAACATTGAATGATATGGATTCTAATAATAATGTACAGAATAATAATGGATACTGATGATGAACATCTTTTTTTGGACATTCCAGACAACTTGGATGATTTCAACATGACTTTTTTATAAAATACTGTACAAAATTAAATTTTTAAATATACTGCTATATATACTTTTTCTAAATATATTATGTTTGTTAACCTACCTGATGAGTTATAAGATTACTATTTTAGTTTTCCAATTTCATAAAATTCATTTCCAATTTCTAAATTAATATTGTAAAATGCAAATCTGTTTTTGTTTTGTTATGTAAAAAGAAAAATGTAAAATATTATTAAAAAAATTATTTTTTATTTGAAACCGAGCTAAGCTCGGACCCCAGGTACTAGTATGAAAAATAAGGCTACATAAATGTCGTCACAATAACACAGATTGTGTACAAATTTAAAGCGTCTTGGATCACGTGTTAAACAATTTTGCGCAATATAGTCAAGATGTGTTTGTAAATTTTTATGAAAAATGAAAAACTAAATTATTATTGACCATATATATATAAATATATATATATATATATATATATATATATATATATATAAATCGGTTCATAACGTTATCCTACGTCTTCCGATCCCTAGTCTCCATTCGTCTCGATCCAACCAAGATTCTTCTTCCAATTCCCGGTCACTCATTGCCCGGTTGATGCCTTCTCTCCAACTCAACCTAGGTCTTCCTCTTCACCTACGACCATATGGTGTCCATCCCAAAATTTGCTTGGGGAGTCGATTATCCGGCATTCTTTGCACATGTCCAAACCATCTTAGCGGTTTTGTTTTTATGTCGTCTACAATAGAGCACTGTACCGCCATTATCTCCCGGATTGTGACGCTTCTTACTTTTTCCAGTTTTGACCTCCCTGCCGCTCTTCGCTAATAATCCATCTCAGTAGCCTCCAATAACTATTCTGTTCTTTGTGTTATTGGCCATTTTTCACAACTGTATGAAGTAATTGGTTTCACAATTGTATTGTATATACGATGTTTATTTTGTTTTGATATTTGTTGGTCCCACAATATGTTGTTAAGCTTTGCTAATGATTTTCTTCCCACCCCTGTAACCCCTGGAACCTGTACACCTAGAGGGCGCGTCACTAGGTTGCGGATAGGAGGATGCCCTAACCGGCTTAGGCCGGCGGGTAGGTGGGAAATAAAATACCACCCGCGGACCAACAGGTGGGGCAGAAGGAGAAGGGGCTCCTTAGCTGTTGAGAAAGCAACCCTTCTAGGAGAAGGTACTCTGCAGTAAAACCCTGGTCCTCCAGGTTGGGCTAACTCCCCAATACTCGGAAAACCATTTATTGTTAAAAAGCCTAATAAACACCCTCGGAAGGATTGGATTATTGCCTATATAAAAAGGAAAACTGTATCAATAATGGGTAATTCTGAAACTAATAATGTAGATTCTTGTTGAATCGTGTTTGGAGACGCAGCTTGATTTCGTCGATCATGAAAAAATAATGTTCACAGGGTTGATTACAATTGATTGTAAATAATACTGTAAAAATAATCGCAACATTTTTTAAAAACATTCTGGGATTTTACAGTGGTAACGTTGATAGATGTCAACAAATCACTTATTCGTTATATACATGTTGTGCCAGTACAAATTATATGTAGAATGTACAAAGTTGAATATGTATTATTACTATCATTATTAGTAGGGGTCCTACAGTCTATGCCGCATCCCGCATGCCAAAATTCTACAAGGTGATGGCTCTTCCCACACTTCTTTATAAGTCTGAGAATTGGACTTTAACGAAAGGCCAGGCTAGTCGCATCCAAGCGGCTGAAATGAGATTTCTCAGGTACGTCGCAGGGTATACTCTCCATGATCATAGAAGAAACTCAGGTATACGGCAGGAACTGGATATTATAAGTATACTCGAGAGGATCGCCCAGTATCGGCTGAATGGGTGGTAACATCTTTGACTGCCGAATCCCAAAACAACTATGGAACTATATGCCGAGGGGCGGAGAAGCGTGCAAAGTCCAAAGACGCGCTGGAGTGACCAGCTCTAATCTTTGCCTATTTGAGACCGGAACAAACCATCCTTGGTTTAATACTTGAAGATAAAGATGATGATGAAATCAGAGTATTTATATGTAGGGGATAATGTGAGTGATATCGTGCTACAAAGTGGGATTATAAGAGCCTGCCAAGAATGTAAATATTAGGGGAGGATAATTAGCAAAGAGTTAACTTGCTATAAAGTTATTAATTACTACGTCATTCCAGGATAAATACCTACCTAAATTAAACTCTTCTATGTTTAAATTTAATTTGTATAGACAACTGTTTAGCCAATTACAACATATGGATCCGAGTGCTGTCAGTTGACAAAACAGAATAAAGAAAACTGGATCCATTTAAACGGAGTTAGAAAAAAATATTGTCGGATATCCTAGCAGCAATGTGTCAGAGATGAAGTAATTATGTTGTGAGCAAGTATCAAACAAAAAATTTAGTGGGCTACTTCAACAACGTATGTTGATGTGGTACGGACACATACAGAGAATGAGCAACGAGAAGTCCAGAATCTCCAGAGTCCAGAGTGGGTCCAGAAGGACAATTGAATGTCATACTCAACATGATCTAACCAACAAATTAGAATCCGCAAACCGCTTTGTGGAAGATCCTTTGGAAGTGTTAGGGAAGGATTTGTGTTGTAGTAAACCAAGGCGAGAGAGTTTGATTACACTAACCCTCGTAGATAGCAGAAGGAGTAGAAGAGAGGGAAGAAGGGAGAACAGAATAAAGGGAAGAAAAAAGAAAAAGTTGAAGGTAAGGCAATTATGATGATAATTATAATAAAAACTGTAGATTTATATTTTTCATACTATTAATAATAATCTAAAATTAATTAAGAAAAAATTATGCGCACTTTAGTAAAAAAACATTGTGCAATTTCTTCAGAGTGCGCTAAAATATCTGTATTACTTACAATATCCCCTGCAGAGGGGCACACTCCAGTCTATGCCTCAGGCGAGTGGAAGAGAACTGCCGCCACGGCCAGACTGATCAACAACACCACGAAGTTACCGATGGTCTTCATTGTACGTAGTCAGCACACGACGATTGATGTCTTGGCTACGACACCCGTTGGCAGGCCTTATATAAGACTATCTGGATCCCCTTACATTCGCAAAAAGAAATAAAATAAAAATATATAGTTTTGAGATTGTTCGATTGTGTTTTTTGTTTTATATGTGCAATATTTTTATTGAAATAGAAAACATGCATTTATACGGTCATAATGATTAAAAAATTGCCTTCGCCTGTACTAGTTTTCCTGTTTAAAGATTATGCAGTAAAATATAATAATTATATAACTACTGGTGCATACGTGTAGAGGTAGAATATTAGAAAATATTTATTCTGAATGCCATAATTTACACGTTCGTTTATGCAGCTTCAGAAAATTAGTACGAAAATTACGGTTACAAAAAAGTCGTCACATTAATACAGATTATGTACAAATGTGAAGCGTCTTTGGTCAGGTGTTGAACAATTTTGCGTAGCAGACTGAAAAAGATGTTTTTGTAAATTTTTATGAAAAATAAAAAACTAAATTATTATTGACCATATTAAAAAGAAAACTGTATCAATAATTGTTGATTGTGAAACTCTGAAAGTAATAAGGTTGAATTTTGTAGAATCGTGTTTTGGGACGCGACTTAATTACGTCGATCATGAAAAAGTAATGTTTACCGAGTTGATTACTATTGATTGTACATAATACTGTAAAAATAATCGCAACTCTTATAAAAACATTCTGTGGTTTTTCAGCGGTACCGATGATAGATGTCAACAAATCACGTATTCAGTATATGTACGCCGTTTTAATAAAAATTGTATATAGAATGTAAAAAATTGAATATGTAAAAATTGTATTACACACCCTGTACTATCTGAAGTGGTAATATCAGAGGGCGGATGGGTTACTTATTTTGACGTCATAGGGCGGGGTGATACGTGCATAGGAGTTTAGTTGTTTGTGAAGGTCTACGTGAAATCTGCACTGAGTGGTTGGAAAGTTGACGACCGCAAATTCTGGGTGTTAAAGTTCTTCCGCCTTGTCGACCGTTGGGAATTTCTTCCACATCCGCCTTCGAGGCTGTTGACCGGTTTAATTATTGTATCTCTAAATGCGTACAAAGGCATTGCAAGAGGAGTATACAAAGAATGGACTGCAAATAAAATATGATTAAACTAAGTATTTGCTATTAACACATGTTAATGTACTGAAATTTGAAGTAGGCAATTGTCATGTAGGCAAAGGAACAAGTTTTAAGATCCCCATTTTCCATTTCAGACTGCATGTCTTACACAATCAAAATATAAACACAAATTAGTGGTTAAGTGTAATTTTTACTAAAATTGTATTGCAGCCACTAACACGCAATTGTATTTCCGATAGGTTCTGTTCGATCTGATGATGAGCCGAGAAGCTTGAAAGTCATAATGTCCACTAGGTTCACAGTATTGCTACGGATTGTGTTATTACTCGGTAATTGTTTCACGAACACAGTAATCAACAAATACGAGGGTTATTCAGAAAATAAGATCCGTTTTGAAATACTGCCGTGGTATCGATGCCGTCACGCTATCGCGGATGCGCGCCCAGTTTGTTGATTAATTGGCAAGGCAACTACGCAATTTGTAAACAACTGTACACTGAGTAAGCTTTGTTGGACATGTTTATAGTGTAGAAAAAATTCGAGACGTCCGCCGCTTTTGAAAGTAGGTATGTGATTTGGTTCTTGAATGGGAAAGGCATTAAGACAATTGAAATTCACCATCAGATTTTCTATATTTGTGGAGAAGAAGCAGTAAACGATTCATTGGTAACAAGATGGATACGACTTTTTGCTTAGTCCGATCCTGAGTAAGCGACGCAGTATGCTTACCCAGGACATTGCAATGAATCACGGCACTACACACACACACTGCCGCTGCAACGCAACATCTCCTCACAAAGATTGGCTGGCAACGATTTGATCATCCGCATTACAACCCAGACCTCACACAAAGGGAATGTCACTTTTCAGGCATTAGAAATCCTTTCTTGGTAGCTAACGATGTCAAGGAAGCTGTTAATACATGGTTCAAATCACAGGCGGGAAATTCTACGACGAAGGAATACAACGCCTGGTGCCTCGCTACGAAAAGTGTTTCAATAATGACGGAAACTATATTGAAAAAATAGGTTAAGGTGTGTACTTTAAATATCAATAAAAATGTTTTGTAAATATATTGTTAGTTTGCTTTTAAACCCTATCGGAACTGCCTTTCTGGACACCCCTCGTAATTATTCTGGCAATTTGTGCAATTAGGTATTTATACAATCTCACGTACAATTGTTCGCCGCCCGTTGCTACGATTCGTTATAGCGCCGCAATTGTCCGGTTTTCTATATTGCGCTTATAGAGTGTAGATTTTGCGGTCGTCAACGTTCCAGACAGTCAGTGGAGATTTCACGTACGCCTACACATAGTGCCGGATTTATGATTTTTGAAGCCCTAGACCAAGATTTGTGAGCGGTCCCTCCCCCCGGCCGTGACCTTGAAGTAATAGCCTATATGTTCAGTCACAACGCAGATAAAAAATGATAACAAAGAAGGGTGGCACCACGGTCGTGTAAATTCGGGGGCAATATAGCGGACGTTCAAAATTTGCATGCGCAGGTTAGTTTTCAAAGATGCCACAACCTCTTAAATATAAGCACGCAATAGTTAAATAAGAACTGTCTTCCATTTGTATTATTAAAAAAAAAAATTTCTCATTTAACTTCAAAAGCTCATATTTAGATAACTCAAAGTGCCTCCAACTTTTATAAAAATACTTCTGTTAAAAAAAAATATTTGTAGCTTCCGGCCTAGTCGGCCTAGTGGTAAATCCGGACTAACTACACAATCGACTAAACTGTACACACGTCACATTAAGTGACCCATCATTTCCTTAACGTTTTCTGAAAATAAACACAACCGCTATAAAAGATTCATCTCTGGATAGAATTTTTGTAAACAAAATGTTTGGAATATAGAACTAATACCTAATTTACTTACAATTACACTAGAGTCCCGAATAACCGAATCGCGATTAACTGAATTTCCAGATTAACAGCATGATGACGCTGTAACATTCGTTTTTCAAGAAATTTGCATATTTCAAATTTTACAGCGTATATGCCTTAAATACGTGCTACTGTATTTGAAAATGTCGTTTAAAAAATAGTGTTTAGTTTGATTAAAATGAAGGTGTTCTTCTAATTTTGATCAAACACTTTTTGCTTCAGTCCGTTTCTTGATGTACGAGAAATATAATATAACATATAATACATCTCTATATAATATATTTAATATTTATACTGAAATTACCTCAAGATATTTTATTTTCCTTATTAGGAACATGTTTCGAGAACCCCTGTGTTCTCGTTCACGAAGGCTGAGGATTAATTACTAAATTACATTACATTACTATTGTTCTAAGGCTTTCACGGCCGGTGTCAGTTGTATTACAAGTGTTTACCGGGCTGTTTGGCCGTGGCCTACGGTTTACAGACGAACCAAACGTTTAGACAGCATCACTGAACGCGAGCATCAATGACAGCATCAAAGAATTCGAGTATAACCTGAACGCGGATTGTTAAACGTCACAGTACGCCTGAATTGAACGTCACATTACGCCTTTACCACAGTACTGTGGGCCTGACGTTTAACAACCCGCGTTCAGGTTAGACTCGAATTCTTCGAATTCCACTGATGATGGCAGCCAGTGGTGCTGTCGAAAGGTTTGGTTTGTCTGTAAACCGTTGATCACGGCCAAACAGCCCGGTAAACATTTGTAATACAATTACATTACTATGTTTCCGATTTAGCCGAATTTTCGTTTAACCGAATCACTTTTAGTCCTATCAGATTCGGTTAAACGAGACTCTAGTGTATGTGAAAAACACGAACTTTTACCAGTATATCATACCGATTATCACGTTTTACAGTGGTATATCAAAAGGTATAATAGTTAATATTATTAACAATATAGACAAGTGCTGCTTCATTAATGTAATGCGATTGATAAGACTGATTTATTGTTTGATTCCAGTGCCACTTTCTTTTCCAACCCTGTTGCGGCGGCTTTCCTATATTTATCGACCCGAGATGTGTGTACATCCCCCTTCTTGGCAACGGAATATGCATGAGTCTCTTGTAGCACTGCGACAACGCTGTCGGACACAGAAGATGATGGAAATGAAGATCACAATATAGGCCTACACAATGTTTTATTCTAAAGTTTCGTCGAATCTCTTTTATGTTATTATAAAAAATTGTTTTAATCATTGAAAAAACAGTTAATTTGTATTTTTATTCTGTTTTCATATTAAATATATATATTTTGTATCTAAATCAGATGGCCCCCGGCGGGAATTGAACCCGCGCCGACAACAATGTTTTATTCTAAAGTTTCGTCGAATCTCTTTTATGTTATTATAAAAAATTGTTTTAATCATTGAAAAAACAGTTAATTTGTATTTTTATTCTGTTTTCATATTAAATATATATATTTCGTATCTAAATCAGATGGCCCCCGGCGGGAATTGAACCCGCGCCGACAGCGTAGCAGCGCCACACGCTAGCCACTACGCCACGACCGCTCCATTAAATATATATATATTAAAATTAATAAAGTATTCTAATAATATTCATATTTATTTTTTCGTCACTCTTGTTAGTGCAGTAAGTCTAACCTCATAGCAAATTAAATGTAATCAAGGTATGTTGTTGTTGCATGAGTTGCAGTCCTCGCTCATTACTTTGAACGTAGTACGTTTATTGTTACACAAATTTAGATATTAGATAATGTTTTAAATATCGAAAAGCTTAGAAAAATTCCAATTTACCTATTATTTCCTGAATAATATAACAATTGCAGAGAACACAATCGCACAACAAAACCCTAGACATTGTTAACATTTGGACCGTATTGATCTTACATCCTGAATAATTTTTCAATTTACTTTTAAAATTTTTGATCCCTTTTGTGTGCACTGGGGTCTCATAATTAAACAAATTTGTAAACCTATTACTCCATTAAGATGTTAGTAAAACTTTTGTTTAATTTTGAACCCTACATGACGTTTATGCTATTTCATTAAAGTTTTCACTCACCTTAAGGAAAATTATTTTGGAATTTTTAGAAATGAATACTATAGGCCTACTCTTTAAAAGACGTCAGTGATGGTTTGTTGACGTTAGGCCTATTGTTATGTCGAAAATTTTGTATCGATAATTTTTTATTTAAAAGCGACGTTTTCGATATGCAACAAATTTTTCTTCAGGCGAAAACAAAACTAAAAACATGAAAAATTAAATATAAAAATACTCTGTCTTATAACGGATGAAATGTTATATGTTGAAGAGCTTTCAAAAATCTCAATTTTCCTACTACTTCCTGAGTAACATAACAATTGCAGAGAACACACTCATACAACAAACAATAGACATTGTTAACATTTGTTCTGTAATGTTACAAAGGTAATGTAGTGTTACCGAATTGTTAACATTTGTAACACTGGTAACATATGTAGTCTTACATACTTAATTATTTTTCAACTTATTGTCAAAGTCTTTGGTGTTTTTTGTGTGCACTGGGGCTCAAAATTTTAAAATTGTAGAAACGTAATATTACATTCAAATGTTAAAATTAAAACTTTTGTTTAATTTAAACGCCAAATGAGGAGTTTTTTGTGATTTTTATTAAAACTTTAACCTAGATGCTAAGCTTAGATGGAAAGAGCACATTAAAAAAAAAAGTGAGGAAATGAATCTCAAATTTAAAAAAACGTATTGGCTCCTTGGTGCAAACTCCGAGCTTGCAATACATAATAAATTTATGCTGTATAAGCAGGTGCTCAAACCAGTTTGGACCTATGGAATCCAGCTGTGGGGGTGTGCCAGTGCGAGTAACGTCGAAATCATACAACGATTTCAAAATAAAGTACTGAGAAATATTGTTAATGCCGCTTGTGCATAAGGAATAATGACCTGCACAGAGACCTGGGTGTGGAAATGGTTGCTGACGAGATTAGGAAATTTGCACAGAAGCATGAAGACCGGCTTCATAACCACGTTAACGTAGAGGCAATTCAGCTGCTTGACCAACATGGGATATTGAGAAGGCTCAAGAGGACCAAACCTTTTGACCTGGTTTAGTGTGGTGTGTGTAAAGCAGACTACAATATGAAGTGTTGTGTATGTGTATGTTTTCACCATTAGAGTAATCTGAGGGATACCAGTGGGTAAACCCAGTAAATAGACATTTAGTTTTAAGATATTTATAGAGTCAAATTGCTCGTTAATCTATCTAAGATTGTTGAAATGCAAAATCAAATTAAAAAAAAAATTAAAAATTTCAATCGTGTTAAGGAAAATCGTTATTATTATTATTAAAAATATTATTAATTCACAAATATTGAATAGCTTACACTTTGATATTACATAACGAATTGTGTAATATCGTTTATTATTACAGAATGATGAGAAAAATTTTCAAATATTGAAAATCTTAGAAAAATCACGGTTTTTCTACTATTTCTTGAACAATGTAACAATTAAATGGGTGAGAAAAAGAAGGAACAGATTCCACTTTTTGTTCAAATTTAACTGAAATAGCCATTTTGTTTAAAACCTGAAACTACATCAGCTGGTGTACAAAAGCGAAACATTCCCTGACTTTCAATGTAGTAATCAACATGCTAAATACCTGTTTGGTGCAAGAAGGAAAACATTGCTGGAATGTGTCGCTTCTGACTCTCAATATCTTGTTAGTGTACTGTGTACTTGCTACAGTACGAGGGCCAGACGAAATGTTCGCGGAGCGACATCTGTAGCTCAGTGATAGAACTAATATCTTTCGTGTGCTGCAAGACGTATATTTCGCGTGAACACCTGTTAATTTCCAGATATATCTGTCAACTTATTCACTTTTTACCAGTTGTTTAAAATTCTCCTGTCACGGGTGTTTTTAAAATGCACAAAATCAAACATGGAATTGTTATGAATTCTCTGTTAAAAACGTTTTAGCCCTAATGGCAAATCAAAATATGTTAGAAGACGCTGCGCCAACAGAAACAACGGTAAATGGGGCACACTCGACTTTAAACGTGGTTGTACAAGCACTGAAGACTATCCCAGCAGAAGACGACCAAAAACTGTAACAAAATATGGCATTATTGAAAAAAATGTATAGTTTGTTGGAAGACCGTAGATTGAGGAGTGGATGACGTTGCTGAAATCAGAGGCGTCTCATATGAGCGTGTGCATCATACTTTAACTCAAGAACTTGGTGTGCAAAGCGTTGTGCAAGATGGCTGTCGCATCTGGAGTTGTTGCATTTTCTGGTCGTCTAGTGTAACCACGTTTTCAGTACTCGGACGACCACGTTTAAACTCAAGTGCCTGCTGACAAACCGTTGGTTTTGAAGTCGCAGCATCTCTTGACACAATTACAATATCGTTCTGAATTTCCGTTGGCGCTAAACAATTTTTAACTAAGAATTACACCACGATGTTTGATTTTGTCCGTTTTTTATCACACGCATGACACGTCTGTTTTAAACAGATTCTGAACAATGAATAAATTGATAGATACATTTAGAAATTAACATGAGTTTACATACAATATAATTCTTGCAGCATACGAAAATGTTAGTTTTACCGCTTACCGCTATAGTATTCAAAGTGAAGTGTTCAAGCTTTACAGTGGTGGGGGAGACACTTCCTGCCTGTACCAATTTTTAATATAAATAGTTTCTATAAACGAGAAGAAGATGCAAGGGGTGGCAACAATTCATCAGTATACACCAGATGAACGTAAATAATTTTACAGACATATTATGTCGTGTCCTACATCAAATACGTAGGAAGAAAATGGTAAACTACAAAGTGATTAAAGTGCTACAAATAGTGGAAAAGGTAAACACTAGTTACTTTCACTTTCTACTTTCTTATTTGTTTTGATAAAGAAACACAAAGTAATTACAAGTGTTACTAACTGACAAGAGAAAAACACTGGTCATGTAAATTTTTGTATTTTAGTTCGTTATTTTCTAATACTCAAAACATTAAAAGATTACTTTAAATCTACAATATGTAGTCACCAGCAGTAAACTACTAAGTAAAATATTTAATTATAATTTTTTTAAAAATTTGTCGGTTATGAGTTATAAATGAGATAAAAATAGAAAGACTTTAGAAAGTTAGCTATCATGTAACGGTTTACGTGTTATAATTATCGTAACGTTAAAATATGGGACGTTTTTTTAATGTTTTAGAGAGTAACTTTATAATGTGAAGTTTTTCCGTTCAATCCCTTGTTTAGGTACAAAACAGTTTTTTATCGTTTTCTGAAAATGATTATCTTTGGAATGTTTTCTTTGTTCTTCTCACCCACTCAATTGCAGAGAACACAATCCTACAACAAACACTAGAAATTGTTAACAAGTGGACCGTATTAATCTTACATTTTGAATAATTTTTCGATTTTTTCTTCAAATATTTGGACTTTTTTGAGCCCTGGGGTCTCAAAATTTTTAAATTTTCAAAACATAATACTTCAGTCAGATGTTAATAAAACGTTTGTTTAATTTGAATCCTAAATAAAATTTTGGCGATTTTATTAAATTTTTACTCACGTTAAGGAAAATTATTTTGAAATTTTCGAAAATGGATACTATAATCTTCAAAAGACTTTAGTAATCTGTTGTTGACGTTAGGCCTATCTACTATTAGATCGAACTATTTACATCGATGATTTTCCATTTAAAAGCGAGGTTTCGGCTACACAACGAATCTTTCTTCAGGCGAAAACAAAACTAAATATCAAAAATAAAAGATAAACAATACTCTGTCTTACAGTCGAATGGGCGTTAAAACACATAAAAGTATTTAAATAATATATAGGTAAAAAATAAAACTAATAAATAACACTTACAAATCATGAAATACATAAGTCCCCCCCACACACACACATACATTGAAAACACAACACAAAACACATAAAATCACATAAACACGCATACCTCAAGGTCACCAGCAAAATGCGACAAGCGACACTAAGTCCCATCCCTTTGTATAGTCAACCAGAAAACACTTCTCCTGCACAAACTAACTCCCATAAAACAATAACACACGCTACCCAGCTCGAAGCCTAAACTTCTAAAGTATTTTTCTGATGAAACGGAAAACAATTTTAATACTGTTGGAATGGTATGAAAGCAAAAATTTTTAAATAAATATAACTTATCAGCAAACGTAAGCTGTAGCCTAGGTAAGTTGACTAGAGTTTTGTTATTTAAACAAGGTTGTACGCTATGTCTGATATATGCGGATGACATAGTTCTTATTTAAGAAAATGAGGACGATTTGCAAAGAGCTATGTTTCAACTAAAAGAAGTGGCAAGAGAGTACTTACTGACAATTTCAGTAAGAAAGACCAAAGCTATGGCCTTCAAAGTTAAATGTCCAGTGAGGACTAAGATAGTTATAATCAAAAGTATTTTAGAACAAGTGTGCTGTTTCAAATATCTCGGCTGTGCAGTAAGAGAGAGAGAAGATAAATAAATTTAGCGATATTTGTGGTACGCGACAAACAAACAAACAGCTGAAAAAACGTTATTTTGAACACCTTAACGCATACAAAGTACCAGAAATATATAAATCCAATTTAGTCACACATGCAATAAACATAGGACATGAATTCCCAGACATAACCAATGTGACACTAATAAAACATATACCACACAAAGACACCATAATAAATATTTGGGAAAATTTACAAATATACAAACATAAAACACAAAACAAACTAATACCTGAACAAATACAAATCAATACAAAACATGACACAATATTCAAAGCACTCAACATCAAAAATACACAAAAAACTAACACTTACACCACAATCACACACAATAAAACCAGTTTGAAGTACCAGAAGCCAACAGGAAGCCACAATAATAATAGTCAACCAACACATATGTACTTCACCAGACACAAAAACCGGAAAGCTGAGGATGGGTACAAGATGGTACCCGTAACATTTTCCTAATAAGGAAAAAATATCTTGAGGTAAATTCATTATAAATATTAAATGTAATATTTATATATATTATAACAACACAAATTCAATGTAATTTAATTTGGGTAGCCCCACGCTTTGGAGCGCCAAATTTATATAACACACAAATTCATTGATGTTAGGTGTAATCGTAATAAGAAGATTGCATAATACGTTTTCTAAATCTTTACATTATTTATTCAGCAACCGCTTTACTTACTTCGGCAATACAAAAATTCATTATTCATCTCTTGGGTGATTTTATGTATATGTCTTGTGGTGAATAATTTATGTGTAAACAGGTTATATAAAAATCTTATTATCTAATCTTACTTATAATTATTTCTGCTCCCGGCTTGCTTATTTAGTGTGGTCACCTTTGCAATTGCTTATAGATTTATTTCAACAGTGAACTTACTTTTATTTCAATTTCTTTAATCTTACTTGTGTTTAATTCTTTTCTACTGCATATGCTTTTCTCTTTTATAAATTAAAGACTTTACTAATTATTTTAATTTACTTCAAATTAAAAATCAAACATTGCTCTCTCATAGCATTTACGTTATTCCAATATTAATTTCTATACATGAGACATTATTCTAAATGAACAATTTAGACTTTACATTGCTATGTACAAATTAAATTCAGTTAGCAACAGTTTTGAATGTCTTTCATTCTAGTTTAAATATTGTCTTTCATTTGTCTGTAATTATTATGGGTTTTATCACCTCGTTTGATGTGGCAATCAGCGTGTCCTTGGGTCCTCGGGTCCTCTTCCAGTCCTTCGTGCCCTTGGGCCCTCGTTTCCTCTTCCAGGATTCCACTGCTTGTCTTTCTTAGTTGTTGTTGTCTCTGATCACATCATGGGTTGTAGGTGTGTCCATCGAACCTCTGTTCTGCCTCCCAGTTCGTCAGATGACGCTTACTGTAGATTTACGATCGCGTAGTTGACTGACATAGCCTCCTACGGCAACGGTTGAATATAAAAGAAGAAACTTTATTAGCGCGACCTGGTATTTATAGCCACATCGTGCAAAAGCTCTTGTCTGAACAATATCTGTCTTGACAGAGTTTGACGACGCGTCCTTTCTCACATTCTCGTCCGATTCACTAATTTCGTTTATATTTCGCATATCTTTTACACTACACGATACTCAATCGATCGCTAATTTTCATATGCCTATTATATGTACGTCACACTTCTTTATTATAATTATTCAGTGAGTTATTCACTTTTTATTCATTGTACTTTCACTTTACGTCACTTTTAAACGGTTTTTTAACCCTTTGTGCATCTTTATAAACTACACACTTTGGTGTCTTTTGTTTTACATTATCATACATAATTATCTTATAATTACAATTATACTCACAATCTAACATCATTTGAATAGGGTTGGTTACTGTCCAGTAGGGTGGGTTGAAAAAAAATAATTATTTTCTTTTCAAACGCTATAGTGCTTAAAAGTGTCCTGTGGTATGTAGAAAGAAAATGACATAAAGAAAAAAAATATCGGTTGATATCTTCCTTCGCGCATCACCGCTAAAGTTTGTAAAAATTGACAAAATCAGATATTGTTCAAAATTTTTTTTTACAAATACCATAATTATTTTAAAAATTCTATAGCGCGTTTTGTTTAGTTGAGGGTCCCAATAGTATATTTCAGCAAAGTAATAGTTGATATTTTAGTATTAACCGTTCGCGCAGTAGGCTCGAAAATCGCCTGGTTGAGGCTATTTTACCGCTCGCCGCAGTTCACGTCCAGCCGCCGCGCCCCACTCCTGTACCTCTTTCGACTGAATATTACTTGTTACAACCTGTGTGTGTTTGAGTTCAATCTACCACTGGCATTAGAGCGTTGTTTTAGTGACGTTATCGTACTGTAGTGCATTTTGAAATTTAAGTGCTGTTGTGTTTTCGTGGTTTTGTGATGATGATGAGTGATTGTTAATATAATGAATACTTCAAAAGTTAGCATAATAACTAGAAAAGATTTTGAATGCCCTATATTTGGTAATCCAAGAGATTTATTAGGAAATAGGCTACCAACGCATGAAGATGTTCTCCGCTGCTGCTTTCAAGAGAGATTTAACTTATCATGTGAAACTAATAATAGGAGGGTAAGTTTCTCAGAAGTTACCGCTATAGTAGCAAATAAAGTTAAGTGTTTGTGCGAAAAATCATCCATCCCAACTGTGACTGAGTACAGAGTAGTTCAGCTTATTAATGCTTACCACGATTCATATTAAAAGCTCAGAAAGTCATACTGCCGTGACAAAGATAAAACAACATACAAAGGAAAAATTGTGCAGTTTAAGATAAACGCATCCTCCCTGTTTGACATTGCCGCATGTAAATGTATTATCAATATAGAATGTACATGCAAAAAGACTCCAGACGCATGTAAATGTCCATTATCCATTGACTGTATTTGTGAATAAGAAATGAAAATTCCTGTAATATAGTTACGATTTATGTTTATGCAAAGGAAATATGGATTAGGGAAAATTGGACCTAAAGGAAACTCAAATAAATAAGGAAAAACTAAAGTGAAAAATGCGATGTATTCCACAAATCGAGTCGTTAGCGTCAAACGAACAACAGGAAGTCACCTTAAACATGGAAGATTCAGATTTGAAGCATTCAAATCGTCCACCTAATATTTCTGAGGATGACGATTCTGATTCTGAATTTGAACCAGAACTTAGTACATCATCTGCGAAACCACAGTGGCAAATGCGAATCAAATTAAAAGCCACAGCTTTAAATAGTGATCGCTATTGTGTGTGTGATCGCGCAACTGCTGCCATCGCTTCGAGTGTACTACAAGACATAGGTTTAATTACGGAATCAGATACTTCACACGTAGTGGACAAATGTAAAATTCGAAGGGAGAAAAGCTTAGTTAGAACTGGTTTGCAAAGTAAAGAGACAACAGAAATCTATGGCCTTTATTTTGATAGCAGAAAGGATGATACATTATTTGTAGAAAAATTTAACACAAAGCACTTTCGAAGGAGCAAAAAAGAAGAACATTATTCATTAATTAGTGAACCGGGATCAAATTACATAGGTCATGTTTCTCCCAGTACCAGTTCAGCTTCTGACATAGCTATCAGTATAATATCTTATATTTCACAGATTGGATTATCTCTTGACAAACTAGAAGTGATCGGATGTGACGGCACTGCAACCAGCACTGGATGGAAAAATGGCGTAATTCGTCAAATTGAATTACATGAGGGAAGACCTCTACAATGGAGTGTGTGTCTTCTACATTTTAATGAACTACCGTTCCGTCATTTGTTCCAACATCTTGATGGTGTGACAACAGGACCGAAATCTTTTTCTGGGCCTATTGGGTCACAATTAACAGGTTGTGAAAAACTACGTGAACTGCGGCGGGCGGTAAAATAGCCTCAATCAGGCGATTTTCGAGCCTACTGCGCGAACGGTTAATACTAAAATATCAACTATTTCTTTGCTGAAATATACTACTGGGACCCTCAACTAAACAAAACGCGCTATAGCATTTTTAAAATAATTATGGTAATTGTAAAAAAAAATTTTTTAAAATATCTGATTTTGTCAACTTTACAAACTTTAGCGGTGATGCGCGAACGGAAGATGTCAACCGATAATTTTTTCTTTATGTCATTTTCATTCTATATACCACAGGACACTTTTAAGCACTATAGCGTTTGAAAAAAAAATAATTTTTTTTTTCGACCCACCCTACTGTCCAGGAACGGACAGGCTTCACACACACAAACAAAATATACATGTTGTAATAACGCAACTAATCAATCAAGCACCGCCATGGAGCGCCACGTTGCAATACAACGAAATAGTAGTAATAATTCACACCTTAAAATACTCACGTTGTAATTACCATGAGTTGAAGTATAATAGGTCACACGTTTTAATTATGTGTGTAGAGATGTTTGATTATTATTATTATTTATGATTTGTTTGTTCAAAAGGTTTAAAAGCTGAAAAATAATGGTTTAATTCTGGCCTTAACACCGGTAGATTTACCTTTCACTTACCACTTATTGTTGATGTCGAGATTCCAATGTAGATTCTGTAATGCACTAAAATGACACAACACAGTTTATAAAATTTTTCACAAGTGTATATGTGGATGCACAGTAAAGAAAATTATTTTGTCTTTTTGAGACTGTTTTGAAATTTCAAATATTAGCCGCTTGTTCGCTGTACTGCCACTTTGTAAAATATTTGCTCTGTTAATGTTGTCGTTATTATCTACTTTGAAATGAAAGACTGATTCAAGTGTAAGTAAATTTGTAGTTTATTAACAATAAGTTAATTTCAATTAAAACCTTTAAAACAATTTATAAACATCAAAAGTAATTCAACTCGTCACCGAGATTCTTAAAACTCAGGGCTGGTAACACTGATTATTTATATTGTATTGTGCTAACCTGGTTTGGTTAGATTTTTGTTTATAATTACCAAAAGTCGTGAATTCTTTTAGTGTACAAGATACTGAATACAAAAATGCTAAAATACGACAATAACGTATTATAGAGAGTGATTACAAAATTAACAAAACAAATTTAATTATAATATTAAAAATTATCGTATCTGGTCCACCTGCTATCAACCTCGTAGGTTATGTTGTGGAACGTACGATACGATTGAAATTGCTGTGTGTCGGAATAATATTCCTTGAATGGTTATTAATAACAAAAATATAATAATTAATTCATAATATCATTTCAATTGAATATATTTAAGCTTGTCTAATTTTAAAGCACAGCTCTGTATGGTTGTTACACCTTTTCGTAACAGGTAGGTTAGAGTGCCTTTTACTCTAAGTTAATTATTAAAATATCTAGATTGATGGCATTAAAATCTTATAACTATATAAAATATTTGTTCATGGTACGTTCATTATTCATTAACTGTATTGATAGTTCTCGGTTATTATTTATAAATGAATTGACTTTCGTATTGGTTATAGTCAAGTCAGCATCAAGGCTTAGCCTTGTTTACATCAATGTTGGTTAAAATATTAAATTCGATTGTCATCTCTTTCTATAATTAATGATATTTTATTTAAATAATAAAAATTGAGAACTTCTGTTCAATTACTGGTTAACTAATAATTATTATTTAGTTTAGCCATGTACAACTGTACTTGACTAAAGTAGTACCAACGTAAAAATTTTACCATTTGATAAACATTAATATTCTTTAAAATGTCGCTAAAACTAGATACTCCCTTATTTTCCGATATTATACACTGGCAACGGTTTGTTTATTATCTCACATCACTCGTTGCACTTCACTCATTAGAGGTTACAAACACTTTAGTTAGGTTAGATGTATTTGTTTACACTAGGGAGCGCGCACATTTTTAAAATTTACTCCCGTCGAAGACTCGTTCCGTATGCTTTGGTGGTCAGTTTGCTAGTAGTGTTCTCCTTCGAAGCCGCTCTCGGCGTCTATTGAAATCAGCTCTTCTTATTTGTTCAAAATCTGTTAATCTCGTACTCATATGCCTTAATAAATTAAGAAATTTTATTTCTTAGCATCTAGTTTTGGGTTTGAGAGTACTGAGATGACGGTATCAATTCTTTTGGAATTGAAAGAAAAATTATTATCGTTTATAACTTTTTTAGTACATTTCGGATTAAGAAATTAATGGTACTGTATCACAATTTTGCGGATACTCGGCTCTTTATTTTGAGTCCACTCAAGCTATAAATCCGTCAATGATTAACCTAATTATCTTTTTGATGATGCACTTTTCGTGGTTCTTAATTATACATAAGTTTTTTCCACGTTATTATAATACATGTTATTTCTAACACTCACTGTAGATATTTAGGGTCATTATCTCTTATTAACTACTCCTTAAATACTAAATTATGTACAATATTTTTCCAAATGCATTTTCAGTTTATTCCAAGCTGGGCTTATTCTGTTAACCATTTATTCTAGTTTGGTTGTTGATTCAGGTAATTACTTTTGTCTGCATTTTTCAAATTGTTATTTGTGATTCTGCGTTGCAGATTCTGTTCAGTTGAGGTTATGTGTATCCTATTGAATTGACAACAATGCTTATATGGATTTGTTTAGTTTCTTGCTTAATTCCATGTATATTTACTATGATATGTTATTACTATTATCTAGTACAATATTTTCCTTATTTTATTTATATTATATACTATTTGTTCACACATTATTATTCAATTCTAATTTGTTATTGTCATACATATTATGTGTTTATATCTGGGTTTGGGTAAACTGTTTTGTTTTTCTACTACAGGTTGTCTTATCTTTGATACATTAATAATTACATTCTGTATTGATTTTACCCTTCACTCTCCTGATATTTAAACATATATTTTATTAAGGATTTTACATTCAATTTCAGTCATTGTTGAGCAATTATTTCTCTCTTTATTATAAGTACATTTGTGGTCTTTTTTATGTTGTAATATATTATATTCTTGTCTCATAAATAGTACACTGATTGTTTGTGTTGTTTATTTTGGGGTTGTTATATACCTTTGTTAACACTTCTTATCTTCATCTTCCATAAATATTGCACTTTCATTGTTTGTGTTGTTTAGTTTGGGATTGTGGTATTTTGATATTAATCGATTCACTTATAAGTCACTCACTATTATTGTTTGTGGCTGCTTATTATTCTGTCGACACCTTGTTCTTGGTCACCTTGTTTTTTCTTCATGTCCTTCCTTGTTGGGGTATCATGATTCACTTATCTGGTATTCTTCATACTTGCATTATTACCTTCTTATTAGTTGGGTATTTGCTCCATTTAATAAATACTTTCCTTATTTATTGTGTCTTCCTCACACTGGTGATGTTCTTTTTGTTCCTTGTTAAATATTTTTCATTGTTTATTGTACATTTTTCCTCTTCTTATTTATATAAATTTTTCCTCTTCTTGTATACAGGTTTCTTCTTCTTCTAATATACAGGTTTCTCACTTATTGGGTATTTTCCCTCATTTGTATGATATGTTCCCTCAGTTATATGATCTATTGGGTCCTGGTTGCTAACGTAGGTGTTCGGTTTATTCTTCCTCTTCTGATAATATTGATGATGCATTCAATTATATTTCTTCCTTCTACGGTGCTTATTTACTTCAACATTATTTATCCATGTATATACGATTGATTTCTATATTTTAGTCTTTTTTGGTCATTTTGGCTTAGACATGTACATGGTAGATTTTTATTCTGGGTATTTGATATTATTTTTATGTAACGACAATCTTGATACGTTACAATGTACACACAGCTAGCGACAGGTGGTCAGATATGCGTGTACATGCCTGAACGATACGTTCCCTATCTTTTAAACAATCCAGCTTGCAATCTGAATCATGTCTGTTAACAATAGATTTATTTATTTTTATTAATTATTATGATTATGTTTGCAATGCACAGTACCGTATACGGTTGTACTGTGGCAATGCCCCAAAGTTGCATGCGCCATTTTCTGCAAGGTAACAGGTAGTTAGCCAACCAGACCTGCAGAAAAGAGTGCTCCATTAGTGTATAGTAGGGCTAGGATTTTTATGTAATATCAACATGCAAAATATGTACATATTTATGTAATAATATTAGGTGAAATATGTGATATTACATAAAAAAATTTTAAATATGTAAGATTAATTTAATTTACATTTTATATAAATGATATATTAAACATTATATTACTTGAAGATTCCTCATTTTATTAATTATATTTTTGCAAAATAAAGTGTGGTACAATAATTAATTAATTAAGCATGTCCATATTATAGCAAACTCAAATAAATTCCATTATTATGTATGAAAAAATGCGAAAATTTAATAGAAGTTTCACAATTATTATAATTTTCATAGTCACTGTTTAAACTATCTGTCCACTAAATATTACTTTGCAGAAATCAATCTACCTACTTCACTCCGAATTGCAATGAAATATCAGATACATCTCCAACTTTTCCATTGTCATGGAATGCCGCCGGTCAGAGAGGATGTTTTTGTATACAGAAAATGACCTCTCCACGTCACAGGAAGTTGCTGGTGCAAATTTAAGTAGATTCAATTTTTCAGGAGAGATATCGTCTGGAGGATTCTCTTCTTCGCCGCTGAGGATCTTGCACACTGCAGTCATTGTCGAGAAGCCAGGATTTCTCTCCATAACAGACTCAAATTTCTTCATTACTTCTATTCCAACAGACCCTTCAACAGCACTTAACTTGGATTTCACATCTTCCACAATGTCCAATGATTTCTTCAAAGGCATCCCACGAGTTTCTAATTTTAAAATACTGTCAGCAATGAATCCAAAATTGCTTTGGATATAAGCTAATTGGCACTGTACTTCTTTTCGTCTTAACGTCTTTTCGCCGCGTTACAAATCCAGGGAACCCCTCGTAATTAAACTCCGTTAATTAGATGGGCTGCCTACGTTGTAACAGAATTGATCACAAGTAATTAATGTAACAAATTACTTACTAACTGTGTAAGGAAACAATGGCAAGGTATACAATTGATTTAAGCACTCCTCATATGTGTGTAACAAGAAGACTTCTCTTTATTTAATATTTAAAAACATATACTGACAGATCCCATGACATTACTAATTCAATTATTAAGTTATTTGAAAGGTTTCTTTAAACTTTGAGATCAAAGTTGATTTTATATAGCTATACCTCGGATCCGGGTCAACTTTCTGTATTTCTGTAGTTAAGACTTTTAATTATACTCATTTCATGATATTAGCTTGCAAGACTTTCTTTTATTCAACCATTGGAAGAATGATATTATTGCTTGAATTATATTACTCTACATTAGCATATAAACTGTTACAACGTATGAAGTTAGAATAGTTACATGAAATTCTTAGATTTAATTTATAAGTCTTTACAAAGTTAATAGTTTCTGAAAAGTCTCTTTCAAGATGTGTTGTGTAACAAATATTAGTAACCCTCGATAGACAGGCTATCGAGTCACCTTTTAATTGGTATGCAGAAGACTCGTCCTGGGGTATCCGTCTTGGGAAACAGGAACAGCTACGTCGTCATCTCGGTCTGGCCTTCCTCTGTAAAGGGCTCCAAAAGTTCGCAGGTTGAACAATACGTCGTGTAGATATCTACGATGATCTTGTAGATTCTCGGGTGTCCTGATCTGCATATTCTGTCGCGTGCAGTAGAGTTTGTGGCTTCTGATATTTCACATCTCCGGGTATGACTTTGGAATTGTTGTTATTTGTTTAAGCACGAAGTCATCTTGTGTTACACTCCTTTTTTACGTTTCGAATTTTTTTTACTTTACTTTTCTTGTCTATTTACATGACTATATTAATTAACACATCCAGATGCTTTAAACCGCTACATCTGGTACACCATCTTAAGGTGAGACAAAATATAGTTAACATATTTTAAGCGCACAGCTCCTACGTCTATACTGTACGAAGTCACCATTGCAAGAGAGAGAAATTCCGCTCCCTTCGCCTGGTACTGGGCAAAAGTTAGTGGGACAATTTCCGCGCGAGAATATAGTTCCTCACTATATTTAAGTTAACATTTTTATTTATACAAACTATCCCTAAACAAATATACATAATTTAAATCAGTTGTTTTAGCGACTATTTATGTCTTCAGATTTTTTTATTATTAACATTAGTTTTTTTTTTCTTATTCTAACTCACACAAGACTCGGAAAACATGTCGAGTCTGGAATCAACAGGACAGCGCCTGCTTACAAGCAAAGGGTTATATACGATATTCATAACTCTTTACAATTTATCTTTCTATTAGAGTATCTTATAACTAATTAATTACTGCTTCCTCTCATACTGAGTACATACAGGTATTTTATATTAATACAGTGAGATTTAAATGGCTTAAGAGCTTGCAACCTTAATTTTTTTAAAATTTTTATTTTCTTGATTATTTCTTTTATTTAAATCGTCACATACTTCACCGCTTAAATTGCATGCTACGGTTAAGCTTTTTGAGTCTAACTCACTATTGGGCACTGGGATATTGAATGGGGTTAGTGTGTGTAATTTCTTTCACATAGTTGTTGTACACTTTACAACGTTGTCCACATAGTGATTACCTATAGTTACAACACAGTACACTTTATATTCTTATGAACTACCTTTTTTTTACATACTATTTACACTAAATATTTACACAATTAAAACACAAAACTCTTTCTTATCTCTATCACTTAATTTTACTACCGGTTTTTTTGTTTGTCTTACTCTCTCTTCTATAGAGTAACTTTCTAAATCTTTACTATTTAGAATTCTATCTTTTCTTCTGTGAGTCCTATATAACTCATGTAGTTAATGAGTGTTAGTACCCATCTAGTTAATGATTATTCATTAATGCATGCTTCGCAGAACTGGAACTCAGGTTGATCAGGCCTCGTTTCCAAACTCTACGTTTTACATTTCTTACGTGGATTCAGAAATATAATTTTCTTTACTGCCTAGTATTCCTTTTCTTTTTGGGTTATACTATACCGTCACTTCTTCTTATACAACTTTAGTTGCGAAATATGCGTTCTCCGCACATATTTCTGAGTTGCAGGTTCGCACAGGGCTACTGTAACTGGAGTTAGGTACTTTTGGATTTGGTAAGGGCCACACCATCTGAATGATAGTTTCGAGTTGGTCTTATCAATCGCACTACTAATGGGGTGAGTCTTGTACATTACTAAGTCACCTACTTGGTACCTGACTGAGTTGCTATGATTACCTTTCTCGTGGTATCTTCTGGATTTTTCCAAGCTTGCTCTTAAGTTAGAGCGGGCTTTGTTCCATATTCCCTTTATCTGCTTATCCGTTATTTGCGGAGGCAGCAGATCGTGTATATTCCATCTTGTGGACAAAGGGTGGTTTGGTCGATACTTGTATAGTAACTCGAACGGGGTCGACTTGTGACCTTCGTGGTAAGCTGAATTAAAAGCGTATTGAATCCAGGATAGATTTTGGTCCCACGACGTGTGATCGTTCGCATGATAGGCGATTAGCGCAGATTTGAGGTTTCGTAGATACCTTTCAGCAATATTGCCTTGCGGTCGATACTCTGTAGTGGTTATATGGTCTATCCCTAACTTGAAACACATATTCCTAAATTCTTTTGCTTTAAACTGCGGGCCGTTATCAGATACTATACGTACTGGAGTACCGTAATCTTTAAATAATCTTTCCTGTAGTATTTTAACTGTTGTCGACGCTAATGCTCGTCGCATGGGATACATCCAAACAAATTTGGTGAACGAATCTACACATATCAGTAACATGGTATTTCCTGATTTGGATCGTGGATACGGACCTGAGAAATCTAGATAAAGTTTCGAAAAAGGGGTCTTTGGGATTTCTGATATCAATTGGCTTACTTGAGTATTTCTGGCGGGTTTGCTAAGGGCGCATAATGAACATTTCTTTACGAAGGTAGCTATTTCGCAGTTCATATTGTTCCAATGATATTCCTTTCGAATACGATGTATCGTCTTATTGATTCCCATATGGGCTCCTATGGTAGATGAATGGAAGTATTCCATTAGCATGGGCTTAATTACATCCGGGGCTATTATTCTTAATTCCTTTCCGTCTCTTATTTTGAGACACAGTACATTCTTACTCAATACGTACTTCTCGGATTTAATACCTTGGGTAAGTTGTTCTATAATAGGCTTCAGTAAGGGGTCTTGTCGTTGATATAGGGCAATGTTTGTAAAGGCAAGGGGGAATTCAGTAATTACGGGGTTCGCACTTGCTATTTCCGGCTTCACTACGTTTTCGGAAGTTTTAGTGGGTGACTGGAACATACGGGACAGGGTATCGGCGACTACATTTTGAGTCCCTTTAATATGCTGCACTCTGAATTTGTAGCAGTTTAATTTCAATATCCATCTGCCAATTCGTCCTAATTGTTTAGGGTGATTCAATAACCATGATAACGCCTGATTGTCGGTTTCTAAAAGAAATTCCTTATGTTCTAGGAAGGGTTTAAACTTTTCGAATGCAAAAACAATTGCTAAACATTCCAATTCATATGCAGAATACTTTCTTTCTTGATCGCTCAGTGTTCGTGATGCATAACTAATTGGTAGTCTACAGTTATCTATCTCTTGGTATATCACTGCACCTAACGCTACACTGGAACTGTCGGTTTGCACGACGAATGGTTTTGTGAAATCAGCTAATTGCAAAACTGGGGGAGATATAATGCTTTCTTTAAGTTGCTCAAACGCGTTTTGATGTACTGAGCTCCATTCGAACTTTGTTCCCTTCTTTCGTAAGGAGTTTAGGGGTGCTGCTATTTCGGCAAGATGGGGAATATATTTGTGGAAATAATTCACCATACCTAAAAATCGGGCTATACCTTTTGCATCTCGTGGGGGTGCAAATTCTCTAATAGCACGGGTACGTTCGGGGTCAATGCTTACCTTTCCATTCGCTTTCACTATGTGTCCTAAGAAAGAAAACTGAGGGACAGCAAAACTTACCTTATTTGGGTTCACCGTTAATCCTGCTCTTAGTAAACGAGATAACACTTCACGCAAATGTCTGAGATGTTGTTCCATTGATTCACTGTATATTACGATGTCGTCCAAATAGTGGTACACATATTTAAATTTAATGTCGTGAAATATCTTCTCCAATAGTCTACTACATACGGAACTTCCTTGAGATATTCCATAGGGTACCCTAGTAAATTGGTACAAGTTAAAAGGAACTGCAAACGCGGTTAGACGTTTGGATTCTTCTGAAAGAGGTATTTGGTGAAAAGCTTGATTTAGATCCATTACCGTAAAAACCATTGCTTTAGTAAAATAATGAAACGCACTATGGATGTCTGGAAGAGGGATTGATTGAAATTCTATTCTTTTATTTAATTGCCTGTAGTCTACAACTAGTCGGTATTTATCTGGTCCTTTCGGTACTAAAAAGGAGGGTGAAGAATATGGGGACGTAGAGGGTTCTATGACTCCTTGATCCAATAACTTATTGATATGGTTTCGCATGACTTCCATCTTGGGGGGCGACAACTTGTACGGGGGTAGTCGTATTACTTTCTGATCACTCAGATTAATTTTATACTCTATTAGGTCCGTCAGTCCTAGTTTTGGTGTAAGAACCGAGGAAAATTCTTTTATTAGTTTTACTATTTTGACTCTATCTCTTCGTTCTAGGTGAGATAAATCTGAATCTTGGTGTATTACATGTGCAGTAGATGAACAACGTTTGTCTTCATTACTATCAAATTTATGTTTTCTTGCACGGTCAAATCTGAAATAAAATTCTCGCTCGTAGATGTCAAGAATCATTCCTGTCTTGCTAATAAAATCTGCACCTAATATTAAATCAGGTCCTAATTCTTTACATACTAACATTGCAAATATCCAACTTAGGTTTTTTATTTTAACCTTAAAGGTAATGCTCAGGTTTATATTTATTTTACGTTTATCAGCGGTAGCACACTTTATATTCACAGGTTGGTTCCGTTTTACTAGATGATGTTTAGCTAACATGTCCGCTAATTCTTGGCTGATTAAGCTTCTACTAGATCCCGAATCAATTAAGGCGATGGGGTATGTAACGCCTAAGTCGACTCGTATTAATGGTAGTAGATGTTTTTTCCATTTACATCTATTAATCGCATTACACTTTTCAAGAAATTCTCGCACATAGGGGTCGATATCTTTCGCACCTTTTTTGTTTTTCACTTGGTTACAGAATAATTCATTCTTATTATTATTACTGGTTTCTTTTAGTTTACCCAATTTTGAGTAGCTGCGGAAGACACAGGTTTTCGGGTCTCCCTGCCTTACATGTTTTTTGAACTGGGGTTATTCCGTTCCAATGGCTTACTTTTGCACTCTCTTCTTATGTGCCCATATTTGCCACAATTATAACAGGTGGGTTTTCTGCGAGGTGGGTACTTGGTTTCCGCTTTATCTGGGTTTACAGTTAACTTACCAGCTTTGCGCACATGGTGAGGTCTACTAGAAACTTGTCTTTCATACGAGGTTATTACATCAGGCAGTAGCGCTCGCAATTGATGTCTATTATTTCCAGAGGTTTTCCTAGCTTCTCTATTTTGATCTGAGTACCATACATTTGAAGAATGGATACTGCACTGTTCTAGATCAGCAATTGTATTGGGTCTATTCATCAATGATAGTCGAGATCTTTCTTCGGGTGACACTCCTATTAAAATGGTGTCCAC
Source organism: Magicicada septendecula (assembly GCA_034769895.1). Taxonomy (NCBI): domain Eukaryota; kingdom Metazoa; phylum Arthropoda; class Insecta; order Hemiptera; family Cicadidae; genus Magicicada; species Magicicada septendecula. Next base: position 20,016,006 of record CM068372.1, read on the forward strand.
CAGTTGTGTTTCATTCCAGCTTACACGTAGTAGTCGAGAGGACTCCCTAATATCGGAGATGTAGTGAGCTAATCTCTCCTGATGTCCTTGTACTCGGAGTACTGTCTTCCTTTTTATTTCTTCATAGATGCCGGTGGGAATAAAGTATTTTATTAAAGAGCTATGTAGCTCTTCTACTGGGAAAGTAGAGGTTAGGGCTTCTAGCACACGATTTTTTAACGGGGGCTTACACTTTGGTAACAGGACTTGAAAAATTTGCCAGTCATTCAGCTGCTGTAGATCCTTTATCTGAAGAAGATAACTAATAAATGTTAGTAACTTGGAAACATTTAAACCATCTGTATAAGGGATTTCGGATAAAATCTTCTCCACAGGGTGAGTCATTTTTCCGTATAGATCTGCGTTATAGTTCACGTGGGTAATTCCTCGATGAGGGTGATTAGATTCATTGGGGGTGTTGGTCAATTCATTATTTCCGGGACGAAACTGAAAATGCTCGGGAGGAGGGACATTTACATCTGTATCAGTATTTTGTTCTGGGTTCGCTTGCACTTGCGATACGATAGGTGAGTTCCGATCCGAGTTAGGCGGAGGTAAACCAGTGGTGGGGAATTGTACTGGGGAAATGTGTAATTTTATTAATGATTTCTCTATTTCGTCCATCCTGAATGAGTCGGATTTTCGTCTTAAATCGTTGATAATTGAAGGTAAGCGGCGTAGAGCTTCGTCTGCTAGCTTTTGTACATCAACGGGTATTTCTGTGAGATTCGGCCAGATCGACAAATTTTTTATTCGCCTGGTTAAATGCTCTATTCTCTGGGTAGTCCGCAAAATTTTTGCCGGAGATTTCTCGTCTTGGAGTGTTTGAGACAATAAGTATAGTTCACTATACTTGGCATTACAAATTTCTTTCTCGCCTTCATAATCGAGTTGGCTTAGATTGTTTAATTGCACGGGCGCATCAAATCCACATTCGCGAATTGAACTTCGTAATTCCGCGACTGTTACATCAGCATGGGGTAGTCCACGCAAAAGGGCTTCGTAAGACAGCTCGTCTTTTAATAACAAATCCGGGTTAAATTGGGCCATTTTGTTCTAACTCATTAGCACGTACTTACAATTAATAATAGTATATTACACATATATTACATATACATATAATAAATTCATAAGTAATCAATTTACACAAATTAAGAAAGAACAATTTCTCTTCTAAGGGAGAGACAGAAATCACACACACATATCTTTCAAGGTTAAATAGCCGATCAGCTGTTTACTGGAATGTAGGTCAGAGGGTGGCCTACATATTTAGTTAACAAAGGAGTGTTGAGCGTGTCAGTGAGAAAGGGGGTTTTACTCTTATTGTTCTCCACAATGCGACTGAATAACACAACTACTGTATACGTACTCTAAACCGGTATAAACACGAGAGAAGGGGAGCGCAATCTTATGCAATACATTTATTATTACTACGCTTGGCAACACTTTGGCTCCGTTCATTCATAAACTTTTCTCAATTAAATAATTACTTATTTTGTTCACAAGTTTTTAAATCACGAACTTCTAATTAATTACTTTATTATTATTAACAAAGTTATTTTTAATCAAATTTTTTTTATAACACTTTCTAGTATTACTAGTGTATGTAATCTAGATAGTTGGACATACACTGTGCAGAATGATTCAGGAAACAACAGGTCATAGATTGTCGTAAACAAACCTGTTACAGATTGTTCGGTTGACCAAAATTGTTATGCTTGGTCACAATTCATGTATGCAAGTACTTACATCGAATTATGCAGGTTCCTACTGGCCTATAGAATGCAAAAGCTACATGCATTGTATGACGCTAAGGATATTTTACTTATACATACTACCATCTACGTAACTTAATACACTATTAAATATGTTTCGAACATTACATTTATTAAAGTAACTTTCTGAGTGCATATATCAATATTATATATTTAGTTGTTGTTCATACAATTTATCCACGCATAGTGAATGCAATTTTGTTTGTGACATTATATACACAATTAAAACTCTTTCCTTTGTTTCCTTTATTTTTTTTGAATTACGCAATTTTGTTTGCTTAAAACACCTTTATAAAATTTAGCAGAGTGGCGCACTTTTGTGACACTCTGTAAACAATTACCCTTTTATTTTTTTACAAGTAAGCAGAGTGGCGCACTTTTGTAACGTCTTTTCGCCGCGTTACAAATCCAGGGAACCCCTCGTAATTAAACTCCGTTAATTAGATGGGCTGCCTACGTTGTAACAGAATTGATCACAAATAATTAATGTAACAAATTACTTACTAACTGTGTAAGGAAACAATGGCAAGGTATACAATTGATTTAAGCACTCCTCATATGTGTGTAACAAGAAGACTTCTCTTTATTTAATATTTAAAAACATATACTGACAGATCCCATGACATTACTAATTCAATTATTAAGTTATTTGAAAGGTTTCTTTAAACTTTGACATCAAAGTTGATTTTATATAGCTATACCTCGGATCCGGGTCAACTTTCTGTATTTCTGTAATTAAGACTTTTAATTATACTCATTTCATGATATTAGCTTGCAAGACTTTCTTTTATTCAACCATTGGAAGAATGATATTATTGCTTGAATTATATTACTCTACATTAGCATATAAACTGTTACAACGTATGAAGTTAGAATAGTTACATGAAATTCTTAGATTTAATTTATAAGTCTTTACAAAGTTAATAGTTTCTGAAAAGTCTCTTTCAAGATGTGTTGTGTAACAAATATTAGTAACCCTCGATAGACAGGCTATCGAGTCACCTTTTAATTGGTATGCAGAAGACTCGTCCTGGGGTATCCGTCTTGGGAAACAGGAACAGCTACGTCGTCATCTCGGTCTGGCCTTCCTCTGTAAAGGGCTCCAAAAGTTCGCAGGTTGAACAATACGTCGTGTAGATATCTACGATGATCTTGTAGATTCTCGGATGTCCTGATCTGCATATTCTGTCGCGTGCAGTAGAGTTTGTGGCTTCTGATATTTCACATCTCCGGGTATGACTTTGGAATTGTTGTTATTTGTTGAAGCACGAAGTCATCTTGTGTTACACTCCTTTTTTACGTTTCGATTTTTTTTTTACTTTACTTTTCTTGTCTATTTACATGACTATATTAATTAACACATCCAGATGCTTTAAACCGCTACATCTGGTACACCATCTTAAGGTGAGACAAAATATAGTTAACATATTTTAAGCGCACAGCTCCTACGTCTATACTGTACGAAGTCACCATTGCAAGAGAGAGAAATTCCGCTCCCTTCGCCTGGTACTGGGCAAAAGTTAGTGGGACAATTTCCGCGCGAGAATATAGTTCCTCACTATATTTAAGTTAACATTTTTGTTTATACAAATTATCCCTAAACAAATATACATAATTTAAATCAGTTGTTTTAGCGACTATTTATGTCTTCAGATTTTTTTATTATTAACATTAGTTTTTTTTTCTTATTCTAACTTACACAAGACTCGGAAAACATGTCGAGTCTGGAATCAACAGGACAGCGCCTGCTTACAAGCAAAGGGTTAAATACAATATTCATAACTCTTTACAATTTATCTTTCTATTAGAGTATCTTATAACTAATTAATTACTGCTTCCTCTCATACTGAGTACATACAGGTATTTTATATTAATACAGTGAGATTTAAATGGCTTAAGAGCTCGCAACCTTAATTTTTTTAAATTTTTACTTTCTTGATTATTTCTTTTATTTAAATCGTCACAAGAATCACTGAAGGCACTTTGGGCGTCTCTCACTGAAACAGCTGATTTACCTGGAAACGAATCTACCACAGACTTCACATCTTTAAAATGTTCACTATAAAAGCAGGCAGCTTCGATCCACTTACCCCACCTAGTCAGGACAGGTTCAGGGGGGAATTTCACATTTAGCAATTGTTCTCTGTAGTGCAACACACGTTGGGGGGCTTTAACGAATACTTTCTTGGTGTTTGAAACAATGCTGTTCACTTGTGGATATTTACTTCGCACTTCTTCGGCGACACGTTGCAGTCCATGGGCGAGACAGGTGAAATGGATAATACACTTGATAGAACACATGTAAAGCAGTTCCCGCCTTTAGCATGTACGCTGCAGCATCAGACTAAAGAACAAGAACTTTATCTTCTTGAACGCCTTTAGGCCACAACACTTTAAGTCACACATTCACAAAACGAGCAACTGTTGCATGAATTGTGTGTTCCAACACTTTCGAAGAAATCAGAAAATGTGTAGGGGATTCTTCTCCATCCAGCTTACCAATCACAAGGTTGGCAACATAGCGCCCTTTCACATCCGTAGTTTCATCGACAGCGATCCATATATAGTTGCTGCCTATATGACGTCGCACGTATGCCAGCGCTTCCTCGTAACACAAATGCAGGTAGTTTTTTCGGAGCGTAGAATCGTTAGGTATCTGCCTCCCGTAATACTCCTCTAAAAATGCGCGATATTTAGGTACCTGGAGTTTGTACCACGGGATATTTGCGGCAACCATAGCAGTACACATGTCATAGAAGAATTCATTCCTTGCACTTGAAGACTGTTGCATTTGAGATAGAAGGACTTGCTTTTTAGATGTTTGTAGTGCTTTATTCCTAGTATGCAGGGCACTGCGCACAGGTTGTTCAAGTTGTGATTTCATTGAACACGTAATCTTCTTATTACAAGCCTGGCAGGTAACCACAGCTCCATCGGTAGTGAACGAATCATCTATTGTAACCCACGACTTTAACTTCGATGATAATTTTGACGCTACAGGAGGCATCACAGGTGGAATTCAATTAATCACTGTGGTTGCCAAAGCGATACTAAACGTACGAACTCAAGAATAGCGGTGGGTACAAAAATGCTCAACTGTTTGAAACAAACAGTTCGCCGAGAAAAACGAACGAACTGTTCTTTCTCACGCACACAAACAGTTTACTCTTTACTCTGCCCCTTCCACTTAGCCTCTCCATTTACTAGTACCCACCCCACCACGCACTCTGTTTGTAAGCAAAACGGACTGTTTTCCTAGAAACGGAGCTATTTGTCCAAAACAACTGTTGCTTATCGTTTCTGAAAACGGAGTGAATAAGCAAAACACAATCGGCAACGAACTCTTCTTTTCTCCACTGATATCTTTCTTGGAATTCTTCCCTGACCCTTTCTCAGCAGCTTATAAATAGCTTGGAAAATCCGTTTCAGGTACCTGAGTTTCTAGTGAACAAATATTGTCATACGGACTGTTTTAAATTACCATATATTTCACTTGCGAAAAAACACTTTTTACAGTAAGAGACAGAATATTAGGGGAGCGGGATGGTGTAGCGGCTTCGCTGCTTGCCTCTCATGCCGGCGACCGTGGTTCGAATCCCAGTGTGTCGGTGCGAGATTTTCAGTTGAAAAATCTCGCGGTGTCAGGAAGGGCATCCGACCTTAAATCCCCGGCCACAATTCTTACACGGCTTAGCGCGTGCAAATAGCGACCCTGCGCAAGCGGGATAAGCTGAGGAAGTTGATGAAGAGACAGAATATGTAATTTTACATAAAAAAAAGTAAAAATATGTTTAAAAAAGTAAAAATATGTAAAAAAATGTCATTATGATCAAATATGTAAAATATGTAACAACAAAATATCATTATATGATAGCTAAGGTTCTAATTCACGGACATTTATCATTTTTAGTTATGTATAAGCAAAGGGAAAGAATATGTATTTACATACGAATCCTAGCTCTAGTGATTACATATATTTATTGATTTGTTTTCTTACACGATACTTGAGCTAAATGTTTTCTTGTTATTTATACAATAATATTAATTTAAATGTTCAAGTTTTCCTTTTAAAAATGATACTATTTGCAAAGTTTAAAAATTTTCTTTTGACAACTTTATATTTTAAACATTTTATTTGCCTCCAAAAGCGTTTTAAGACTATAAAACAGGTTAATTACCTACCGTCACGCTTTTTGAAATCCGAAAACAGGATTACTCGAGTTTCGACACATATCTCTCTATATATTTCAATTCAATTTAAATTTTTATATTTATTATTATTTGTAATATTTTATTATATTACAATGTATAGGACAAGATATGTTATAAAAGAATGAAAGTAACTAGACTGTTAACTGAATAGAAGCTGTGAATAAAAGCATAGTAACATGTTATGCATAGCACCCATGTAACATAAAGAAGTATTAAAATTGTCTCATAATAATAACAAATATTACTCAAATAGTCAAACAATCATGTAAGATAAGAAAAGGCAATAACTAAAGAGTTATTAGTTATCATTAATAAAACCAAACTTGAGAAAATAAGGTTAAAAGAATGTAAATTTGTATCAACCTAACATACACATTGTTGGTACAAATTTCACCTAAATTCACATCTATCAGTAGGAAAAGCCTACCTAAACCAAAATGTTTTGTGCCTTAAACCAAGAAGAACTGATAAGCTTTCTACAGGTACCAATATAAGATACCCAAAATGGATTTTAAATAAGAATTTAAGTAAATAAAGTGAACCAAAACCGACCAAAAGGGGATTCACTAAGTAAAACGTGAACAAAACCACTTCATAATACCAAATAGAAGTAAAAGGTTAATGTCTATACCACAAGTAAGGTGTAATGCCACTATTGTAATAGTATAAGAATATTATAAGAAAGGACATAATGTATTATAATCGTAATTAAGAACACCTGTCATGTGACACTAGGTGTAAATAATGTTAGTCAATGATATACACTAAGGGACAGACCAGTGTACAAAAAACACTAAACCAATTATAAAGAGACTACTATGATTAAACTATTGTAACTAAATAATAGTAGAAAGAGATAAAAGAATACCAAATAAGAATGGAAATAAGTGTACACCTCATAGTGCAAAATAGAGGTCAGAGAGAGATAACTATATAAGAATACAGCAGTTCTATAAGGAGAAATTTACCTCCAAACTTATAAATTTTGCACAATCATCTGGCGATATAAGAGCTTCTACAACAATGGACTCTGTAACAAAGAAAGAATTTTAGCTAACAGAGAAAAATAATTATCATTGCCAGTATCAACAAAAGTACAAATTACTAAATGAAATAATTGCAATTTTATGGGAAATAATGTTATTAAACTAATTATGTACTTTATTAAGAACTTTTGTTTTCCAGCAGCTTCCAAAACTCTTTATATAAAAAATAATATAAACAAACTTATTTAGAGCTTCTAACAATACTTATCTTAAAATTATCATATGATTATACTTTCCAAAGGAAGCCCCTGATTTGAAAGCATTGACACATAATACTACTAATTAAAAATGATTCCAACTACTATGTTACTAAATTTTCTCATTTAAAATGTAAATGGGACTGTTAATAACTTTATATTGTTGTTATTAACAAGACAAAAGAATCATTAATGGCTATTTTATTACAAACTTCAAAATCTCCTATAAAGCTTGCTCAATGAAATAGGACATTCCTGATGCAGAAAATTAACTTTGCCATAACACAAATTAAATAGGCTAACACCCAAACAAAAAAATGCTTTGAAAACAAAACATTAATGAAATATGGTATGAATTAATTGTGCTACATTCAAAGCTGATTTTCTTAATTGATTTAAAGTACCTATACAAGTCTAGTTTGTCAAGTAAAGATAATTTAGGTAAACCTAACACTACATATGAAACAAACATTAAATCAAATATGCTAATGTTACAAAATTCACAAACAGAAAAAAAAAATTTTAAATTATCTATAGGCTAAATTGCTTTGATTATATTACCTTCTCCACTTCATATGTTTTCCACATCAATATCATCTGATGTCGATACTACTGATGGTGCAATAATAGTCATTTTTTCCCAGTCAATTCTGGAAAGTTCAGGAGGAACCTGAAAGATCATTACAAAACTCATACATAATTTTTCACTAAGTTAATAATTATAATAATATTAAGCTAATAATTAAGAGAATAATTTATTTTCTTAACCTAGCACAATATTTGTAGGTTAGCACTATGAATTTACAAAAAGTTAATGGATTTTGTGTAAATTTCTAAAAAAAATTAAATTTACAGCATAATCTAGTAGTTATTTTATAGTAATCTATTTTAATTTAAATGAACTCAAGTCACTATTGCTTGGTTACATCCCTGCACTGAAGATTCCTGAAAAAGATTTCTAATATAATCACACAAACTCGAAAAACAAAAACTGTTCAAATGATTAACATTGAATAATATAATCCTGATTATAAAGTTAACTAGAGTTTAAGGGGTGATTTTATACACCGAATATAAGGTAACATGAATAAATTAACACTGAACTTACTACGTTCCCAGTCAAATATGAAAGTAAAGTATGAAAATATATGTAGACATGCACTATTGGTGTAAGTTCTGGAGCTAAAGATAATTCAACTGTGACACAGAACTTAGTCTATTATACTTAACACCCAGGCCTATAAACTTTTGATCTTTTTCTAAAAGTAATTAATTTTATTTCAGAGTTAGGTTAGGCTTACAGGCTAATCCGCAGTAAGTTTAGCTAAATCAGTTATATTATCATAGGCCAGACTTAATCTAAATAAAATTATTCTGTGTAAAGGTATCAGTAACTTGATATTTATACAGAATAAGCATTTAATACAGAATACATATTTCATTTAACTGGAGTCAGTTCCCTCACAGGGTCTTTTTCAAAAATGGGTTAATTAATTTTATATTTTTAGTTGATTAGAGTTAAGGGGTGCTTTTATACACTGAATATAAATAACAATTAAAACTATATGTACCTTTTTTTGCTGTACGTCTCCTAGGCCTACTTTCACAGTCATCTGAAAAGTAAAATATGACATTTTTTAACAATACGAAGAATAAAATATGACAATTGATGTAGACATGCAAGTATCTGGAGCTAGAGACAATTTACTGTGATAAAGAACTTAGCCTATTATACTTAACACCCAAGCCTACATAACACAAACAAATTTTGATTTTTTCCTAAAAGTAATTCATTTTATTTCAGAGTTAGGTTAGGCTTACAGGCTATTCCGCTGTAAGTTAATCGGCTAATGCCCTGCTAGTTTGCTAGTTTTGTTAACATAATTAATCACTAACTAACTAAGTGTGTTTGATATTTATGTAGCATAAGGTGACGCGTATATGACAGGTTTTATTAATGCAGTAAAGGAACAAATCTAATTTAAATAGTCTTTGTATTATTTTGGAATTCAATTTTTTAAAGCAAATGATAATACCTTATGCACCTTTGTAAAGGTTTTTACTTATTGGGGATAAGTGAACTGAATTAAAACATCAAACAAATGATTTTTGTTTCACAATCAAAACAATACGCCTACTGTATTAAATTTATTATGGCAATTCTATTTACCCTAAAACACTACAATACAAAACTCCAGAATTTTTGTTTTTGTATAAATTGGCCCGCTAATAATGAAAAAATAAAATTGTATTAATTAAATTAGAATGCTAACTTGCTCAATTATTAAATTTTGGGCAGAACACAGTGCTATTAGGCATAGTTGGTTCTATAACAGATACGTGTTCGACAAATTAATCTAGACATGAAACATAACCTAACGTATTTCTTTTATGAATTTTATGAAAAATGCTGAATTTGAAAGTATATTTAGAGTAATATAGCTGGACTGAAGAATTAAATAAAATTTGTAACTAGTTAAATACGAGCAGAGTTCAAATTAAATATATTATAGTAAGGCGTACCATCTTGTGTTAGGTAGGACCACATTTTACGAATAAAATGATTTACAAATTGGATACATTACACATATATAGGTAGGCTAGAGTAGACAAAATAATTGTCAGACTTACAGGTCTTTATATATCTATAATAAAGAAACTTTATTTAATTAAATTGCTTCAGTGCCTTACAGGGACTTTTTTTAAAAATTAGTTAATTACCCCTTGGGTAATTATGAAGATTCTCATCAATGCTGATATTGCGCTGATATATTTTTATTATATTCTTCTATGTTATATAAACACGAGAAAAATAATTTTAAACGGCGGTCGAACCTATTTACGGAGACAAAAAATTAAATTTTTACTCCCATAAGAACGCATGGCGTTAGCCTAGGTATATTGTATTAATTAAATTAGAATGCTAATTTGCTCCATTATTAAATTTTGGACAGAACACAGTGATATTATGTATAGTTGGGTCTATAACAACCGGTAGGCCTAGTGTACAACCCAAAGTAAGCGAGACATTCATACATAACCTAACAGCTAATTTCCTACAAACAACGGAGAACATACACTAAATAAATGATCATCTTACCTTTCATTATTATTCCTAGCGCCTCCAACATATTTTTACTTCGACTTGCAATCACAAACACTTCATACGAATTACAAAATTCTGTCCCACACACGTTAGAAAACTCAACGAATTACCGCACTAGACGACTAAACAGAATAAATTATGGCAGGTCCAATATTTCGTTATACCAACTAAACAGAATAAAAACACACTTTCCTCTGTAGTGTCTGTCTTTTTTACACATGTTACAAATTTTATAGAATAATTATTACGAATGCCAATATGGCCGACTAACTACCCATATTTCATTATATACATTTGTATATATCGAACAGGTTGTCTGGCTTCAGCGTACAGCAAAAATACGATGTATAAAAATTTGTATAAGTTTTTCGTACGCTGACACACCATAACTTGGGCAAAATAACTTCTTCACCTAAAGATGTACTTATACAAGTTCCTCAAATTTGTTTTAGATACCCTGGGTAAAAATTGGCGTGTGATGAAGAAATTATGCGGCGCTAAGTCTATATATATATATATATATATATAAATCGGTTCATAACGTTATCCTACGTCTTCCGATCCCTAGTCTCCTCCATTCGTCTCGACCCAACCAAGATTCTTCTTCCAATTCCCGGTCTCTCATTGCCCGGTTGATGCCTTCTCTCCAACTCAACCTAGGTCTTCCTCTTCGCCTACGACCATATGGTGTCCATCCCAAAATTTGCTTGGGGAGTCGATTATCCGGCATTCTTTGCACATGTCCAAACCATCTTAGCGGTTTTGTTTTTATGTCGTCTACAATAGAGCACTGTACCCCCATTATCTCCCGGATTGTGACGTTTCTTACTTTTTCCAGTTTTGACCTCCCTGCCGCTCTTCCCTAATAATCCATCTCAGTAGCCTCCAATAACTATTGTGTTCTTTGTGTTATTGGCCATTTTTCACAACTGTATGAAGTAATTGGTTTCACAATTTCATTGTATATACGATGTTTATTTTGTTTTGATATTTGTTGGTCCCACAATATGTTGTTAAGCTTTGCTAATGATTTTCTTCCCAACCCCTGTAACCCCTGGAACCTGTACACCTAGAGGGCGCGTCACTAGGTGGCGGATAGGAGGATGCCCTAACCGGCTTAGGCCGGCGGGTAGGTGGGAAATAAAATACCACCCGCGGACCAACAGGTGGGGCAGAAGGAGAAGGGGCTCCTTAGCTGTTGAGAAAGCAACCCTTCTAGGAGAAGGTACTCTGCAGTAAAACCCTGGTCCTCCAGGTTGGGCTAACTCCCCAATACTCGGAAAACCATTTATTGTTAAAAAGCCTAATAAACAGCCTCGGAAGGATTGGATTATTGCCTATATAAAAAGGAAAACTGTATCAATAATGGGTAATTCTGAAACTAATAATGTAGATTCTTGTTGAATCGTGTTTGGAGACGCAACTTGATTTCGTCGATCATGAAAAAATAATGTTCACAGGGTTGATTACAATTGATTGTAAATAATACTGTAAAAATAATCGCAACATTTTTTAAAAACATTCTGGGATTTTACAGTGGTAACGTTGATAGATGTCAACAAATCACTTATTCGTTATATACATGTTGTGCCAGTACAAATTATATGTAGAATGTACAAAGTTGAATATGTATTATTACTATCATTATTAGTAGGGGTCCTACAGTCTATGCCGCATCCCGCATGCCAAAATTCTACAAGGTGATGGCTCTTCCCACACTTCTTTATAAGTCTGAGAATTGGACTTTAACGAAAGGCCAGGCTAGTCGCATCCAAGCGGCTGAAATGAGATTTCTCAGGTACGTCGCAGGGTATACTCTCCATGATCATAGAAGAAACTCAGGTATACGGCAGGAACTGGATATTATGAGTATACTCGAGAGGATCGCCCAGTATCGGCTGAATGGGTGGTAACATCTTTGACTGCCGAATCCCAAAACAACTATGGAACTATATGCCGAGGGGCGGAGAAGCGTGCAAAGTCCAAAGACGCGCTGGAGTGACCAGCTCTAATCTTTGCCTATTTGAGACCGGAACAAACCATCCTTGGTTTAATACTTGAAGATAAAGATGATGATGAAATCAGAGTATTTATATGTAGGGGATAATGTGAGTGATATCGTGCTACAAAGTGGGATTATAAGAGCCTGCCAAGAATGTAAATATTAGGGGAGGATAATTAGCAAAGAGTTAACTTGCTATAAAGTTATTAATTACTACGTCATTCCAGGATAAATACCTACCTAAATTAAACTCTTCTATGTTTAAATTTAATTTGTATAGACAACTGTTTAGCCAATTACAACATATGGATCCGAGTGCTGTCAGTTGACAAAACAGAATAAAGAAAACTGGATCCATTTAAACGGAGTTAGAAAAAAATATTGTCGGATATCCTAGCAGCAATGTGTCAGAGATGAAGTAATTATGTTGTGAGCAAGTATCAAACAAAAAATTTAGTGGGCTACTTCAACAACGTATGTTGATGTGGTACGGACACATACAGAGAATGAGCAACGAGAAGTCCAGAATCTCCAGAGTCCAGAGTGGGTCCAGAAGGACAATTGAATGTCATACTCAACATGATCTAACCAACAAATTAGAATCCGCAAACCGCTTTGTGGAAGATCCTTTGGAAGTGTTAGGGAAGGATTTGTGTTGTAGTAAACCAAGGCGAGAAAGTTTGATTACACTAACCCTCGTAGATAGCTGAAGGAGTAGAAGAGAGGGAAGAAGGGAGAACAGAATAAAGGGAAGAAAAAAGAAAAAGTTGAAGGTAAGGCAATTATGATGATAATTATAATAAAAACTGTAGATTTATATTTTTCATACTATTAATAATAATCTAAAATTAATTAAGAAAAAATTATGCGCACTTTAGTAAAAAAACATTGTGCAATTTCTTCAGAGTGCGCTAAAATATCTGTATTACTTACAATATCCCCTGCAGAGGGGCACACTCCAGTCTATGCCTCAGGCGAGTGGAAGAGAACTGCCGCCACGGCCAGACTGATCAACAACACCACGAAGTTACCGATGGTCTTCATTGTACGTAGTCAGCACACGACGATTGATGTCTTGGCTACGACACCCGTTGGCAGGCCTTATATAAGACTATCTGGATCCCCTTACATTCGCAAAAAGAAATAAAATAAAAATATATAGTTTTGAGATTGTTCGATTGTGTTTTTTGTGTTATATGTGCAATATTTTTATTGAAATAGAAAACATGCATTTATACGGTCATAATGATTAAAAAATTGCCTTCGCCTGTACTAGTTTTCCTGTTTAAAGATTATGCAGTAAAATATAATAATTATATAACTACTGGTGCATACGTGTAGAGGTAGAATATTAGAAAATATTTATTCTGAATGCCATAATTTACACGTTCGTTTATGCAGCTTCAGAAAATTAGTACGAAAATTACGGTTACAAAAAAGTCGTCACAATAATACAGATTATGTACAAATGTGAAGCGTCTTTGGTCAGGTGTTGAACAATTTTGCGTAGCAGACTGAAAAAGATGTTTTTGTAAATTTTTATGAAAAATAAAAAACTAAATTATTATTGACCATATTAAAAAGAAAACTGTATCAATAATTGTTGATTGTGAAACTCTGAAAGTAATAAGGTTGAATTTTGTAGAATCGTGTTTTGGGACGCGACTTAATTACGTCGATCATGAAAAAGTAATGTTTACCGAGTTGATTACTATTGATTGTACATAATACTGTAAAAATAATCGCAACTCTTATAAAAACATTCTGGGGTTTTTCAGCGTACCGTTGATAGGTGTCAACAAATCACGTATTCGGTCTGTGTACGTCGTTTTAATAAAAATTGTATATAGAATGTAAAAAATTGACTAAACTGTACACAATCGACTAAACTGTACACACGTCACATTAAGTGACCCATCATTTCCTTAACGTTTTCTGAAAATAAACACAACCGCTATAAAAGATTCATCTCTGGATAGAATTTTTGTAAACAAAATGTTTGGAATATAGAACTAATACCTAATTTACTTACAATTACACTAGAGTCCCGAATAACCGAATCGCGATTAACTGAATTTCCAGATTAACAGCATGATGACGCTGTAACATTCGTTTTTCAAGAAATTTGCATATTTCAAATTTTACAGCGTATATGCCTTAAATACGTGCTACTGTATTTGAAAATGTCGTTTAAAAAATAGTTTTTAGTTTGATTAAAATGAAGTTGTTCTTCTAATTTTGATCAAACACTTTTTGCTTCAGTCCGTTTCTTGATGTACGAGAAATATAATATAACATATAATATATCTCTATATAATATATTTAATATTTATACTGAAATTACCTCAAGATATTTTATTTTCCTTATTAGGAACATGTTTCGAGAACCCCTGTGTTCTCGTTCACGAAGGCTGAGGATTAATTACTAAATTACATTACATTACTATTGTTCTAAGGCTTTCACGGCCGGTGTCAGTTGTATTACAAGTGTTTACCGGGCTGTTTGGCCGTGGCCTACGGTTTACAGACGAACCAAACGTTTAGACAGCATCACTGAACGCGAGCATCAATGACAGCATCAAAGAATTCGAGTATAACCTGAACGCGGATTGTTAAACGTCACAGTACGCCTGAATTGAACGTCACATTACGCCTTTACCACAGTACTGTGGGCCTGACGTTTAACAACCCGCGTTCAGGTTAGACTCGAATTCTTCGAATTCCACTGATGATGGCAGCCAGTGGTGCTGTCGAAAGGTTTGGTTTGTCTGTAAACCGTTGATCACGGCCAAACAGCCCGGTAAACATTTGTAATACAATTACATTACTATGTTTCCGATTTAGCCGAATTTTCGTTTAACCGAATCACTTTTAGTCCTATCAGATTCGGTTAAACGAGACTCTAGTGTATGTGAAAAACACGAACTTTTACCAGTATATCATACCGATTATCACGTTTTACAGTGGTATATCAAAAGGTATAATAGTTAATATTATTAACAATATAGACAAGTGCTGCTTCATTAATGTAATGCGATTGATAAGACTGATTTATTGTTTGATTCCAGTGCCACTTTCTTTTCCAACCCTGTTGCGGCGGCTTTCCTATATTTATCGACCCGAGATGTGTGTACATCCCCCTTCTTGGCAACGGAATATGCATGAGTCTCTTGTAGCACTGCGACAACGCTGTCGGACACAGAAGATGATGGAAATGAAGATCACAATATAGGCCTACACAATGTTTTATTCTAAAGTTTCGTCGAATCTCTTTTATGTTATTATAAAAAATTGTTTTAATCATTGAAAAAACAGTTAATTTGTATTTTTATTCTGTTTTCATATTAAATATATATATTTCGTATCTAAATCAGATGGCCCCCGGCGGGAATTGAACCCGCGCCGACAACAATGTTTTATTCTAAAGTTTCGTCGAATCTCTTTTATGTTATTATAAAAAATTGTTTTAATCATTGAAAAAACAGTTAATTTGTATTTTTATTCTGTTTTCATATTAAATATATATATTTCGTATCTAAATCAGATGGCCCCCGGCGGGAATTGAACCCGCGCCGACAGCGTAGCAGCGCCACACGCTAGCCACTACGCCACGACCGCTCCATTAAATATATATATATTAAAATTAATAAAGTATTCTAATAATATTCATATTTATTTTTTCGTCACTCTTGTTAGTGCAGTAAGTCTAACCTCATAGCAAATTAAATGTGATCAAGGTATGTTGTTGTTGCATGAGTTGCAGTCCTCGCTCATTACTTTGAACGTAGTACGTTTATTGTTACACAAATTTAGATATTAGATAATGTTTTAAATATCGAAAAGCTTAGAAAAATTCCAATTTACCTATTATTTCCTGAATAATATAACAATTGCAGAGAACACAATCGCACAACAAAACCCTAGACATTGTTAACATTTGGACCGTATTGATCTTACATCCTGAATAATTTTTCAATTTACTTTTAAAATTTTTGATCCCTTTTGTGTGCACTGGGGTCTCATAATTAAACAAATTTGTAAACCTATTACTCCATTAAGATGTTAGTAAAACTTTTGTTTAATTTTGAACCCTACATGACGTTTATGCTATTTCATTAAAGTTTTCACTCACCTTAAGGAAAATTATTTTGGAATTTTTAGAAATGAATACTATAGGCCTACTCTTTAAAAGACGTCAGTGATGGTTTGTTGACGTTAGGCCTATTGTTATGTCGAAAATTTTGTATCGATAATTTTTTATTTAAAAGCGACGTTTTCGATATGCAACAAATTTTTCTTCAGGCGAAAACAAAACTAAAAACATGAAAAATTAAATATAAAAATACTCTGTCTTATAACGGATGAAATGTTATATGTTGAAGAGCTTTCAAAAATCTCAATTTTCCTACTACTTCCTGAGTAACATAACAATTGCAGAGAACACACTCATACAACAAACAATAGACATTGTTAACATTTGTTCTGTAATGTTACAAAGGTAATGTAGTGTTACCGAATTGTTAACATTTGTAACACTGGTAACATATGTAGTCTTACATACTTAATTATTTTTCAACTTATTGTCAAAGTCTTTGGTGTTTTTTGTGTGCACTGGGGCTCAAAATTTTAAAATTGTAGAAACGTAATATTACATTCAAATGTTAAAATTAAAACTTTTGTTTAATTTAAACGCCAAATGAGGAGTTTTTTGTGATTTTTATTAAAACTTTAACCTAGATGCTAAGCTTAGATGGAAAGAGCACATTAAAAAAAAAAGTGAGGAAATGAATCTCAAATTTAAAAAAACGTATTGGCTCCTTGGTGCAAACTCCGAGCTTGCAATACATAATAAATTTATGCTGTATAAGCAGGTGCTCAAACCAGTTTGGACCTATGGAATCCAGCTGTGGGGGTGTGCCAGTGCGAGTAACGTCGAAATCATACAACGATTTCAAAATAAAGTACTGAGAAATATTGTTAATGCCGCTTGTGCATAAGGAATAATGACCTGCACAGAGACCTGGGTGTGGAAATGGTTGCTGACGAGATTAGGAAATTTGCACAGAAGCATGAAGACCGGCTTCATAACCACGTTAACGTAGAGGCAATTCAGCTGCTTGACCAACATGGGATATTGAGAAGGCTCAAGAGGACCAAACCTTTTGACCTGGTTTAGTGTGGTGTGTGTAAAGCAGACTACAATATGAAGTGTTGTGTATGTGTATGTTTTCACCATTAGAGTAATCTGAGGGATACCAGTGGGTAAACCCAGTAAATAGACATTTAGTTTTAAGATATTTATAGAGTCAAATTGCTCGTTAATCTATCTAAGATTGTTGAAATGTAAAATCAAATTAAAAAAAAAAATTAAAAATTTCAATCGTGTTAAGGAAAATCGTTATTATTATTATTAAAAATATTATTATTACACAAATATTGAATAGCTTACACTTTGATATTACATAACGAATTGTGTAATATCGTTTATTATTACAGAATGATGAGAAAAATTTTCAAATATTTAAAATCTTAGAAAAATCACGGTTTTTCTACTATTTCTTGAACAATGTAACAATTAAATGGGTGAGAAAAAGAAGGAACAGATTCCACTTTTTGTTCAAATTTAACTGAAATAGCCATTTTGTTTAAAACCTGAAACTACATCAGCTGGTGTACAAAAGCGAAACATTCCCTGACTTTCAATGTAGTAATCAACATGCTAAATACCTGTTTGGTGCAAGAAGGAAAACATTGCTGGAATGTGTCGCTTCTGACTCTCAATATCTTGTTAGTGTACTGTGTACTTGCTACAGTACGAGGGCCAGACGAAATGTTCGCGGAGCGACATCTGTAGCTCAGTGATAGAACTAATATCTTTCGTGTGCTGCAAGACGTATATTTCGCGTGAACACCTGTTAATTTCCAGATATATCTGTCAACTTATTCACTTTTTACCAGTTGTTTAAAATTCTCCTGTCACGGGTGTTTTTAAAATGCACAAAATCAAACATGGAATTGTTATGAATTCTCTGTTAAAAACGTTTTAGCCCTAATGGCAAATCAAAATATGTTAGAAGACGCTGCGCCAACAGAAACAACGGTAAATGGGGCACACTCGACTTTAAACGTGGTTGTACAAGCACTGAAGACTATCCCAGCAGAAGACGACCAAAAACTGTAACAAAATATGGCATTATTGAAAAAAATGTATAGTTTGTTGGAAGACCGTAGATTGAGGAGTGGATGACGTTGCTGAAATCAGAGGCGTCTCATATGAGCGTGTGCATCATACTTTAACTCAAGAACTTGGTGTGCAAAGCGTTGTGCAAGATGGCTGTCGCATCTGGAGTTGTTGCATTTTCTGGTCGTCTAGTGTAACCACGTTTTCAGTACTCGGACGACCACGTTTAAACTCAAGTGCCTGCTGACAAACCGTTGGTTTTGAAGTCGCAGCATCTCTTGAAACAATTACAATATCGTTCTGAATTTCCGTTGGCGCTAAACAATTTTTAACTAAGAATTACACCACGATGTTTGATTTTGTCCGTTTTTTATCACACGCATGACACGTCTGTTTTAAACAGATTCTGAACAATGAATAAATTGATAGATACATTTAGAAATTAACATGAGTTTACATACAATATAATTCTTGCAGCATACGAAAATGTTAGTTTTACCGCTTACCGCTATAGTATTCAAAGTGAAGTGTTCAAGCTTTACAGTGGTGGGGGAGACACTTCCTGCCTGTAGCAATTTTTAATATAAATAGTTTCTATAAACGAGAAGAAGATGCAAGGGGTGGCAACAATTCATCAGTATACACCAGATGAACGTAAATAATTTTACAGACATATTATGTCGTGTCCTACATCAAATACGTAGGAAGAAAATGGTGAACTACAAAGTGATTAAAGTGCTACAAATAGTGGAAAAGGTAAACACTAGTTACTTTCACTTTCTACTTTCTTATTTGTTTTGATAAAGAAACACAAAGTAATTACAAGTGTTACTAACTGACAAGAGAAAAACACTGGTCATGTAAATTTTTGTATTTTAGTTCGTTATTTTCTAATACTCAAAACATTAAAAGATTACTTTAAATCTACAATATGTAGTCACCAGCAGTAAACTACTAAGTAAAATATTTAATTATAATTTTTTAAAAAATTTGTCGGTTATGAGTTATAAATGAGATAAAAATAGAAAGACTTTAGAAAGTTAGCTATCATGTAACGGTTTACGTGTTATAATTATCGTAACGTTAAAATATGGGACGTTTGTTTAATGTTTTAGAGAGTAACTTTATAATGTGAAGTTTTTCCGTTCAATCCCTTGTTTAGGTACAAAACAGTTTTTTATCGTTTTCTGAAAATGATTATCTTTGGAATGTTTTCTTTGTTCTTCTCACCCACTCAATTGCAGAGAACACAATCCTACAACAAACACTAGAAATTGTTAACAAGTGGACCGTATTAATGTTACATTTTGAATAATTTTTCGATTTTTTCTTCAAATATTTGGACTTTTTTGAGCCCTGGGGTCTCAAAATTTTTAAATTTTCAAAACATAATACTTCAGTCAGATGTTAATAAAACGTTTGTTTAATTTGAATCCTAAATAAAATTTTGGCGATTTTATTAAATTTTTACTCACGTTAAGGAAAATTATTTTGAAATTTTCGAAAATGGATACTATAATCTTCAAAAGACTTTAGTAATCTGTTGTTGACGTTAGGCCTATCTACTATTAGATCGAACTATTTACATCGATGATTTTCCATTTAAAAGCGAGGTTTCGGCTACACAACGAATCTTTCTTCAGGCGAAAACAAAACTAAATATCAAAAATAAAAGATAAACAATACTCTGTCTTACAGTCGAATGGGCGTTAAAACACATAAAAGTATTTAAATAATATATAGGTAAAAAATAAAACTAATAAATAACACTTACAAATCATGAAATACATAAGTCGCCCCCACACACACACATACATTGAAAACACAACACAAAACACATAAAATCACATAAACACGCATACCTCAAGGTCACCAGCAAAATGCGACAAGCGACACTAAGTCCCATCCCTTTGTATAGTCAACCAGAAAACACTTCTCCTGCACAAACTAACTCCCATAAAACAATAACACACGCTACCCAGCTCGAAGCCTAAACTTCTAAAGTATTTTTCTGATGAAACGGAAAACAATTTTAATACTGTTGGAATGGTATGAAAGCAAAAATTTTTAAATAAATATAACTTATCAGCAAACGTAAGCTGTAGCCTAGGTAAGTTGACTAGAGTTTTGTTATTTAAACAAGGTTGTACGCTATGTCTGATATATGCGGATGACATAGTTCTTATTTAAGAAAATGAGGACGATTTGCAAAGAGCTATGTTTCAACTAAAAGAAGTGGCAAGAGAGTACTTACTGACAATTTCAGTAAGAAAGACCAAAGCTATGGCCTTCAAAGTTAAATGTCCAGTGAGGACTAAGATAGTTATAATCAAAAGTATTTTAGAACAAGTGTGCTGTTTCAAATATCTCGGCTGTGCAGTAAGCTATGAATGTGAATATGACATAAGAGAGAAGATAAATAAATTTAGCGATATTTGTGGTACGCGACAAACAAACAAACAGCTGAAAAAACGTTATTTTGAACACCTTAACGCATACAAAGTACCAGAAATATATAAATCCAATTTAGTCACACATGCAATAAACATAGGAGATGAATTCCCAGACATAACCAATGTGACACTAATAAAACATATACCACACAAAGACACCATAATAAATATTTGGGAAAATTTACAAATATACAAACATAAAACACAAAACAAACTAATACCTGAACAAATACAAATCAATACAAAACATGACACAATATTCAAAGCACTCAACATCAAAAATACACAAAAAACTAACACTTACACCACAATCACACACAATAAAACCAGTTTGAAGTACCAGAAGCCAACAGGAAGCCACAATAATAATAGTCAACCAACACATATGTACTTCACCAGACACAAAAACCGGAAAGCTGAGGATGGGTACAAGATGGTACCCGTAACATTTTCCTAATAAGGAAAAAATATCTTGAGGTAAATTCATTATAAATATTAAATGTAATATTTATATATATTATAACAACACAAATTCAATGTAATTTAATTTGGGTAGCCCCACGCTTTGGAGCGCCAAATTTATATAACACACAAATTCATTGATGTTAGGTGTAATCGTAATAAGAAGATTGCGTAATACGTTTTCTAAATCTTTACATTATTTATTCAGCAACCGCTTTACTTACTTCGGCAATACAAAAATTCATTATTCATCTCTTGGGTGATTTTATGTATATGTCTTGTGGTGAATAATTTATGTGTAAACAGGTTATATAAAAATCTTATTATCTAATCTTACTTATAATTATTTCTGCTCCCGGCTTGCTCATTTAGTGTGGTCACCTTTGCAATTGCTTATAGATTTATTTCAACAGTGAACTTACTTTTATTTCAATTTCTTTAATCTTACTTGTGTTTAATTCTTTTCTACTGCATATGCTTTTCTCTTTTATAAATTAAAGACTTTACTAATTATTTTAATTTACTTCAAATTAAAAATCAAACATTGCTCTCTCATAGCATTTACGTTATTCCAATATTAATTTCTATACATGAGACATTATTCTAAATGAACAATTTAGACTTTACATTGCTATGTACAAATTAAATTCAGTTAGCAACAGTTTTGAATGTCTTTCATTCTAGTTTAAATATTGTCTTTCATTTGTCTGTAATTATTATGGGTTTTATCACCTCGTTTGATGTGGCAATCAGCGTGTCCTTGGGTCCTCGGGTCCTCTTCCAGTCCTTCGTGCCCTTGGGCCCTCGTTTCCTCTTCCAGGATTCCACTGCTTGTCTTTCTTAGTTGTTGTTGTCTCTGATCACATCATGGGTTGTAGGTGTGTCCATCGAACCTCTGTTCTGCCTCCCAGTTCGTCAGATGACGCTTACTGTAGATTTACGATCGCGTAGTTGACTGACATAGCCTCCTACGGCAACGGTTGAATATAAAAGAAGAAACTTTATTAGCGCGACCTGGTATTTATAGCCACATCGTGCAAAAGCTCTTGTCTGAACAATATCTGTCTTGACAGAGTTTGACGACGCGTCCTTTCTCACATTCTCGTCCGATTCACTAATTTCGTTTATATTTCGCATATCTTTTACACTACACGATACTCAATCGATCGCTAATTTTCATATGCCTATTATATGTACGTCACACTTCTTTATTATAATTATTCAGTGAGTTATTCACTTTTTATTCATTGTACTTTCACTTTACGTCACTTTTAAACGGTTTTTTAACCCTTTGTGCATCTTTATAAACTACACACTTTGGTGTCTTTTGTTTTACATTATCATACATAATTATCTTATAATTACAATTATACTCACAATCTAACATCATTTGAATAGGGTTGGTTACTGTCCAGTAGGGTGGGTTGAAAAAAAATAATTATTTTCTTTTCAAACGCTATAGTGCTTAAAAGTGTCCTGTGGTATGTAGAAAGAAAATGACATAAAGAAAAAAAATATCGGTTGATATCTTCCGTTCGCGCATCACCGCTAAAGTTTGTAAAAATTGACAAAATCAGATATTTTTCAAAATTTTTTTTTACAAATACCATAATTATTTTAAAAATGCTATAGCGCGTTTTGTTTAGTTGAGGGTCCCAATAGTATATTTCAGCAAAGTAATAGTTGATATTTTAGTATTACCCGTTCGCGCAGTAGGCTCGAAAATCGCCTGGTTGAGGCTATTTTACCGCTCGCCGCAGTTCACGTCCAGCCGCCGCGCCCCACTCCTGTACCTCTTTCGACTGAATATTACTTGTTACAACCTGTGTGTGTTTGAGTTCAATCTACCACTGGCATTAGAGCGTTGTTTTAGTGACGTTATCGTACTGTAGTGCATTTTGAAATTTAAGTGCTGTTGTGTTTTCGTGGTTTTGTGATGATGATGAGTGATTGCTAATATAATGAATACTTCAAAAGTTAGCATAATAACTAGAAAAGATTTTGAATGCCCTATATTTGGTAATCCAAGAGATTTATTAGGAAATAGGCTACCAACGCATGAAGATGTTCTCCGCTGCTGCTTTCAAGAGAGATTTAACTTATCATGTGAAACTAATAATAAGAGGGTAAGTTTCTCAAAAGTTGCCGCTATAGTAGCAAATAAAGTTAAGTGTTTGTACGACAAATCATCCATCCCAACTGTGACTGAGTACAGAGTAGTTCAGCTTATTAATGCTTACCACGATTCATATTAAAAGCTCAGAAAGTCATACTGCCGTGACAAAGATAAAACAACATACAAAGGAAAAATTGTGCAGTTTAAGATAAACGCATCCTCCCTGTTTGACATTGCCGCATGTAAATGTATTATCAATATAGAATGTACATGCAAAAAGACTCCAGACGCATGTAAATGTCCATTATCCATTGACTGTATTTGTGAATAAGAAATGAAAATTCCTGTAATATAGTTACGATTTATGTTTATGCAAAGGAAATATGGATTAGGGAAAATTGGACCTAAAGGAAACTCAAAGAAATAAGGAAAACCTAAAGTGAAAAATGCGATGTATTCCACAAATCGAGTCGTTAGCGTCAAACGAACAACAGGAAGTCACCTTAAACATGGAAGATTCAGATTTGAAGCATTCAAATCGTCCACCTAATATTTCAGAGGATGACGATTCTGATTCTGAATTTGAACCAGAACTTAGTACATCATCTGCGAAACCACAGTGGCAAATGCGAATCAAATTAAAAGCCACAGCTTTAAATAGTGATCGCTATTGTGTGTGTGATCGCGCAATTATTTGTAGAAAAATTTAACACAAAGCACTTTCGAAGGAGCAAAAAAGAAGAACATTATTCATTAATTAGTGAACCGGGATCAAATTACATAGGTCATGTTTCTCCCAGTACCAGTTCTGCTTCTGACATAGCTATCAGTATAATATCTTATATTTCACAGATTGGATTATCTCTTGACAAACTAGAAGTGATCGGATGTGACGGCACTGCAACCAGCACTGGATGGAAAAATGGCGTAATTCGTCAAATTGAATTACATGAGGGAAGACCTCTACAATGGAGTGTGTGTCTTCTACATTTTAATGAACTACCGTTCCGTCATTTGTTCCAACATCTTGATGGTGTGACAACAGGACCGAAATCTTTTTCTGGGCCTATTGGGTCACAATTAACAGGTTGTGAAAAACTACGTGAACTGCGGCGGGCGGTAAAATAGCCTCAATCAGGCGATTTTCGAGCCTACTGCGCGAACGGTTAATACTAAAATATCAACTATTTCTTTGCTGAAATATACTATTGGGACCCTCAACTAAACAAAACGCGCTATAGCATTTTTAAAATAATTATGGTAATTGTAAAAAAAAATTTTTTAAAATATCTGATTTTGTCAACTTTACAAACTTTAGCGGTGATGCGCGAACGGAAGATGTCAACCGATAATTTTTTATTTATGTCATTTTCATTCTATATACCACAGGACACTTTTAAGCACTATAGCGTTTGAAAAAAAAATAATTTTTTTTTTCGACCCACCCTACTGTCCAGGAACGGACAGGCTTCACACACACAAACAAAATATACATGTTGTAATAACGCAACTAATCAAACAAGCACCGCCATGGAGCGCCACGTTGCAATACAACGAAATAGTAGTAATAATTCACACCTTAAAATACTCACGTTGTAATTACCATGAGTTGAAGTATAATAGGTCACACGTTTTAATTATGTGTGTAGAGATGTTTGATTATTATTATTATTTATGATTTGTTTGTTCAAAAGGTTTAAAAGCTGAAAAATAATGGTTTAATTCTGGCCTTAACACCGGTAGATTTACCTTTCACTTACCACTTATTGTTGATGTCGAGATTCCAATGTAGATTCTGTAATGCACTAAAATGACACAACACAGTTTATAAAATTTTTCACAAGTGTATATGTGGATGCACAGTAAAGAAAATTATTTTGTCTTTTTGAGACTGTTTTGAAATTTCAAATATTAGCCGCTTGTTCGCTGTACTGCCACTTTGTAAAATAATTGCTCTGTTAATGTTGTCGTTATTATCTACTTTGAAATGAAAGACTGATTCAAGTGTAAGTAAATTTGTAGTTTATTAACAATAAGTTAATTTCAATTAAAACCTTTAAAACAATTTATAAACATCAAAAGTAATTCAACTCGTCACCGAGATTCTTAAAGCTCAGGGCTGGTAACACTGATTATTTATATTGTATTGTGCTAACCTGGTTTGGTTAGATTTTTGTTTATAATTACCAAAAGTCGTGAATTCTTTTAGTGTACAAGATACTGAATACAAAAATGCTAAAATACGACAATAACGTATTATAGAGAGTGATTACAAAATTAACAAAACAAATTTAATTATATTATTAAAAATTATCGTATCTGGTCCACCTGCTATCAACCTCGTAGGTTATGTTGTGGAACGTACGATACGATTGAAATTGCTGTGTGTCGGAATAATATTCCTTGAATGGTTATTAATAACAAAAATATAATAATTAATTCATAATATCATTTCAATTGAATATATTTAAGCTTGTCTAATTTTAAAGCACAGCTCTGTATGGTTGTTACACCTTTTCGTAACAGGTAGGTTAGAGTGCCTTTTACTCTAAGTTAATTATTAAAATATCTAGATTGATGGCATTAAAATCTTATAACTATATAAAATATTTGTTCATGGTACGTTCATTATTCATTAACTGTATTGATAGTTCTCGGTTATTATTTATAAATGAATTGACTTTCGTATTGGTTATAGTCAAGTCAGCACCTAGGCTTAGCCTTCTTTACATCAATGTTGGTTAAAATATTAAATTCGATTGTCATCTCTTTCTATAATTAATGATATTTTATTTGAATAATTAAAATTGAGAACTTCTGTTCAATTACTGGTTAATTAATAATTATTATTTAGTTTAGCCATGTACAACTGTACTTGACTAAAGTAGTACTAACGTAAAAATTTTACCATTTCATAAACATTAATATTCTTTAAAATGTCGCTAAAACTTGATATTCCTTATTTTCCCACTCATCATTGCCGATATTATACACTGGCAATGGTTTGTTTATTATCTCACATCACTCGTTGCACTTCACTGATTAGAGGTTACAAACACTTTAGTTAGGTTAGATGTATTTGTTTACACTAGGGAGCGCGCACATTTTTAAAATTTACTCCCGTCGAAGACTCGTTCCGTATGCTTTGGTGGTCAGTTTGCTAGTAGTGTTCTCGTTCTCCTTCGAAGCCGCTCTCGGTGTCTATTGAAATCAGCTCTTCTTATTGGTTCAAAATCTGTTATTCTCGTACCCATATGCCTTAATAAATTAAGAAATTTTATTTCTTAGCATCTAGTTTTGGGTTTTGAGAGTACGGAGATGACGCTATCAATTCTTTTGGAATTGAAGGAAAAATTATTATCGTTTATAATTTTTTAGTAGATTTCGGATTAAGAAATTAATGGTATCACAATTTTGCGGATGCTCGGCTCTTTATTTTGAGTCAAATCAAGCTATAAATCCGTCAATGATTAACCTAATTATCTTTTTGATGTTGCACTTTTCGTGGTTCTTAATTATACATAAGTTTTTTCCAATTTATTATAATACATGTTATTTCAAACACTCACTGTAGATATTTAGAGTCATTATCTCTTATTAACTACTCCTTAAATACTAAATTATGTACAATTTTTCCAAATGCATTTTCAGTTTATTCCAAACTGGGTTTATTCTGTTAACCATTTATTCGAGTTTGGTTGTTGATTCAGGTAATTACTTTTGCTGCTTTTTTCAAATTGTTATTTGTGATTCTGCGTTGCAGATTCTGTTCAGTTGAGGTTATGTGTATCCTATTGAATTGGCAACAATGCTTATATGGATTTGTTTAGTTTCTTGCTTAATTCCATGTATATTTACTGTGATATGTTATTACTATTATCTAGTACAATATTTTCCTTATTTTATTTATATTATATACTATTTGTTCACACATTATTATTTAATTCTAACTTGTTATTGTCATACATATTATGTGTTTATATCTGGGTTTGGGTAAACTGTTTTGTTTTTCTACTACAGGTTGTCTTATCTTTGATACATTAATAATTACATTCTGTATTGATTTTACCCTTCACTCTCCTGATATTTAAACATATATTTTATTAAGGATTTTACATTCAATTTCAGTAATTGTTGAGCAATTATTTCTTTGTTTATTATAAGTACATTTGTGGTCTTTTTTATGTTTTATTTTATTATATTCTTGTCTCATAAATAGTACACTGATTGTTTGTGTTGTTTATTTTGGGGTTGTTATATACCTTTGTTAACACTTCCTACCTTAATCTTCCATAAATATTGCACTTTCATTGTTTGTGTTGTTTAGTTTGGGATTGTGGTATTTTGATATTAATCGATTCACTTATAAGTCACTCACTATTATTGTTTGTGGCTGCTTATTATTCTGTCGACACCTTGTTCTTGGTCACCTTGTTTTTTCTTCATGTCCTTCCTTGGTGGGGTATCATGATTCACTTATCTGGTATTCTTCATACTTGCATTATTACCTTCTTATTAGTTGGGTATTTGCTCCATTTAATAAATACTTTCCTTATTTATTGTGTCTTTCTCACACTGGTAATGTTTTTTTTGTTCCTTGTTAAATATTTTTCATTGTTTATTATACATTTTTCCTCTTTTTATTTATATAAATTTTTCCTCTTCTTGTATACAGGTTTCTTCTTCTTCTTATATACAGGTTTCTCACTTATTGGGTATTTTCCCTCATTTGTATGATATGTTCCCTCACTTATATGATCTATTGGGTCCTGGTTGCTAACGTAGCTGTTCGGTTTATTCTTCCTCTTCTGATAATATTGATGATGCATTCAATTATATTTCTTCCTTCTACGGTGCTTATTTACTTCATCATTATTTATCCATGGATATACGATTGATTTCTATATTTTAGTGTTTTTTGGTCATTTTGGCTAAGACATGTACATGGTAGATTTTTATTCTGGGTATTTGATATTATTTTTATGTAACGACAATCTTGATACGTTACAATGTACACACAGCTAGCGACTGGTGGTCAGATGTGCGTGTACATGCCTGAACGGTGCGTTCCCTATCTGTTAAACAATCCAGCTTGCAATCTGAATCATGTCTATTAACAATAGATTTATTTATTTTTATTAATTATTATGATTATGTTTGCAATGCACAGTACCGTATACGGTTGTACTGTGGCAATGCCCCAAAGTTGCAGGCGCCATTTTCTGCAAGGCAACAGGTAGTTAGCCGACCAGACTTGCAGAAAAGAGTGCTCCATTAGTGTATAGTAGGGCTAGAATTTTTATGTAATATCAACATGCAAAATATGTACATATTTATGTAATAATATTAGGTGAAATATGTGATATTACATAAAAATTTTTTTAAATATGTAAGATTAATTTAATTTAATTTTTATATAAATGATATATTAAACATTATATTACTTGAAGATTCCTCATTTTATTAATTATATTTTTGCAAAATAAAGTGTGGTACAATAATTAATTAATTAAGCATGTCCATATTATAGCAAGCTCAAATAAATTCCATTATTATGTATGAAAAAATGCGAAAATTTAATAGAAGTTTCACAATTATCATAGTCATAATTATCATATTTTCATAGTCACTGTTTAAACTATCTGTCCACAAAATATTACTTTGCAGAACTCAATCTACTTACTTCACTCCGAATTGCAATGAAATATCATATACATCTCCAAGTTTTCCATTGTCATGGAATGCCGCCGGTCAGAGAGGATGTTTTTGTATACAGAAAATGACCTCTCCACATCACAGGAAGTTACTGGTGCAAATTTAAGTAGATTAAATTTTTCAGTAGTGATATCGTCTGGAGGATTCTCTTCTTCGCTGCTGAGGATCTTGCACACTGCAGTCATTGTCGAGAAGCCAGGATTTCTCTCCATAACAGACTCAAATTTCTTCATTACTACTATTCCAACAGTCCCTTCAACAGCACTTAACTTGGATTTCACATCTTCCACAATGTCCAATGATTTCTTCAAAGGCATCCCACGAGTTTCTAATTTTAAAATACTGTCAGCAATGAATCCAAAATTGCTTTGGATATAAGCTAATTGGCACTGTACTTCAGAATCACTGAAGGCACTTTGGGCGTCTCTCAATGAAACAGCTGATTTACCTGGAAACGAATCTATCACAGACTTCACATCTTTAAAATGTTCACTATAAAAGCAGGCAGCTTCGATCCACGTACCCCACCTAGTCAGGACAGGTTCAGGGGGGAATTTCACATTTAGCAATTGTTCTCTGTAGTGCAACACACGTTGGGGGGCTTTAACGAATATTTTCTTGGTGTTTGAAATAATGCTGTTCACTTGTGGATATTTACTTCGCACTTCTCCGGCGACACGTTGCAGTCCATGGGCGAGACAGGTGAAATGGATCATATTTTGATAGAACACACGTAAAGCAGTTCCCGCCTTTAGCATGTACGCTGCAGCATCAGACTAAAGAACAAGAACTTTATCTTCTTGAACGCCTTCAGGCCACAACACCTTAAGTCCATCATTCACAAAACGAGTAACTGTTGCATGATTTGTGTGTTCCAACACTTTCGAAGAAATCAGAAAAGGTGTAGGGGATTCTTCTCCATCCAGCTTACCAATCACAAGGTTGGCAACATAGCGCCCTTTCACATCCGTAGTTTCATCGACAGCGATCCATATATAGTTGCTGCCTATATGACGTCGCACGTATGCCAGCGCTTCCTCGTAACACAAATGCAGGTAGTTTTTCGGAGCGTAGAATCGTTAGGTATCTGCCTCCCGCAATACTTCTCTAAAAATGCGCGATATTTAGGTACCTGGAGTTTGTACCACGGGATATTTGCGACAACCATAGCAGTACACATGTCATAGAAGAATTCATTTCTTGCACTTGAAGACAGTTGCATTTGAGATAGAAGGACTTGCTTTTTAGATGTTTGTAGTGCCTTATTCCTAGTATGCAGGGCACTGCGCACATGTTGTTCAAGTTGTGATTTCATTGAACACGTAATCTTCTTATTACAAGCCTGGCAGGGAATCACAGTTCCATCGGTAGTGAACGAATCATCTATTGTAACCCACGACTTTAATTTCGATGATAATTTTGACGCTACAGGAGGCATCACAGGTGGAATTCAATTAAACACTGTGGTTGCCAAAGCGATACTAAACGTACGAACTCAAGAATAGTGGTGGGTACAAAAATGCTCAACTGTTTGAAACAAACAGTTCGCCGAGAAAAACGAACGAACTGTTCTTTCTCACGCACACAAACAGTTTACTCTTTACTCTGCCCCTTCCACTTAGCCTCTCCATTTACTAGTACCCACCCCACCCCGCACTCTGTTTGTAAGCAAAACGGACTGTTTTCCTAGAAACGGAGCTATTTGTCCAAAACAACTGTTGCTTATCGTTTCTGAAAACGGAGTGAATAAGCACAACACAATCGGCAACGAACTCTTCTTTTCTCCACTAATATCTTTCTTGGAATTCTTCACTGACCCTTTCTCAGCAGCAGCTTATAAATAGCTTGGAAAATCCGTTTCAGGTACCTGAGTTTCTAGTGAACAAATATTGTCATACGGACTGTTTTAAATTACCGTATATTTCACTTGCGAAAAAATACTTTTTTTACAGTAAGAGACAGAATATTAGGGGAGCGGGATGGTGTAGCGGCTTCGCTGCTTGCCTCTCATGCCGGCGACCGTGGTTCGAATCCCAGTGTGTCGGTGCGAGATTTTCAGTTGAAAAATCCCGCGGTGTCAGGAAGGGCATCCGACCTTAAATCCCCGGCCACAACTCTTACACGCCTTAGTGCGTGCAAATAGCGACCCTGCGCAAGAGGGATAAGCTGAGGAAGTTGATGAAGAGACAGAATATGTAATTTTACATAAAAAAAATGTAAAAATATGTTTGAAAAAGTAAAAATATGTAAAAAAATGTCACTATGATCAAATATGTAAAATATGTAACAACAAAATGTCATTATATGATAGCTAAGGTTCTAAAACACACAAAAACCCATAAAAACGACATTATAAATGAACAGAAATAATTAAAATCACACGTACTATTCAAACATATCAAACCGCACACACATAACATCGATCTTTCAAACGACGGCGCCGTCACCAAGAACAAGACGAACAGCGCTCCTAGGGGCAGCCTCTGACAGAGCTTGTAACAAGTGAAAACTGGCTCAGGCTATAAGTTAAACATTTTACAATTTTACCAATAAAAAACTTAATGTCCTGAGTCAGTAGTATTATACTTATAATTAAAATTATTAATTAGTGACTTCATCGGTGTTAGTTATTCTGTTTCCACTCAACAATACGACGTTCCGTGGGACGCTTGTACCAGTATTGTTACTTGGTTCTAAGATAAATAACTTTTCTTAGAATTTAGCGCAATAGTGTGACGTAAACAGGGGTTGGGGACAGACTGCTTCGTAGTTGAACACTTTAAGCAACTCAACCGTGATCGAATCGCAACTCAACTAACACCAGCAGCAAACTTTAGGATCAAGTCAACCAGAACAAACAGCTACCTTTGCTCGCGACTTGTTGACAACTCTTTGTTGACTTGTTTGCTGCCTGTACTCTTTGCGGGAGTGGGATAATAAAGCAAAACTGTGTTTGGTAACGCAAACGTTTAAGTGTTTTGTTATGTACCCGTTAGAAGTGCAATTTTGTTGTTTACTGCCCTAAACTTTGTTACTTATTCTTTTCCTGAAACGGTTTGACATAAATACTAGATTTAAATAATAACTGTAATAAATCACGATGTTAATTGATGACTCGTTGGTCACTTGGTGAAACATATCAATACAAAGGATTTTAAAAATATATACAAACTTGGTGCGTTTCACAGTTCTTATTTAACTCTGACAGCTGTTTCAGCTTATTAGGCTATTCTCAAAAAGATCAGTGAACAACTAAAGAAAGACTGTAAACGTGGTGAACATCTGTTTAGGGCGTGTATCGGAACGTGTGTGGGCTGTGATGATGGAGGGGGGTTGGAGAAGCTAAGGATAGGTCAGGTGTTTGTAAAAACTAAATATAATCTGAATGCAAAATATAAAAATTAACTAAACTAAATAACAAATTTTAATAAAGGAGAGATTCAGTCAATAACAACACAGAATTCAGTTTGTTCATTTGTTAAATTTTTGCCACTTTTTATTGTTTTTTTAATTTATAGAATTTCTAATAATTCAATTTTTTACTTTTTTGTGTGATGTACAGTAGTGTTATGTTTTTTGTATCTATGAAGTGATTGTGTTATAAGCAATGATCTGCAAAACGCGTATTGGCTGTATGAGTTAACTATGTTACGTTATGTTATGTTAGAACATAAGAAGGGGATTTTAACTAATACAGCCAACTCAGGTTTTGCAGATCATTGCTTACAACACAATCACTAAATAGATACAAAAAACATAACACTACTGCACAACATACAAAAAGGTAAAAAAATGGATTTGTTAGAAATTCTAGAAATCAGAAAAGCAATGAAAAGTATTAAAATTTAACAAATGAACGAACTGAATTCTGTGTATCCCCTTCATTAAAAGTTGTTATTTAGTTTAGTTAATTTTATATTTTGCATTCACATTATATTTAGTTTTTTACAGACACTTGACCTTTCCTTAGCTTCTCCAACACCCATTCATCATCACACCCCACACGTGTCCAGATACACGCTGTAAACATATGTTCACTACCCTACCATCCTTTGTTTAGTTGTTCACTGGTCTCTTTGACAATAGCTTAATAAGCTGAAACAGCTGTCAGAGTTAAATAATAACTGTGAAACGTACCAATTGTATATATATTTATTTTTAAAACCTTTGTATTGAAATAAATATAACTCAAATATTACATCAGTAATACTAAGCGTATAGAGACGCATTCAGAGCTCTAAATTAAATTTGTTTAATTCATTAGCCCTAATTAAATTTATTGGAAGTTTATACAAGTTCGAAATTGAAATACACTTTTACAAAATTGCGAAGCGACAAGAAACGCTGTAAAAGCTATCTGTAGAGAGACTCATGTTTACAGTCGAAAGACGACAACAACACTAAAGTAAGCCGACGTTTCTCCCCGTCAAGAAACGCTGTAACAGCTAAAGCTATCTGTAGAGAGATTCATGTTTACAGTCGAAAGACGACAACAACACTACAGTAAGCCGACGTTTCTCCCCGTCAAGAAACGCTGTAACATCTAAAGCTATCTGTAGAGAGATTCACGTTTACAGTCGAAAGACGACAACAACACTACAGTAAGCCGACGTTTCTCCCCGTCAAGAAACGCTGTAACAGCTAAAGCTATCTGTAGAGAGATTCATGTTTACAGTCCAAAGACGACAACAACACTACAGTAAGCCGACGTTTCTCCCCGTCAAGAAACGCTGTAACAGCTAAAGCTATCTGTAGAGAGATTCATGTTTACAGTCGAAAGACGACAACAACACTACAGTAAGCCGACGTTTCTCCCCGTCAAGAAACGCTGTAACAGCTAAAGCTATCTGTAGAGAGATTCACGTTTACAGTCGAAAGACGACAACAGCGCTACAGTAAGCCGACGTTTCTCCCCGTCAAGAAACGCTGTAACAGCTAAAGCTATCTGTAGAGAGATTCATGTTTACAGTCGAAAGACGACAACAACACTACAGTAAGCCGGCGTTTCTCCCCGTCAAGAAACGCTGTAACAGCTAAAGCTATCTGTAGAAAGATTTATGTTTACAGTCGAAAGACGACAACAACACTAAAGTAAGCCGACGTTTCTCCCCGTCAAGATTTCCATATATTTACAACCCCCGTTTACACTTAACCGCAGTTGTAAGCCGCCCTCTTTCACCCTCTTAAAAGGGTCGAGTGTGGTCAGCAGAGCGTGTATTTACGACAAGAAAACTTTTTCTTTGGTAACACTGCTGATGGAAAGGTTTATTTTATTTTGTCCTGAATACTATATTTATTACATAAGTAGAAGGAAATAATATTTAAATATTTAGATTTAAGCATACGATTGGTAAATTAATTACTTATAATGAAGCTAGAGATACAGAAAATAAAGTCATGAATTTTACAAGGATGTGTCGAACGATATGTAAAATGTTGGGCAACAAATGTAGGAATGAAACCCGAATAAGAGTTTATAAACGACGGCAATACCTACACTACTATATGTTTCTGAAGAAGATACAAACAGCAGGAATGAAATTTCTGAGATTAGTTAAAAAGTGTAATAGACGAGATCATTAAGAAGTGAGGAGATAAGAAATGATTTAGATATTTTTGCTGTTAATGAAAGGATTAGAGTATACAGAAGAAAATAAATTCAACACATAGATAGAATTAAAGAAAGTAAAATACCAAAGATAGCGAAAGATTGCAACCCTAGAAGAAAAAAAAAGTTGGTAGGACTAAGAAGAGGCCGCTAAAGCCTAAAACATCTAAGAAGACGATGGTGATGATTGGTAAATTAATGTAACTTCTTGTTGGGCACTTCTTTTATATTCCGCATGTAACATTCATGTACAGTGGAAAGGCAGTTATCCGAAACAATTGGTGCAGGTCAGTTTTGGGAAAATAATGTTTTCAGATAATCGAAATAGGATAGTAAAAAAAAAGCATCAAACATAGAATTTTACTAATATCAATAAAAAGTAAATATTACTTCATTTTATTTTCGGTATTGGCAATAAAAGATTGTTATGTTTTCAAGTATAACCGGTTAGATTTCCTGGCGTTTTTAGCTGCCAGATTGACAACATTTTTAGAGTAACTATGAGAGGATACAATATAATGCTGGCCACACTATATTTTGTATCGCAAAACGGCGCTCATTAGCCAGCTTAGTATGTTTATTCTGTTACGTAAACTCTGCGTAAGCTATCTTTAAGAACGAACATTGATATTGTAACGATAAGCCTGTCGAACGAGCCAGAACATTCTCCCCGTCCAATGTTGCAGGTGTTTCCCCAGTCAAGACCTCTCTCAAGTGGGTTCCAGTGTATTCAAGAACACTTGAGATACCACTTAAGTGGCGTGTTACGTAATGCGGAACGTTCTCATGCTTTGATGATGTCGTTCTACAATTTTGAGTCAGGCGGTGTAGACAGTGCGTCTCAAGTGGTGTATTAGTGGAAATTGAATATAGTGCGGAATCCTTTATAGTTGACATTATTATTTTGTGGACAGATTAATTTAATTTATTGTGCGAGAGTAATCTTGTTGATTACAACTTGTTAATTGTGATAATTAAAGCTGGATTTTAGTGACTTTATTTGTCTGTTATATTTTGTCGTCCACTGTACCGTACGACGATCAGTGAGACTGTCGTCACGATTCTAATCATTATTTACATATAAATACGATGTCTCTCAGTAGGAATGTACGGTTACGCGTAATACACTTTGTCTACAAGAAATTGTGTTTCTATAAAAGTTTATTTCTTGTAAACTTTTCTCACCCTATAAATCTCCAACCCTCATTGCTACCGTTTTACAAGTGTAGTTTTTCGCTCGACTGTTCTCAAAAGGTCAACACATTTCCGGTCGCCCCGGAGCAGCGCAAAACTTTTTCGACTCTACTGAAGTGTTACTACGTCTTAAGGAAAAGTTACAGTTTTTGCAAACAAAATGTGGTACTGTTCCAATAACTGTCCCCGCACTCATTTTTAATATTTCAATTATGGGATTATTAGCATTAATGTGTAGTGAATATCGTGTAAAATTTTAGTTAGTAAATACAAATTGTGAAAATTTATTCGTCATCATCATCATCATAATCATCAACATCACTCCAAGGACTAGGCTTTAGACCTGTTCCGGAACTTATTTTCTCTTCAGTCTACCAACATCTTTCTCTCCAGCAGAGTGGCAACCCAAGGCAGGCACAGGTAGACGGATAGGAAACATGTGTTTCAATTACTCCCACCACCTCCTTCTCTGGTCTTCCGATTGAAGAAAGAACAATCTTGCGTCCCTCATAGAAATTTCATTTCGGCTGCCTTAATTCTCTGCACGTCTCTTTTACCAAGAGTCCTTTTTCTCACTAGCGTACGGGAATGTGGGGACAGACACAGTTATATAAAATTTCCTTCGGTTATCCTTCCATATTTTATTTTTTAGGTACCTATGAATCGTTCCACAGATCCGTCTACATTTTCATAGTTTACTATCCCAGTTAATATCAGAAAATTTATTTTATGTATGTTATAAAATAATTTGTTGGCGATTTCAATAGTATTTCATTGTTATATTTTTTACGATAAATGTTTCTAGCAATAATGTAATTTTGATGTCTGCCTATGACGTCAAAATTTGGCGTTGTTAGCTTACATGTAACCTAAAATTACACATGGAAACCAATATGCCTATAAAATAATACTTTCTTCTTTTTACAATCGACTCGTAACGTAAGTAAACCAACTGGAAATAAGGCGGCAGCCATCCCTGCCTGTTACTATACATGTCTCTCTTTTGTGACAGACCTCGTTTTTCATTAATACTTGTTTTTTTCCAGTAATACTAGGCTTTTGTATCACACAAAATTTGCTTTCAGTGAATTTTTTGAGATTTTACTATTCAAGACATAAAATATTTGCCACCTAACGAATAACAAATGTTTTTTTCATTTATTAATATATTGCTTTTTTGTTTTTAAATATTTTGATGTTCAGAAATAATTGTATATTGCATTATATATTTCAGTTGTTGTTTTTGTTAAAAATACAGTATTTTCTTTGTTTTTAAAGTTTCTCTCTCTTAAACATTGCGCAGACACATTAATTATCATATATTTCCTAACCATGGGTTTTATTTCTTTAAACAGTAAGCTAAAAACCAAAAACCATTATTATCTAACCTCACAAATGTAACAACACGTATTTTCGCTTTACAATAAGAAATAAAATAATTTACTAGTAGTCCACTTCTTCTTTATCTTTCTATCGTAGCATATCGATAGAATCGCATATTCAAAACATCACAAATATTGTGCGGTTACGGATATTAAGATAGTTCCCAAAATGTCTATCCGCCCCCCAACACACAAAACTTAAATTATCATTGTTTGAAGACATTCCCGGCCGGTGTCACTGGAATTGAAAACCTTTAGGTCCTTTTGCCCTTACGTTGGAATCAAACCAGCGTTAGGTTTGACTCGTTTCATCAACTGAAAATGGTAGCCAGTGGTGCTGCTGACACGTTTAGTTTAATTGAAAACGTTGGATCACAGCCAAACAGCCTAGCATTTAGTTTAAATTCAAGTAAACGATCATTCTTAAACATATAATATTTTCATGCCACGTTGGTTGTCAAAATGTTGATCGGGCTTATCGACCAACGTTTGTTATTAATGTCTCTGCGTTATTGATGTTTCGACGTCTCGGGCAGCTGTCAGGATCAGAGTAGAAACCGCTCACAGATGGTAGAGATGTCCCAGGACCCATCTGTACAAAGACGCCTTTATTACACAAAACTGTATGGGTCTTTGAGCCAACATGTTTATTTTGGTCAAGATTTGGGGTAACCTAAAGGAATACCAGATTATTTAACTATCCTTTCGAGTGGAAAACCAGATAGCAACATGAGGAAACGTCTGAATTAAGAAGAGGAATTGAAAGATACTAAACAAACTATTTACTAACAACAAAACATTTGATACGACTAATCACATCATTTTGTAAGACTTCAAGTAGTGAAGTAATTCTTCTGGATATTTAATTGAATCTCTTAAAGATTTATTACTTTTGTTCTAACTCAACGTTACATTGCTCAAAGTGTTGTATTTACTAGTACCATTTATATTTACTTTGGAGGAGAAAACCAAAGGAAAAGAAAACAAGACGTTTGGATACATTTTGGTGTTATTGGGTTTAAAAGTTTTAAGGCGTGTATAAGATTGATATAATTAAGTTGCGAATCTCCGGCGTAAAAAAATTGTATAACTCGTGAGACTTAGGCAAATCTCGTAAGAGACGGTACTAGAAAAATAAAAATAAGTAGTAGTAGAAAAATAGGCTAGAAGTAGAAAAAATGAGAAGAAGGAGGAGAAGAACGAGAAGAAGAAGGAGAAAGAGAAGAATGATGAGTATGAGATGGTGGAGGAGGAGGAGGAGGAAGAGGTGTAGGAGACGGATACGGAGAAGAAGAAGAAGAAGAAGAAGAAGAAGAAGAAGAAGAA
The DNA here is from genome assembly GCA_034769895.1 of Magicicada septendecula. Lineage (NCBI taxonomy): Eukaryota > Metazoa > Arthropoda > Insecta > Hemiptera > Cicadidae > Magicicada > Magicicada septendecula. The sequence continues at coordinate 20,054,820 of CM068372.1, forward strand.
GAAGAAGAAGAAGAAGAAGAAGAAGAAGAAGAAGAAGAAGAAGAAGAAGAAGAAGAAGAAGAAGAAGAAGGAGAAGTTGCCTGGTACTTATGGGTGATATGGACTTTTAAAGGGTTTTAATCCTGTGTAAGATTAACACAGTAAGGCTGTGAACTTTCGGATTACAAAGTTTATATCACGCGTGACATTTAGGCAGAAATTTCGTAAGAAACGGTAGTGGAAAAAAGAAGAAAATAAAAATAAGAGGAACAAGAAGATAAACTTGTTATTAAACTAAATGCTATTGGTAATATATATAAAATTCTGGTTAAATTACCGTGAATTAAATAAAACAAAATTTTGAAATATTTGACTAGATCTTTAGACAAAAAACTGCGTCTTGTTCAAGACATTTATATTTATAAATTAATTGTTTCAACAAACTTGTTGCAGTTTTCATAACACATCGTTTGCAGGTGTCCTGAAATTATCAATATAGGCCTACATTGTGATAAATCTGACAAAAATAAATAAAGATCCGTAAGCTTTCACGGGCGGTATTTGATTGATTAAAATAGTCCGGCGTAGTCTGTATCTGTTAAAGTTGAAGTTGTTGTTGTTGTTATTATTAATATTATTATTATTATTATTTTTGTTATTGGTGAATCCTGCGGTGGATCCATGCCTTGGACAAAAGGGTTTGTGGTTTTGATGGATCTCACACACCGCAGGAGTGCGCACCCTCCTGCGGGAAACATAAGTTTTCCAGTCTCCCTCGCAAAAAAAAATATTTTGTTTTGTTATTATTATTATTATTATTATTATTATTATTATTATTTTTATTGAAGTTTGAATTCCTAATAATACGGTCATCAAGCTCTTGAAAATTTAGTAATAAACTTAGCAAAATCAGAATTTTTGGCCATGGCCACGTTGGTCTTCTTCAGTGTTAGAGGGGGGGGGTAGTAAGACGACAATTTTTCCGTGTACTCATAACGCGGCCAAAACGTCTGGTTTTGTTAGGTTTATTGTTAAGTTTATCCCGGGTTATTTACTATTATTATTATTATGACTAACTCTAAATAATAATAATGACATTAATAAGAATAATTACAATTTTAATACATTCAGACCGCAACGTAGTCTAAGAGTCCGGATAATTTTAATCAATATAGACAAGAATATCCCAATACCTAATTCAGGTAACTGAGTAAATTTCGTCAAAGTAAGTGACAGTCATATATAATTATTAAAATTAATATTATTTGTTATTTTACGCAAGAATGAATTTTGTTATATAATATTCTTTAAAATGTTTCAACTATATATTAAACTATCATATTCTTCAGAATGTAATTTATATTTTTTATATAATTATATAATTAAATACATTTTAATTTTAAACTTGAAACGTTTTTAAAATATCGCCACCTCGCAAGCACACACATGCGCTCTCTCTCTCTCTCTCTCTCATCATGTTTAGTAAGTAATTAAGTAAACTTAAGCAGAGCAACCAAGATTCGTCTCTATAAACAGTTCCTAAGCCAGTGGTCTTGTATGGGCCCGAAACGTGGATAATGACAGTGACAGAGGAAGAATGGTTGTGCAGGTGGGTAAGAAAAATCCTCAGGAGGATATTTGGTGCAGCGAACGTCCAGGAAGCATGGACAATAAGGACGAACGCATGCAGAAATCCAGCAACTCTATGGAGAACCAGATATCGTCACTGACATGAAGAAAAGTAGAATCAGGTGGTGGCCAGGGATTGTCTAGAGAATGTTAGAGACATCAACATTGAAAAAAATTTTTACTGGGAGACCTGATGGAAGAAGAAGGAGGGAAGGAAACGATGGGTGGATGATCTTGAGAACGACTTGCGCGGGCTCGATGTAAGAAGACGAAGACTGACAGCAGAGGATTGAGACGAATGGAGGCGGATTGACCAAGTGGCCAATGCTCTCCAAGAGCTGTAACGCCAATTGAAAAGAAGAAAAAGACGTTTTTCTAGCATAATAAAAGGAGCAGACGATTGTATTAATTTAATCACGACCATATTTATTTTCGCCTGAATTCTATACGTAACGATTTGTTTCCTATGGTGTTATGGAATCTTGTTTTATTTTGTAAGTTAATAATCTAAACGGCTGTCGCATTGGGAATGAGCGTTTACTGTTACCCTCGCCTTGCCAGCTATATACGTAATGGAGGGATCATTACGTAGGGGTTGAGTTAATTTCGTGCACAGCAACCCTTGGAACAAAATTACCCCAGACCGTCGCGACGTCACAATTAGCAGGTAAATGTGAGTTAAGGCGTTGCCCCGCTCGTTTGTGTGTGTTCAGCAATTTGGTTACAGCTGCCTCCCTCACACCTGACAGACAGGGGTAGTTTGTGATGCTTTCACTGTAAATTGCTAATGTTGGCTGTCTAAATGTTTTGGGTTTTTTTTTAAGTAACGATGTTATCCGACGAATTTTTGGCAATTTTTCAAAATTTTATTGAATATTTTGTAAAACAATTTACCCACTAATAATGGTTTACATAACTTAACATTGATTCCCTAAATTAGTTCTTCTCCCTTTCCTTTATTTATATAGGTTCAATCGACTGTTTTTCTTCACGCATCAAAGGGATTCGCTATAGTTCAATTCCAAGTTCCCCAACCATCTCTTTTCTGTGGTCGGCAAGGATTCTTATCCTTGGGTTTCGTTGTCCGTGACGTGTTCGTTAATTAACTAAATAAAATTAAATCACTACGGACTCGGAACACAAAGTTTTTTATGGGTAAAAACGTTTAAGTTTTACATTATAGCCTAAACCAGTTTTTGCTTTTAAAAAGCCTCTTCAGAGGCTGCCGCTGGGAGCGCTGTCAGTCTTGTTCTTGACGTCGGTATCGGCTTTTGAAGGATCGATGTTGTGTGTGTGGGGTGTGATATGTTCGAAAAATGCGTGTGATTTGAATTGTGGCTATTCGTTTATGATGTCGTTTTTATGAGTTTTCTTGTGTTTGTATATTTCCAATTGTTTAAGACTGTCTAGTTTTCGGCCTTTTGTGTGTACGTGTAGAATATCCATATTAATGTTGATGTTTTTGTATGTGTGGTTTGCTTCAATCATTTCCCAACGGTCTCGCACTATTTTTACTCTAATCTACCTGTTGTAAATGGAAGTCGAAAATTTTCAAACTTTTGGGCGCGTTCTGCATGTCTGAGACCTTACTAGTATGAAAATATTATTATTCATTTGTCAATTATCGTGACCAGTACACTAATGAGCTGTATAGTTTGATAGCTGTAAGAAGATACTTTGGTTAGCGAAGTCATTTAATATTTCGTTGCATATAACGTTACTTTTTAAATAAAATGTAATTAAATGAGTCTGCAATAAATATTGGCAAAGCGTAATGTTATCTCAGTTCTGACCTGATTACACGGCACAATTACAAAATGATAATAAATTTTGTGCACTCTTATCGCTATTTCAAATAATACCATCATACACACATATACGTAGTATACATTTGTCGCCACGATATAATAAATTTTAAAATATTTTAGCTTTACAAAAGAGTATTTTTACATTCGGCTTAACAGCACTAGTTTACGTAAAAAACAAGTGTTTTAATAAAACGCTGCATCCAAATGTACACATTGTAAAAAACACACACACACTTTATCAGATACTGAGTTTGTGTGTGTGTGAGAGTGAGAGAGAAAGAGAAGGAGAGTTGGCAGTTTTCCTTATCGCATTGTAGTCCCCATTTCTGATATTCCTGTATCATTTTTCTACGTAGTTATGCAATCTATGTCTTTAAAATCTTGAGCAAAAAGTAATTGGTCATTAGCAAACTGTAATGAATATACTGTATCACTATGAAGTGGAATTCCCATGTTCCTGCACATTTTCTCCAAGTCTCTATTGCTTTCTCCGTATAAATTTTGAAAAGCGTGGATGAAAGACAACATCCCTGGAGTAAACGTTTGGTCACTTGAAACACAGGTGACAAATTCTTTCCTATTTTTATTCTCAGTATTGGATTGTTATATAAATTTTGTATAGCTTTTATGTTAATCGAGTTGATACTATTTTATCTTAAAGCTGTCCACATATTGGCTACCGTACATTGACATAGAGATGTATATATCGAGACGTGAGAAAATTAGAAATAAAGTTATCAAGAACACCATATATGTAAAAAATTCAATTGTTGATTAATCGGCAGCAGGATGTGCACCTAGTGTGGTGGCGGAGGAGGGTATAGTAGTCCAACGGCTGCACACATGGGCTGAGTCAGTTAGCCTACTGCGACCGGGCAGACACAGCTGAGGCGAACGCAACTCTCTAGGGGAAGAGCAGCCAGAAATCAAATTTCCTGGTCTTCCAGGTTGGAGGTTTTGCAGCAGGCCAGCAAAACCTGCTTAAGTAAAAATGTACGTATTTACAGAACTCATACAAGCCTCGGAAATAAGATGAGAAATACGGCAAAACAATCTAAGGTAACGCAAAAGGACAATTACAAATGGATTGGAAAAGAGATGTCGGTATACAGAGGAGGAGATGGGTTCCGTAACAGGTCTAAGGTCTAGTCCTTGGAGTGATCATGATAATTATGTAAAAAGGAAACTTAATGACATGACTATTTTTGCTGATGAAAGATTCTCCATATTTTACTTTTTCTGCTAATACTACAGGCGGGCGAACTAACTCACGTATCCGAAGCTATCGTGACTTAGTAGCGACATCTGCAGCTGGCCGAGGAGTCACGGTTTGTTATCACGGCGAATCGCCTGTGAACTCACCCTGCTTTAGAGCGCAGGGATTACACCTTACTTCAGTGGCATCGGGACCGGTGTTTGGGAAATGTGCGTATCGCCCTCGCGGAGGGTGAAGGGTTATACTCTGACTCCCAGTAGCGCCTTGCGATCGGGAACCAGGGTACACATCCCTTGCCAGAAGATGTGTCGGGCCTCTCAAGCCAGTCCACCATGTCAATTAACATAGTTACAATCTAGTACCTTTGGTCCCGTTCTCTGCCTGTTCCCGCACTCGCAGTTCAAAATGTCACAAGCTGTTTTGTTGCTAGACATAAATTTAAGGAGCTTCGTCTTTGGCCTCAAGATGCCTCGCGACACCTGTAGACAATGACGTAGCCAGTTTGCAGCCATTCATAGGTCATAATGTCAGCAAAGTCGTCTGCGACGCTTTGCGACATAATGCGATAAAACGGTTCTGTCGTGAAAGTAAATGCTGCTCCAGTGTGCGGCCGGCCTTAAGGTCTTTGTGGATAGCGTTTGATTTGAAACAAGCTGTGGAGCGTTGATTATCTGTGGAGTTCTTATCAGTTATCACCTACTTTACCACTGACCTGGCGGGGTGGTGTTATCCTCCCGCCGCCAGAAGGTGGAGGACAGGCCGTAGAACTCCAGGAATGATCCTATGAGACGAACACAACGTTCGGGTCCATAACCATTCAGGATGGTGGGGTGGAGGTCGTCGTGTTGATCAGCAACGTGCTCAAAATGGTATAACGGGATCGTGAACCCGCCCGGCCGTGGGTCCTGTCATCCAACATCCAAGTGTTGATGAAGGTTGCGTAGTGGCAATATTACTCTGACTTCATTATATTGTAAAATAAAGAAAGTTGTGTTAGTAGTTATAATCACAACTAGAATTATCACTGTTGCACACAACTATAGAAAAAATATTCCGATTAGCACTTTCAGGCTTCTCAGCTCATCGTCAGATCGGAAATAACAACCAAGAGGATAAACCAAACCCTTCACACCCCCACCCTCCCCACTGACCACAACACCCACGCAAACAATTTATAATTCAAATGTCCCTTCCCAACCTCCGAACCCTGTCACCCCCGTCTATAGAGTTACACATATTTCTAGCACATTCCTTGTGTTTAAGTGGTGTGTGGTGTCTCCCTTCCTCTCTCTCTCATTTTCTTTCTCACTCTTCCAACCTTCTCTCTCTCTCTCTCTCTCTCTCTCTCTCTCTCACTCTCTCTCTCTCTCACTTGTCTTTGTCCACAATTGGCTCTCTAAACACTCACCATTTTTATTACACTATCGTCCTCACATAATTTAGAGAATTATGTTCACGATAACCGTATAGATTTAACAACTTGCATTGAAGGGTTACAAATTTTTATAGAAACATTATACAAACTACTAACACAACTTTATAGATAACAGATCTATTTTATGAAAATATTTATTACTTACTGTTTACATTTTGTACAATGTTATTTACCTAGAACTTGTCTATACAGAGTACCATAGTCTCATGTAGTTCATATATATGTCGGTCATAATCCCTCTAACTCATGCTCTCTCTATCTCTGTCTTTCCCTCTCTCTCCCTCTCTGTCTTTGTCTCTTTCTAGACTCACACAACACCTTCTCACTCACATTACCCACTCGGTCGCTCTCTCTCTCTCTCTCTCACTCGCAATCTAAACAGATATATACCCTCAATCTAACACGCAGACGTGTACGAACAACACACACAAGCACACACACACACACATACACACACACACAAGCACACTACACATTCTAGCATCAATACTTAAGTATAAAACTATTTTATTCTCTTCTTTTTGTCACCTAAGTGTAAATTATGCAGAACGCAGATGACTACTGTACTCAGTTTAAAACTGATCAAATATGTGTCTATAAGAACTGTTATATGTTTACCTAGATAATACTAAAGCCAGTGTATCAGTGAGCCACTTACAATTGTTGCTTACCTAGACCACATAATCAGACAGGGAATTCATAAACATCACGCAAATCAGCTGATCCCCAACGTTACATCTGCCCAAAACACCTGTGCCTAACGCCGGCTCGTACGTTTCTACAACTTATGACAAAATGAAAAACTTAAAAAATTCCTACTAAAAATTTAAAAAAACTTTAGCATTCAAAATCCAACATACTGTACGATCCCTCTTCTCGAGCTACAAAGACCCGACACCCAAAGACAAACGATCTAATGTTGTATACACTGTCCAATGCAATGACTGTCCAGCGACTTACACTGGTATTACGTTCCAATATTTACATAAAAGAATTTATCAACATAGGTACGATTGCCATAAAAAACCATAATCATAACCCCAACGCTTTTGTAGTAACCCCAACCATTTAAACACCGGCCATGAATTTGATTTCAGCAACACCCAAATTAAAAATTACGAAAATAATTATTTCAAAAGATGCGTAATGGAAATAATTCAAATATAAAGTGACCCTCACTCCAATAATTTTCCTACAGATACTCAAAATCATTCGTCCAGTTACGCTCAATTTATTTACACCGCCAAGGCATGAATTCGAAGAAATAATCAGTAGTCTCCCTTACAGGAAGTCAGTTGTTATCTTTGTAGACCTAGCACGTTGTCAGATATTAATTTAGTTGTTTTGATTGTTCATATTCTTTTTCACAGCACTAAACTAATATAGAATATTGAACTTTCAACTTGTGAAACTTACTTGTCTTTTCTTCCCGTACGCGTTTCGGCGTGATGTGCGACTTCGTCAGCTTTGAGACAGAATGCCATTAACTTGTAACGGTTTTTGTTTTGAAAGGTATAGTGGTGGTGGTGTGTGGTGGAAGGGGATTGGCGCGGGGATCCAAATTATTGTTAGTTTTATGTATAATTGTGTCAAAAAGTGCGTGTGATGTATACTGTAATTGGTCGTTAAGTATGTTGTTTGGTTGTGTTCTGTGGTGTTTGTATTATTCACCTTGTTCTGCTGTGTTAAGTTTTCGACCTTTGGGTAAGTAGTGTAATATCTCAAGATTAGTATCTATGTTGGTGTAGCTGTGGTTTTTTGTGTGTATGTATGTGGCAAACGCGGAATGTATATTGTTGTTGGATAAAGCTTTTAGGTGTTCAGAGTAACGAGATGGAAAAGATCTTCCCGTTTGGCCTATATAGAAACTATTGCAATCATTACAATTTAATTTGTAAACACCTGTTTTGTTGTATTTGTCTATGTCCGTGTTTGCATCATTGATGTGTTTTTTTGATGGTATTGTTTGTTCTGTATGCTATTTTGTACTTGTGTTTTCTGAATGTGTTGGCGATTTTGTGTGTGTTGGAGTTATGGTATGTGAGTGTGATGTATTTAGTTTGTTGTGTGTTGTTGGTATTTTGTGTTTTGTTGTTTTTGTTTATGATGTGTTTGTGTAGTTTGTTTATTAGATTAGGGTTGTATCAGTTTTTTATTGCTATGTATTTGATTGTGTTGAGTTCATCATTATAGTCCTGTTTACTTAATGGTATTTTAGTTAGTCTATGGAGCATATGGTTGAAGGCCGCATGTTTATGTTGTGTTGGGTGGTTTGATGTGTTGAGTATAACCATGTCATTTGTGGTTGGTTTTCTGTATATTTTATACGTGTGTGTATTGTTAGTTTTGTTAATTGTTAGGTCCAGAAAATTTATACTATTGTTTTGTTCAATTTCCAGTTTAAATTTTAGTTTGTGGTGTATTGTGTTTATGTATTTGTGGAAGTTTTCGACCTGTCTTGTATTGCCATTGAATAAAAGTAATATATCATCTACATATATGTGCCAATAAATGATTTTGTTGGTGTATTTATTGTTGTTTATTATGTGGTTCTGTTCTATGTTGTGTATGAATATTTCAGCCAGTATTCCTGATATGGGGGATCCCATCAGGATACCGTCTATTTGTGTGTATATCTTGTTATTGTATGTAAAGTAATTTTTCTCAGTTATTATTTTGGTGAGTGTGATGATCTCATGTATGTGTGTTTCGGGCGTGTTGTTTTGTCTGAGTAAATGTTCTAGTGTTTGTATGGTTTGTTTAATGGGTATATTCGATCAGTTTTAAACTCAGTACAGTGGTCATCTGAGTTGTGCATAATTTACACTTGGGTGACAAAAAGAAGAGAATAAAGTAGTGTTATACTTAAGTATTGATGTTAGAGTGTGTGTGTGTGTGTGTGTGTGTGCTTACACGTCTGCGTGTTAGATTGAGGGTATATATCTGTTTAGATTGCGAGTAAGAGAGAGAGAGAGCGCCCGAGTGGGTAATTTGAGTAAGAAGGTGTTGTGTAAGTCTAGAAATAGAGAGAGAGAGAGAGAGAGAGAGAGAGAGAGAGAGAGAGAGAGAGAGACAGAGAGAGGCAGACAGACAGACAGAGGCAGAGACAGTGAGAGAGAAAGAAGGTTGGAAGAGTGAGAAACAGAAAGAGAGAGAGCGGGTGGGAGACAGTGAGTGAGAGGTAGTGTGAAAGAGACCAAGAGAGAGAGAGTGAGTGAGAGGGATAGAGAGTGAGAGAGCGATTTCATGTTAGAGTAAGATGCTTTGAGAAGGAATGGTAGGGGGGAATGGGTGAGCGAGAAGGTGTGATTGTGGACATATACATAAATTTACAGTATTCCATAGTACTCCTGACTATAATTTACAACAATATGATTACAATTATTATCCAAGTTTACTTTTTATATAAATTTACCATAAAATTTAACATAAACGTTTGTAACCTTATGTCAACTATCTGATGTAAGGTAGTAAAGTTCTACAGTTATTGTGTAATTTGTATGTTTCTAAATTATGATTGTTTTTTAACACCAGTAGTGAGTGAAACATGTTGATATTAACTTTTAATAATTACATATTTGAACATCCCTAATCTGTTTTTAGTTATAAGTAATATATTTTACTATGCTATATGTTTACTGCAGTATGTACAAACGTTTTGTGTACCAATCTAATATCCCATTGTTGATTACTGTTTGTTTAATTAATTAAAATATCATTACACATAGTAATTTAAATTGTAATAGTGTATAAATTAAGTTCTGTGATACTACAATTGTTGTCGGTTTCTTAAAGGAAATATTTGAAAATGTAAACAAACTATCTCAACTCCTTCACATATACAATGATACATAAATACACACACACACACACACACACACACACACACACACACACACACACACACACACACACACACACACACACACACACACACACACACACACACACACACACACGAACACGTTCAGTCAAATAATTGTTCTGTTGTGTTTGACATTTCTTTTTTATTTTATACACAGGTCCTGATGATGACAATAAACATTGTCAAAACGTCGACACAAATAAGTTAAAAATTTGTGTTATTTTTGACCAATCCTCACTAACTCTTCACTGAGAAAACTATTATTAACAATATTAAAAGTGTACCTTTTGCATACCACCGTACAAGGTGATAACAACTTTATCCTTCTGATGAAACTTCATGTATTTTCACATAACCGTAACTAAAATACGTAATAGTTTTATATTTCAAATATTTTTTTTACAAAAATTCTATCTAGAAATGGATCATTTATGGCGGTTGTATTTATTTTTAAGAAACCTTAACAAAGTGATTTGATTATATTTATCACGTTTTCCTGTAGAGCGCTAAGAGATATTGAAGCACAAAAAATTTCAACGCCATATTCCTTTACATTTTTTGCAATAAACGTAGCGCTATCCCCAGGTAACGATGTGGTACTAACACTATTGTCCCCGTATGCTATCATTGCCTCTATGTAAAAGCAGTGTCTCCACACGTTTCTATTTCAGATGATTTTGTTGTCACCTGATAATGATAAATATGTTACCTCGTTTGTAGTGACAACTGTCGGATGAATGTTCATTGAGTGGTTTTAAAATTAATATACATAAATCAGAGTATGGAGATATATGTAGTGGAGAGATTTGAGTGACATCGTGCTATAAGGTGGAAATATAAGATTCTTGTCTAGAATGTAAATATCACTGGAGGATAATTAGGCAAGAAAAAACTTGCTATAAAGATATTAACTATAGACGCATTCGAAGATGAACAACTATCAAAAGGCTAAAGTTAATCGTTAATTGTCATCAATGTTTAGAGCCTAAAATAAACAAAAATATAAGGCTCTGCGTGAAGAGGTATTTCCAAAGAGGAATATTTAAGAAATAATTCTGAAATTAAATTAATTTTGTACTGTAGGTGGTGCACAAAGCTTGCTATGTATACATGGATACATTTGGTTATATAATTTTAAGGGATACAATTTGTCCGATGAATGTTCATAGAGGGATTTTAAAATTAATATACATCAATAAGAGTATTTATGTGTAGGGAAAAAGTGAGTGACATCTTGCTACAAGGTGGAATTATAAGAGTCTGCTAAGATTATAAATATGTAGGGACCATAATTAGTAGAGAGGGAACTTGTTATAAAGATATTAATTATTAGGTCATTCAAGGATTAATAGCTACCTAAGCTAAAGTCTCTTCGGATAATTTAATTTGTATGGAACAACTGTTCAGCCAATTACAACGTATGAATCCGAGTACTGTCAGGTGATAAATGCAAACTGGATCCATTTAAACAGAGTCTGAAAACATCTTGTCGGATATCCCGGCAGCAATCATATGGTACCTCGTTTGTGGTGAGAAACTATTGAATGAATGTTCATAGAGATATTTTAAAATTGGTATACAGAAATCAGAGTATCTATATGTAGTGTGAAAAGGGAGTGACATCGTTCTACAAGGTGAAATTATAAGAGTCTGCCAATAATATAAATATGTGGGGAGCATAATTAGCAAAGGGGGAATCCCCCATAAAGATATTGTTACGACGGTCTCCTTGATCGCCGTATGGTGCAGTGGAAAACAAAGTACATGACACCAATTAAGTCACTAACCACCAGCTTTAATTATCACAATTAATCTGTTTTTAATCAACAAGATAGTCTCTTACAACAAATCAAATTAAAAATTGTTCACAATAATAATGTCAACTAACATATAACACAATTGTATTACAATTGTCCCACACAATTATAAAACACATAATACTTCGCCACAATACGTCGAACCGTACTGAGTAAATCGTCCGACAATATCTGAACTAAGCGCCGCTAAATGCTTATATTTATACCCCGCTAAACGTCCAGAATAATCCATACTACGCATCAGCGCTACACTAGAGCGTAAATGACTGCAGCCTTGACACAGTTCGCGGGGCCGGCGAAGTCTAGAAAAGCCTCGCTAACGCATGTTAATATCACGTACTCACACAACATTACAGCCGAATTCCACTGGAACATCCGAGAAAAACGTAGAACGTTTTGAAATGGTGTATCGCTTTTTCCGCATTACGTAACAATATTAATTATTAGGTCATTCAAGATGACTAGCTATCTAGAAGCTAAAGTTTCGTCTTCCGTTAAATTTAATTTGTAGGCCTATACAACAACTGTTCAGCCAATTACAACATATGAATCCGATTGCTGGCAAGTGACAAAACTCAATTAATAAACTGTATCCATTTAAACGGAGTTTGAAAACATCTTGTCAGATAACCCGGCAGGCATGTGTCAGAAATGAAGTAATTACATAGTGAGCAAATGTTATACAAAAATTTAGTGATCTACTTGAACGACGTATGTTAATGTGGTACAGGGAATGAGCAACGAGGGAGAGCCCAGAAGGACACTTGAATGTCATCCGTCAGCGCGATCTAAACAACAAGTTAGAATTTTCAAACTGCTTTTATTATTATTAGCGGGGGTCATACAGTCTATGCCGCATCCCGCATTCGATCCCCATTTCTCCCTATCTTTCCAGTCATCGTCTTCAATAGACCGATCTCTCATGCTTTTCCTAATTCCTGTTCTCCATTGTGTTGTCAGTCTTCCTTTTATTCTCCTGTTTTGTGGTGTGTAAGTCAATGCTTTCTTTGGCCATCGCTTCTCCTCCATCCTCGTTATGTGGCCATATCATAGCAACTGCCTGGATTCTATTCTTTCTGTTCTTGTAAATATGAGCCTTGTTTTCCTTCTCTTATATTTTCGTTTCTAACGTGTTGCATTCTAGAAATATTACACGGTCTTCTTAACAAGTCCATTTTGCATAGTTTCTATCATCTTTTTCTCTTTATCTGAAAGTTGCCAGCATTCACAGCCATAAGTTAAAATGGGCTCCACAATAGTTGTATAGATTGTCAGTTTAGTTTGAAGTTTCATTTTGTTTGACCAAAGTACGGTAACGAGTTTAGCAAACGAATAGCCTTTTTCCCCTGTTTTATCCTATTTTTGATGTCATTCTTTGTTGTCATTCAAACTGCTTTCCAAAAATATTAAACTCTGCGTAAAGCGTTATTTTCAAAGGAGCAAAATTCAATAAATTCTTCTCAAATAAAATGAATTTAATAATTTAGGTGTTGCAAAAAGCTTGCTAATATACATGGAGACAGTTAGTTATATAATTTTACGGGGTACATATTATATTCACACATTTAATAATAGTAGTACTACATATATTCATAAGCAAATAATATTGTCAAATGTAAACATTAGAATAATGCTGTAGATCAGGGGTCTCCTAACTACGGCCCGCGAAGGGTCATTTTCCGGCCCGTGGCAACCGGCCGATCCTCTTTGAGTTCTTAAATAGATCGTCAAAATTTTCAAATATTATAACATTGTTCTAAATAACTAAACAAGTAAAAACCTTTTATACAAATTAAAAACATTTACATGGTTAATGCGCCCGTTCTTCTGGCTGCCTTGAATGACTCACGCTTTTCACTGGCATCAACGTAAAGCGAAGATTCTTATTCCCCCCGTGCGCTCGCCAAGAACAATGCTTTCAGTGTTTGTTTTTACCTACACCTGCGAACAATCGTTTTCAAAAATGAACTTTATAAAATCATGGTACACGGCTAAATTGTCAGAAGAACACTTGGAATCGATTCTAGTGATAGAAGCATCAAAATTTTATGTAAAATATACAGACATTATGTGCCAAACTTTATACATCCCATACGTACATAAAAAAGCCAAAAAATGATACATTAGAAATATCTTTGAATGTATTTTTTCCTTACTTTTACTTACATTATTTTGAATAAATGAATAAGTCTGCTTATTTGGATTAGTCTGCTAAATTTTTATTAAATACCTATTTTATTTACTTAATTATTTCGTAAATAAAATAAATAAGTTTACAGTATGTGTGTGTGTTGGCCCGCCTGACTTCCAAGATTTTTAAATTTGGCCATCAAGTGAAAAACTTTCGAGACCCCTGCTGTAGATTGTCGTGAGAAACCAGCAAACCGTTGATCAGTTCAACTGGTTCAAAAGGCTGTTGACTAACAATTGTCGTGGGCAGCTAGCAATAACTGCATTCTTTAAACGTTTCCATTGTAAGTCAGCAAATTCTGAAAGAATTTTACTTTTTAAGAAACCAATAAGGTGATACTTTTATTGTACTGTTGCATGTGTATCGAAAACGCGGACAATAAGAAAAGAAGAAAAAACGCCTTGTAAGAAAATATATGTCAACACCTGTAAATATTTTTTCGAAAAGGTATTCTATGTAAACGTGAAACATATTCACGAAGATAACTGAGCAAAAAAAATTATTAACTTATGTCTTCCGATCCACTAAAATGCTACCTCCTTTTGCCCCGACTTCGACAACACCTTCTGAAGGTACCCATAAGAAACGTGATCCAGAGAACAAGTTAGAATCTGCAAACCGCTTTGTAGAAGATCCTTGGGACATTTTAGGGAAAGATTGGTGCTGTAGCGAAGCAAGGCGAGAGAGTTTGAATAGACTAACACTTGTAGATAGCAGAAGGAGAAGAAAAGAAAGAAAGAAAACAGAATAAAAGGAGCAGCAAAAGAAAATGTGAAGGGAAGGCAATGACGACGACGACGACGACGATGATGATGATTATAATAAAAACTTTATATTTATATATTTTAGGCTACTAATAACAATCTAAAGTTAGATTAAAAAACGTTATCTCCACTTTAGTCAAAAAACATTGTGCAATTTCTTCAGAGTTAGCTAAAAGAATCTGTATTACTTACAGCTTGCTCTTCACAGGGGCACACATCAGGATATTGGGCCTCCGTCCGCCGATTGGAAGAACTGCCGCCACGGCCAGACTGATCAACGCCACGAAGTTACCGATGGTCTTCATTATATGTAGTCAGCAGACGACGATTGATGTCTTGGCTACGACACCCTTTGCTTGTTCTTATATAAGTCTAACTAGATCCCCTTCCGTTTGCAAAATATAAAATAAAAAGATAAAGCGTTAAGATTGTCAGATTGTGATTTCTTATTTAATATGTCAAATATGTTTCTTAAAATGAAAAGTGTGAATTTATGCGGTTAAAAAGATAGAAAAATTGCCTTTGCCTTTACTAGTTTTACCGTTTAAACATTATGCAGTAAAATAATAATTACATAATTACCGGTGTGTGCGTGTGGAGGAAGAAAATTAGAAAAAAATATTCTTAATGCCATAATTTACAAGTCTGTTTATGCAGCTTCGGCAAATAGTACGAAAAATACGGTTACATAAAGGTCGTCACAAGAACACAGATTGTGTACAAATTTAAAGCGTCTTGGGTCACGTGTTAAACAATTTTGCGCAGTATAGTAAAGATGTTTTTGAAAATTTGTAGAGAAACAAAACACTAAATTATTTCTTGGATTTCGTTGTCTATGACGTGTCCGTTACTTAACTAAATATAATTATTTCACTACGACTCGGAAAACAAAACTTCTTATGGGTAAAAACGTAAAGGTTTTACATTATAATCTGAACCGGTTTTCACTTTTAAAAAGATTCTTCAGAGTTTGCCGCTGGTTGTCCGTCACCAACAACAAGTCAGACAGTGCTACCACACTACCTACAAGAAGACAAAGCCTCAGCGCTTGGCTGTGACTTCATCACGAGTCGACGAACGCTAGTCAGTTGTCTACACACAGCCTAACGCAATATAAACTAATACGCGTTTCGATACGTTTAATCTGTTTATTTTGAACGCACACGTAAAAGGTTGCAAGCATTTTTTTTTTAATTACATTCATTAAACCATATTATTTTAAAACATCGATAGCAAAAACGGGTATTATTATTTTTTCTTCAATTTAAAATCTTAATCTGGATAAGAAATTTTACATTAAATATGAAAATTAACTTTCACAAAATGATCGAAAAAACACTGGATACATTTGTAAAAATATTTAATTATAAACAATGTTTTTAAAAAATGACTGCTATAGTTTGTCAGCAATTTAGCATCAATAATTTTCCATGTATTACACATTAGAGTGTAGGCTTACATAAATTAATATTTTTCAAGTACACATTTTCTGTCTCAAAATTGTAATAAAAACAATTCATAAAAACTGATAGGCATTTCATGAATATTTTTAAATACATTTCATCTAACTTAAATATATTACTCTAACCTAACACATTTTCATGATATAATTAATAGTTATACTGGATTTGGTAGTGGTTACAAAATTATTACGATTTAGGTCTACAGACAATTTAGGCTGTTTTAATATAATCATTTTTTTTTATCACAGGAAATATGTGGTCTACTCCACATCTTTCACAATTGGTAACATCTGGCAAGTTTCATATCTGCCTATCTGCCACGTGACATAATACTGCAACTATTACACTATTGTATTTTATGTGTTTTATTTGAAATATAAATGGTCATATCTACTACAAAACACAAATCTGCATGTTACCAAACAAAAATAAATTTTTAAACATAATGTGTTACTTTAGAAAATAAAATTTTGCATATTACATCATCAACAACAACAACAGCTCTACAACAATTGGTGGGTCTTGGCTTGCTCCAAGAGTCTATTCCATTCCTCCCTATTGCATGCCCTGGCTTTCCAATTTCTTATGTTCAGCATTTCGAGGTACTCTTCTATCTGGTCTTTGAATTTACTTCGGGGTCTTCCACTTTTCCTACTACCCATTGGTTTCTGGTAGAAAATATGTTTCGCAGGCTGTCCTTCCACCGTTCTCTCTACGTGTCCAACCCACCTCAGCCTGTGTATTTGATTATCCTGACAATGTCCGGTTCTTTGTAAGGATGGTATAGTTTATAATTATATCGCCTGCGCCACATTCCATTTTCTTGTACGCCATATGTAATTTTCTTAGGAAAAACTCAGTCATTAATTCGAATCATTGGTTGGTGTATCTATGTATTCATCTAGTTGTATAGCAAACTTATTTCTAAAGTTTATCTATAAATTTGAAATAACCAATTGGTTTAACTTCTCCCAAACAAGTTATTATTAACTTTATAATTCTTAATAACTGTACAGACTACCAATGCCAACAGTACAGTATAGAGCTAGAGGAAGAAGAAATGCAAGTAGTCTAAGGAAACCGTGTAGTGGGCACCGGAACACGTCTTGCGAGTGTATACATTGGCAGTTGAGAAGAAAAAGAAGAAGAAGAAGAAGAAGAAGAAGAAGAAGAAGAAGAAGAAGAAGAAGAAGAAGAAGAAGAAGATCTTTAAATGTCAATGTATGACGTTATATAGGTCGTCTTACCTCCGTGGCGTGCAAATGCTAAACATGGCTTCAGGCGTTCTTCCATTTTAGTTTTTAAGTTACGGTTTTTTCCTTCAGGTATATATTTTATAAGTAATTAGTAATAAATATTTAACTAATTATTTATAGGCACAGAGATACGGTGAAATTAGAGGTTAAAAATCCAAGTATTATTAACTTACACTTACCTTGTGTAGAAAATACGCCCTATTATAAGTTTTCAACATTTTGGTTTATTCAATTTTTGTACTACGTCTCAAAACCCATAGAATATTACATTCAGATAATTTAACCTGAGTAATATATTTGTTCAAATTTTTGTTTTTGCTTTTCATGAATATTTTAGTGTATTTTGGAAGAACATTTAGATCTAGGCACTTTTTGTTGAAATAAATGTTTCCAAAACAATTAATTAATTGTTTTTTACGCCTAACAAGTAGGTTATAGGAATGTGTGTGTGGTGACTTAAAGATTTCGTGATTTGAAAGTTTTATTTATCTACTTTTGTTTGTTACCTATTTATTATGTAAATACATTTAGTGTGTTTTGACGCCCTTTCGGTTGTAAGACAGAGTATTGTTTATTTTTAAGTTTTGATGATTTAGTTTTGTTTTTGCCTGAAGAAAGATTTGTTTTGTAACCAAAGCGTCGATTTAAAATGAAAAATCATCAATGTGAATGCTCGACACAACAATAGGCCTAACGTCAACAAACCATCACTGACGTCTTCAAAGAGCACAGTATTCATTTTCCAAAATCCAAAATAATTTTTTTTTATCGTGAGTGAAAATTTTAATGAAATCGCAAAAACTTGATGTATGGTTCAAATTAAACAAACGTTTTACCAACACCTTATGGAGTATTACGGTTTAAAATTTTTTTTAATTTTGAGATCCCAGTGCACAAAAATGAGATCCAAAAATTTGGAAAATTATTCAGGATGTAAGACCAATACAGTCCAAATGTTAACAATTTCTAGTGTTTGTTGTATGATTGCGTACTATGTAACTGTTATATTATTCAAGAAATATTAGGAAAATTGGGATTTTTCTAAGCTTCCCTTTACTTGGAAAATTATCTACCATCTAAATTTGTGTAATAATAAATTACGTCATCCTAAGTAAAGAACGAGGACTACAACTCATGGAATATACTAGTATAACTTGTTCACATTTAATTTCCTATGGGTTTAGACTTACTGCTTACTGCCTTACACCTGTGATAACAAATTAAATATAAATTTTATTATAATAATTAACAAACATATTTATTAAGCAAACAGAATAAAAATACAAATTAACATTTTCTCAAATGATTAAAGCAATTTGTCATCATATTTTAAAGGAGATTCGACAAGACTTTTAGAATAGAACTATGTGCATATTGTGATCTTCACATCCATCCTCTTCTTCTATCCAACAGCGGGGTTACAGAGCTAAGAGAATGACACTCATCTTCCGATCAACCGTACATAATCGAAATAGCATTGACAGTTTATTGAGTCGCAACAGTAATCCAAACGTTTGCACTGAAACCAAACAACATGTTTTAACACTCTCATTAAATTGATAAAGGAGCACTTGTCAATATTATTAACAATATCAAATAGTGTACCTGTTGCATACCACCGTAAAACGTGATACTCACTTTACTCTTCTGATGATACTTCATGTGTCTTCACGTAACTAACTAAAATAGGTAAAAGTTTTATATTCCAAATATTTTTTGTGTACAAAAATTCTATCCAGGAATGGATCTCTTATAGCGGTTGCATTTATTTTTAAAACACGTTAACGTAGTTATTTGATTATAATAGTTTTATTTTTATAAATAGGTATTAAAACACACAATATTTTAACGTCTTATTCTTTTACACTTTTTGCAATAAAAGTCACGCTATCTCCAGTTAACGATGTGGTGGCAACACTATTAACACTATTATCCCCGTATGCTATCATTGTCTCTACGTAAAAGCAGTGTCTCCACACGCTTCTGTTTGCAGACGATCAGGTTGTCATCGATTATGTTAAATATGACACCTCATTTGTCCTGAGAAAGGCACTGAATGAATGTTCATAGAGGGGCATTAAAATTAATATACAGAAATCAGACTAATTATATGTAGGGGAAAAGTGAGGGATATCGTGCTACAAGGTGGAATTATAAGAGTCTGCCAAGAATATAAAAATGTGGGGGTATAATTAATAAAGAAACTAGTGCTATAAATTAATGAATAAGTTGCATAAGTTGCATAAGTTGAATAAGTTTAGGTGCGGGACCATTAAACGACCCCTTAAGTCAGCAAGTAAAGGAACACTCTAAAATTCTAGAAGGTGATGGCACTTCCCATACTTCATTACGGGTCTGAGAATTGGAATTTAACGAAAGGCAGGCCAGTCGCATCCAAGCGGCTGAAATGAGATTTCTCAGGTACATGGCAGGGTATATTCTCCATGATCATAGAAGGAACACAGGTATACAGCAGGAAGTGGATATTATGAGTATACTCGACAGGATCGCTCAGAACATCTTTGACTACCGTATCCCCAAACAACTATGGAACTATAAGCCAAGGGGACGGAGAGGCGTGGAACGTCCAAAGACGCGCTGGAGTGACCAGCTCTAATCTTTGCCTATTTGGGACCGGAACAAACCATCCTTGATAATACTTGAAGATGATGATGATGATGATGAAATCAGAGTATTTATATGTAGGGGATAATTTGAGTGATATCGTGCTACAAAGTGGGATTATAAGAGTCTGCCAAGAATGTAAATATTAGGGGAGGATAATTAGCAAAGGGTTAACTTGCTATAAAGATATTAATTACTACGTCATTCCAGGATAAATAGCTACCTAAAATTAACTCTCTTCCATGGTTAAATTTAATTTATATAGACAACTGTTTAGCCAGTTACAACATATGGATCCGAGTGCTGTCAAGTGACAAAACAGAATAAAGAAAACTGGATCCATTTAAACGGAGTTAGAAAACATATTGTCGGATATCCTGGCAACAATGTGTCAGAAAGAGGTAATTATGTTGTGAGCATGTATCAAACAAAAAATTTAGTGGGCTACTTGAACAACTTATGTTGATGTGGTACATACAGAGAATGAGAAAATAGAGAGTGCCCAGAATGTCCAGAGTCCAGAGTGGGTCCAGAAGGACACTTGATTGTCATACTCAACGTGATCTAACCAACAAATTAGAATCCGCAAACCGCTTTGTGGAAGATCCTTTGGAAGTGTTAGGGACGGATTTGTGTTGTAGTAAACCAAGGCGAGAGAGTTTGATTACACTAACCCTCGTAGATAGCAGAAGGAGGAGAAGATAGGAAAGAAGGGAGAACAGAATAAAAGGAAGAAAAAAGAAAAAGTTGAAGGTGAGGCAATTATGATGATAATTATAATAAAAACTGTAGATTTATATTGTTATACTATTAATAACAATCTAAAATTAATTAAGAAAAAATTATGTGCACTTTAGTCAAAAAACATTGTGCAATTTCTTCAGAGTGAGCTAAAATATCTGTATTACTTACAATTTCCCCTGCAGAGGGGCACACTCCAGTCTATGCCTCAGGCGAGTGAAAGAGAACTGTTGTCACGGCCAGACTGATCAACAACACCATGAATTTACCGATGGTCATCATTGTACGTAGTCAGCAGACGACGATTGATGTCTTGGCTACGACACCCGTTGGCTGTCCTTATATAAATCTATCTGGATCCCCTTACATTACCAAAAAATAAAATAAAATAAAAATATAAAGCGTTAAGATTGTTTGATTGTGTTTTTTGTTTTATATGTGCAATATTTTTATTGAAATGAAAATTTGCATTTATACTGTCATAATGATAAAAAAATTGCCTCCGCCTGTACTAGTTTTGCTGTTTAAAGATTATTCAGTAAAATATAATAATTACATAATTACTGGTATATTCATGTAGAGTTAGAATATTAGAAAATATTTATTCTGAATGACATAATTTACACGTTCGTTTATGGAGTTTCATAAAAATAGTATGACAATTACGGTTACAAAAAAATCGTCAAAATAATACAGATTATATACAAATGTGAAGCGTCTTGGGTCACGTGTTGAACAATTTTGCGTAGCAGACTGAAAAAGATGTTTTTGTAAATTTTTATGAAAAGTAAAAACTAAATTATTATTGACCATATTAAAAAGAAAACTGTATCAATAATTTTTGATTGTCAAACTCTGAAAGTAATAAGGTTGAATTTTGTTGAATCGTGTTTTGGGACCGTTGATAGATGTCAACAAATCACGTATTCGGTCTATGTACGTCGTTTTAATAAAAATTGTATATAGAATGTAAAAATTGAATATGTAATAATTTTATTACACACCCTGTACGATCTGAAGTGGTAATATCAGAGGGCGGATGGGTTACTTATTGTGACGTCACAGGGCGGGGTGATACGTGTATAGAGTTTAGTTGTTTGTGAAGGCCTTCGTGAAATCTGCACTGAGTGGTTGGAAAGTTGACGACCGCAAATTCTGGGTGTTAAAGTTCTTCCGCCTTGTCCACCGTTGGGAATTTCATCCACATCCGCCTTCGAGGCCGTTGACCGGTTTAATTGTTGTATCTCTAAATGCGTACAAAGGCATTGCAAGAGGAGTATACAAAGAATGGTCTGCAAATAAAATATGATTAAACTAAGTATTTGCTATTAACACATGTTAATGTACTCAAATTTGAAGTAGCCAATTGTCATGTAGGTAAAGGAACAGGTTTTAAGATCCCGATTTTCCATTTCAGACTGCATGTCTTACACAATCGAAATATAAACACAATTTAGTGGTTAAGCGTAATTTTTACTAAACTTGTATTGCAGCCACTAACACGCAATTGTATTTCCGATAGGTTCTGTTCGATCTGATGATGAGCCGAGAGGCTTGAAAGTCCTAATGTCCATTAGGTTCACAGTGTTACTACGGATTGTGTTATTACTCGGTAATTGTTTCATGAACACAGTAATCAACAAATACGAGGGTTATTCAGAAAATAAGATCCGTTTTGAGATACTGCCGTGGTATCGATGCCGTCACGCTATCGCGGATGCGCGCCCAGTTTGTTGATTAATTGGCAAGGCAACAACGCTATTTGTAAACAACTGTACACTGAGTAAGCTTTGTTGGACATGTTTATAGTGTAGAAACAATTCGAGACGTCCGCCGCTTTTGAGATTAGGTATGTGATTTGGTTCTTGAATGGGAAAGGCATTAAGATAATTGAAATTCACCATCAGATTTTCTATATTTATGGAGAAGAAGCAGTAAACGATTCATTAGTACCAAGATGGATACGACTTTTTTGCTTAGTCCGATCCTAAATAAGCGACGTAGGTTGCTTACCCGGGACATTGCAATCAATCGTGGCACTACACACACACACACACACACACACACACACACACACACACACTGCCGCTGCAACGCAACATCTCCTCACAAAGATTGGCTGGCAACGATGTGATCATCCGCCTTACAACCCAGACCTCACACCAAGCGAATGTCACCTTTTCAAGCATGAGAAATCCTTTCTTGGTAGCTAACGATGTCAAGGAAGCTGTTAATACATGGTTCAAATCACAGCCGGGAAATGTCTACGACGAAGGTATACAACGCCTGGTGCCTCGCTACGAAACGTGTTTCAATAATGACGGAAACTATATTGAAAAAATAATTTAAGAAGTGTACTTTAAATAGCAATAAAAATGTTTTGTAAATATATTGTTAGTTTGCTTTAATACCCTATCGGAACTGCCTTTCTGGATACCCCTTGTAATTACTCTGGCAATTTGTGCAATTAGGTATTTATACAATCTCACGTTCAATTGTGCGCCGCCCGTTGCTACGATTCGTTCTAACGCCGCAATTGTCCAGTTTTACATATTGCGCTTAAAAAGTAGATTTTGCGGTCGTCAACGTTCCAGACAGTCAGTGTAGATTTCACGTAGGCCTACACACAGTGCCGGATTTATGATTTTTGAAGGCCTAGACCAAGTTTTGTGAGCGGTCTCTCCCCCCGGCCGTCACTTTGAAGTAATAGCCTATATGTTCAGCCACAACGCAGACAAACAATGATAACAAAGAAGGGTGGCACCACGGTCGCGTAAATTCGGGCAATATAGCGGACGTTCAAAATTTGCATGCGCAGATTAGTTTTCAAAGATGCCACAACCTCTTAAAAATAAGCACGCAATATTTAAAAAAGAACTGTCTTTCATTTGTATTATTAACAAAAATTTATCATTTAATTTCAAAAGCTCATATTTCGGTAACTCAAAGTGCCTCCAACTTTTATAAAAATACTTCTGTTAAAAAAAAATATTTGTAGCTTCCGGCCTAGTCGGCCTAGTGGTAAATCCGGCACTAACTACACAATCGACTAAACTGTACACACGTCACATTAAGTGACCCATCCGCCCCCTGATATTATCACTTCAGATCGTACAGCGTGTGTAATAACATTTTTACATATTCAATTTTGCAAAACATTGTACATAAAATTTTTAATGAAACGACATAAATATGTATTCCAAATACGTAATTTGTTGACACCTGTCAACGGCACGACTGTAAAATTATTGAAGAATGTTTTTAAAAACGTGCGATTAATTTTACAGTGCTATTTACAATAAATTGTAATCAAACGTGTGAACAATATTTTTTCATGATTCACGAAATCAAGTTGCGTCTCCACACACGGTTCAACAAGATTGCACATTATTAGTTTCAGAATCAATATTTATTGATACGATATCAATTGATGACTAGTTGGGCACTTCGTGAAACATATTACTACCAAGGTTTTTAAAAAAAATCGGTATGGAGAACCATACATGACTTCCATTTTCTAAGATTTATATTTAAAATCATATTCGAAATGAAATATTTCCATAGAAACTACTTCTTTCTACTTATTCCTTCAGCGTTAACCACAGTACTGTGGTCACTAACGTATACCACCTCACGTTTTCGCACTCGATTTTCACTGATGATGGCAGTCGATGGCACTGCCGAAAAGTCTGGGTTTTCAGAAAACATTGGACTAAAGCTAAACAGCCCGCGAAGGAATTTTAACAAAGAACTACTTCTTTGTTGCCGATAACGTAGTACACATATACAAAATTTTCCCCTCTCCCTTCAATTATAATTTTCATTTATAGAAAATTACCCCCACCCCGTTCACCTAACCTCTTCATTTATAGATATTTCATCTACGTTTCTACAGTGGATTATTATGAGCTTCTTATCAGGATACTTTATTTACCAAAATTAAGTACTTTACTCTTGTTAAAACATAAAACGTTTCAGGTAAAGTACCCTTATCTCTTAACCGATCTTCACCAAAATAAATTTTGTGAGGTGTAAAGATTGAGAGGGGGGGTTGCAGGAGCTAAGGGAAGGTCAAGTGTCTGTAAAAACTAAATATAATCTGAATGCAAAATATAAAATCGTAAATTATATTTTATATTCATGTTCACACATGCTCCAATACACACCGCAAACAGATGTCCACCACCACATTTACATCTTCTGTCTAGGTTTTCATTATTCTCTTTGACAATGCGTTAAGAAGTCGAAACAGCTGTCAGAGTTAAATAAAATCTGTGAAAGGTACCATGTGTTTACATATTTTTAAAAATATAACGTGGCCTTTTAACGTGGTCAATAATAATTTAATTTTTTTTTTAATTTACAAATGCATTTTTATTTTCCATAAAAATTTACAAAACATATTTTTCAGTCTATTGCGCAAAATTTTTTAACACGTGACCCAAGACGTTTCACATTTGTGCACAATCTGTGTTATTGTGGCGACCGTTATGTAACCGTATTTTTCATACGACTTACAGTAACTGCATAAACAAACTTGTAAATTATGGCTTTCAGAATATTTTTTTCTAATATTCTACCTCTACAGGTACATACCAGTAATTATGTTATTACTATATTTAACTGCATAATGTTTAAACAGCGAAGTAAGTGCAGGCGAAGGCGTTTTCTTATCTTTATGACCGTAAAACTGCGCACATTTCATTTCAAGAGAAATATTGCACTCATTAATCAGAAAAATACAATCGGACAATCGTAACGCTTTATCTTTTTACTTTATTTTTTTTGCGAATGGAAGGGGATCCAGATAGAGATATATAAGGACAGCCAACGGGTGTCGTATCCAAGACATCAATCGTCGTCTGCTTAGTACGTACAATGAAGACCATCGTATATACATTGTTGATCACTCTGGCCGTGGCGGCAGTTCTCTTCCAATCGGCTGCGGCACAGGATTGCCCCTGTATAGGGCTACCTGTAAGTAATACAGATTTTTTTTTTATCACACTCTAAACAATTTATACAATGTTTTTTGATTAAAGTGCAGATATATTTTTTTAAAACTAACTTTAGATTGTTATTAATAGTCTGAAAAATATAAATGTAAAATTTTTTATTATAATCATAATCATCATCATCATCATTGCCTTTCCTTCACTTTCTCTTTTGCTTTTATTTGGTTTTCTCTTCTTTCCTCTCTTCTCCTGCTTCTGCTATCTACGAGTGATAGTGTAATCAAAGTCTCTCGCCTTGCTTTACTACAACCCCAATCTTCCCTAACACTTACAAAGGATCTTCTACAAAGAAGTTTGCAAATTCTAACTTGTTGTTTAGATCACGTTGACGGATGACATTCAAGTGCCCTTCTGGACCCACTCTCGTTGCTCAGCCGCTTTACCACATCAACATACGTTGTTCAAGTAGATCACTATACTTTGTTCAACATTTGTTCATTTCGTAATCACTTCGTTTCTGACATAATGCTGCCGGGGATGTCCGACAACATGTTTTCAGGCTCCGTTTAAATGGATTCAATTTTCTTTATTGCGTTATGTCACCTGTCCGCAATCGGATTCATATTTTGTAATTGGCTGAACAGTTGTTCTATACAAATGAAATTTAACCGGAGAAGAGAGTTTAGCTTAGATAATTATTCATAATTAAGAACGACCTAATAATTAATATCTTTATAGAAAGTCATCATCATCATCATCATCATCAACATCAACATCAACATCATCTTCAAGGATTAAACCAAGGATGGTTTGTTCCAGTCTCAAATAGGCAAAAATTAGAGATGGTCACTCCAGCGCTTCTTCGGAACCTCTCCGTGTTCTTGGCTTATAGTTCCATAGTTGTTCGGGGATGCGGCAGTCATCCATTCGGCAAAGATGTTCCCACACCAATTCAGCCGATACTGGGCGATCCTCTCGAGTATACTCATAATATTCAGTTCCTGTCGTATACCTGTGTTTCTTCTATGATCATGGACAGTACACCCTGCCACGTGCCTGAGAAATCTAATTTCAGCCGCTTGGATACGACTGGCCTGGTCTTTCGTTAAAGTTCAAATCTCAGACCTATAAAAATTTTGGGAAGATCCCCCACCTTGTAGAATGTTAGGCGTGTTCTTTTACTTGCTGACTTAAGGTTCGCCTAATGGTCCCGCACATAAGGTTGAACTTATGCATCTATTCCAAATTTATAGGAAGTTTCATTGCTAATTACGCTTCCCACATATTGTAACAGATCGGATACGTACGGTCTAAATTCCCACTGTTGTATTTGTCAATTGTGTTATATTAATTTAATTTGTATAAATTCTCGGAAATATTTGGAGTTGTGGAATATATGGATGTACTCAATTAATGTTAACTTAGCTCTTTAATAATTATCAGTGTTAGTGTGCCTAGAACTTAAATAACTTAAGATTTATTCTACAATTTCATCCAACTCTATTATGCCTTGAAGAGAGTTCTGTCTAATTTTATATTTTTACGCTCCCTCTTTGGTGTCAGATAATTCCGCTATA
Organism: Magicicada septendecula; assembly: GCA_034769895.1. Lineage (NCBI taxonomy): Eukaryota > Metazoa > Arthropoda > Insecta > Hemiptera > Cicadidae > Magicicada > Magicicada septendecula. The sequence continues at coordinate 20,082,141 of CM068372.1, forward strand.
AGCGCTGTAGTATCGGCTCAACGAAACTTATAGGTTATTCGATGTTTGTATTAACCATTTATTCTCTACTTATTTAGTTACTTTGTTCCAGTTCACTAAACCATACTCCAAATAACAAGGTGTGACAAATATATAACGGTTCTTTATTTGTGTATTCAATTCACATTAACTAAGATATATCCTAATTAATATATGTTGGGACTATAGATTCAGGTATCGATTGTTGATTATTTAATTCTTTGTTTATATTTGGTTATATAGTATATTTGATTTGTATTTTATTTATTTCAGGGTGTGAAGGTTCTTGTAACTGTGGGGAAGACTAAAAATACATAATAAGAATGCAAGATTTACAAAAATTATGTGTTGTGTATTTAGTATGATTAATATAATATAACTTTACCAGTCTCTAACGAAGCAAATCACGTAAGCGGTTGATCGCTGAATTCGTTGTTCTGGTCAATTATGAAGTACAGTTTTCCTTCTTCAGTTTAATAAAAGTAATTCTTGTCCTGTCCACTTCGGAATACAGCTTCTGACTTGTTTTACAGCCCGATGGATGTTTCTTCTACACCGCCAGGATCCAAATACGTTCTTCCTTCGGTTGAAGCAGTTAGTGTTGTTCCGTGTATTTGCAAGGTTATAATTTCTGGTGTTGTGAAAATTATGAGTTGTGTTATTGTTAACTCTTTATATTTGATTACTATTTCATCAATTCCCTTCGGACATGGGACAGTCCAAGTTTCTTCTTGTAGAATTCGGTTATTTGTTCTCGATTATTATTTCATAATGTATCGTTATTTTATTAATCTGTGTTAGTGATAGATGTAAGTATTATCATTAGAATTTCGTCTTTTTTACAATCGTATCTGTTGATTTCGAATATTACGATTCAATATATTCTTCTTGGGTTTTTTAAATCATCACGTTCAGTTTTATACAAAGCAATTCTTGTTATTTTTATAAATCAACCACCTTCTTCTTAATTTTTTCCCTAGCAACCTATATTAATTTCCGCTTCCACATGTTTTGACTATATAGTGTTTCTTTCATATATTTTTTTGTCTATTCTTTGTCAATTTTCTGTCCTATCGGAATGTAATTTTACCGATAGCTGGTTTATTATTTTATACACATCTTCTACTGGTTTTTTGATAAAATTCCGTTTTTTCCTTTTTTATTATATTTAATCCACCTTCGATATTATTTTTTACCAATCGATATTATGGCATTATGGTATTATTATAATTTGTATAAATTTTATTAAATATTATTATTAACTTAATGTTTTTTCTTCTTTCTAGCTCTTCATAGTGCATTTATTATTTATTATTAATTGATGCATCTAACCTTTAAGTTATAAGTGTTTATTTAGTATTTTTGGCTGTTAGGCCTTTTATTGTAAATTGATCTACCTGTGGTTATGTCTGTTAGGCATCTATAGTCCCTTTTATATAAATTCGTACATACAATCAGAACTTAATTATTAACATTTGTATAAACAATTATTTTTCTACATCTAATAACAAATTTATCTTGATCTCTTGATCACATACAACAAAATTCGAACTTATGAACATTGGTTAACTGCCTCACACTTCATTCTATGACAGTCATTGAATAACACTATTTGTTTCATTATTTTTCATGAACTCAACACTTATTTGATATGACATCACATAAACTTTATCATAACATTTTTGTCATAATATAATACTTTTTTAACACAAAATTCTTATCTGTTATTACCATAAATTAAGTCATTGTTTCATTTTTCTGTTTTGTTTTTTATTAAACATATATCATTAGCTATTATTTATTTTACAGGTTCGTTTATTCTATTCAACACTACCTTGCATTCTTATTTAATTTGTCTATGACTATAATTGTCATAATTGGGTCTCTGTTCTATTATGGGATTAAGTATCAATTTATTTATCAATCTGTGAATCTTCTTTTATGTAGCATAAATGCTATCATTTTTGTTGCGCTACATATGCTTCCCCTCCTAAAAAAGTTTAGTTTACCTGAATGAAGTTTAGGTCAAATAAACTTGCCTTTTTCATATGCCTTTTCTTAATTTCATTGTTAATGGTTGACGATGGTCTTCTCAATGTAACTTCATTAGACTAGTACTAGTACCTTTTTTATTTAATAACATTTCATCATTTTATTTAACATTCTTGATTCTTGATATATTTTTTTTCTTTTTTTTTTCTGTACACATTATTTGTTGGTAACTGGCTACACTATTCACTGATACATTAGTTTTACATCTCTCCTATTTATAATTACTATAATTACTGCATTTTTCAATTATTCTTCTGTCAACACGCTTCTTTCTGTTTTCTTCGTCCTATTCCTTTGGAAACTGAATTTATTTTTGCAACTATTCTAATATTCCTTAAATATTTAATTTCCCTAACAATCCCTAACACATGCGTTGGTACAGTTCAGAGAGGCACTGTTTGGCTTCATACTCTGCTGCCCACACTACATCTTAATATAGTACTGCTGGAATTCATCTACAGTCAGCTATAAAATATAATAATAATCTCCTAATAATCTCTTTAATCATTTAATAATAAATATTTGGGAAAAGATTTTTTCTTTGTTGCATTTATATTTTTTCATTACTATTTTCATATTTCGTAGTTCCATTTTAATTCCTTAAACATTCGTTAATATTGACTTTGACAGTTATCAATTGTAATCATTTTTGTTTTCATTTTTGTTGAGATTGTAATGTTAAGTATCTTCTTCGTTTGTTTTTTTCCTCTGATCTCAATATTTTTTAATCAGTTGTTGTGTGTTGATCATTATAATTGTATTTCTTACTAAATATATTCCTTATACTTAATTATTCTTCTTCTTATCGTATTTCACTATTTTGGCTGTTTATTTTTTAATGAATTATATTCATAAATACTCTTTCCTTCTTGTCTTCTTTAACATTATATTAGTTACATTTAATCGTTTACTGAGATTGTTCCATCATGTGGCAATGTAGTATGTATTTTAGGTCATATGATTTTTTTTTTTTCTTTATTTTGGATAAGTAGGTTTGAGGTAATAACTTTTATCTTGGGGTTCATTCTTCATTATTCACACTATTTCTTTATAAACATTTAATAACAATTCTCATTTTATTCTGTAATCTTGGGGTTTGTTATTCGTTATTCACATTATTTCTTTATACACGTAATAATAATAATTATCGTTTTCTTCTGTAATCTTGGGGTTTGTTATTCATTATACACATTATTTCTTTATACATATAATAATAATAATTATCGTTTTCTTCTGTAATCTTGGGGTTTGTTATTCATTATACACATTATTTCTTTATAAACATTTAACAATAATTCTTGTTTTCTTCAAAATCGATAATACGTTGTTCTTATTGTATTTCAGAATTTAGTGGTAGTTTTCAACTCAAATTATTTTTAAATTCCAAGTATTTTTCTTCAAGATTGGTAATAAGTTGTTCTTATTATTTTTTAAGAATTTATTCATTTATATAAATTCTTTTCTTTTTTTGTTAATCCAGAAGTTGTTCAAATATAAGGTAGTAAGTTGTCCTTACTTCATTTTAGAATTTATTCATTTATATAAATTCTTTTTCTTTTTTGTTAATACAGAAGTTGTTCAAATATAAGGTAGTAAGTTGTCCTTACTTCATTTTAGAATTTATTCATTTTATTCCTTTTTTGGATTTAGTAAAATTTTTCTTACTAAATTCGTTTTATATATAATAGTTATTTCAAATAATTTTTGTAAGTTGGTCTTACTGTCTTTTAGAATTTTGCTGATATATATATGATTTCGTTATTACTATTACTGTTTACATGTTTCTGATCCTCTTCTAACAAATCTTCCCTGATATTCTTTAAATAGTGGTTATTAATTATGGTTATTTTATGATTACACTTAATTTTATTTATTAATCGTTGTTCCCCAAGATTACGGTTCAGTGACGGGTATTCATTAATTTTCACTGCCTCTATTAGTTTAAATGAGGGCTTACTCCCTCTTCTCTATTTTCATTCTGATTACTGTGTTGGTTTTGTACTGGTTCCGTGCGATCCTCCGTATTATGTTCTGCTATCCTATACCTTCCATCATGTGGGTAGTTGTCTTCATGCCGAGATTGGTCATAATGGTTGTCATATCGGTGACTCCTTGGGTAGTATCGTCGCTGATTACCTTGAGGTCTGGAGTAAATATAATTGACGTTATGTCTATAATTATTGGGTCGTCTGTCCCCATCTCCTCTATTATTGCGACTATCACGATAATTGTAATTGTTATTGCCGCGATAATTGTAGTTTCTGGAATTATTATTCGTGTTTTCATTTTGTGTTCTATTAGTAGTAACGTTCTGCGCAGGTCGATTGCGATCGTTATTATGAGAATTGGTTGGTGGCGCGTTATTATCATATCTCTGATATTTATGATTTAGCATTCTATTTCTTTGGTATTGGTTCTCGTGTTCATAATTCTCCAAGAATTTGGCCATGGCTGGAATCGTTTTGATTTGACTACACATACGCGCATTTTTTATCCCTTCCTCGTAATGATAGGATAGTTGTATTACCAAACATTCTTCGGGAATTCGGGGCTCTAAGTTCCGCGCCATACATACTTTTCCTAAAAAGTATGAAGTAGGGGACTGGCCTACATTTGTTTCGTATCGACCGTTACTCAAATTATTCCTAATCATATTCTGGGTCGATTCCGACCAATACTTCTCCTTAAATTGTTTTTTGAACTCAGTCATGTCCAGTATATCCGGGCGCACCGCTGTCCACCAATTATCATAAGTATCTTTAAACGTTTCATCAATCATGCTTCGTATACTACTCCAGCGACTCTCTCTATTTCTTATGATCACTTCTTCCAATCTCTTTAAATTTCCATAGGATTGCGCTTACAATTACGAAAATTAATCGATTCTCTGTTCTCATGGTTATTTGTATGACTATTTTGGCATGTCCTATCCCGCCATGAATCTACTTCCTCCTGTAATTGTAATTCACGCCTACTAATCTCTTCTATTTTATTTTTATTGGTATTGATTTGACCTTCCATATTATTTAAATTGCCATAGACCCTTTCGAGTCGTTCGCCCATGTCTGTCTGTATTTGCTTAATACCTTCCTTATTCTCTTCCCGTACCTGATGTACTTCGTTTTTAATTTGCTCACATTTTTCGACAGTTTCGTGTTGGATTTCTTCGACCAATGTTTTATTCTCAATTTTTGTGTCATTAATTTTATTCCGTAATTCCTCACGAACCTGCACTATTGTTTCGTTAGTTTTTTCTAACCCTTCATTTGTTTTGGCTATTTCTAATTTCCTTTCCTCATTATTTTGGTCCACCTTCTGGTTAATTGTCACATGAAGATTTTCAATTTTTTCATTAATTTGTCTTAAATTTTCTTCCTGTATTTGTAAAATGTCTTCCTTCATTTGTCTTAAACCCTCATCATTCGTATCTAATCTTTCGTTCATTTGTTTTGCGGTTTCTTTATTGTCCTCATTTGTTTTCCTAAACTGTTCTCTTAAAGTTTGCTTATTTTCCTCATTCATTTTCCTTATATTTTCGTTAGTTAGTCTATTCTGTTCCGCCATAAAATTCATCAATTCCTGCCAACTTGGTATTTCTCTGGCTCCCGTTTTATCTATTTGGTCCCCTTGGGTATCTTCTTCCACTGGTTCCCTTTCCTTGTCCACAATAATTTCAGTTTCTGCTATTTCGTCTGTCTGTTGTTCCATTTCACTGTCTGTTATTAGTTCTATTTCCTGTTCTTGTTCGTCTATTTCCTTCTCCGTTTCTCCTGCCTAATCCTTGATCTACCTCTGGTATGCATGTTTACTCTCCCACAGTTGCCTGCTCTGGTTAAGTAATGTTATTATACTTATAATTACTTAACTTAGGCCCTACACAAGTTGAGCGCCAATTTGTAATAAGACGAGTACGTGCGTCTCGTTCGAGCCCCGCGATGGACGCCAATTTGTAATAGATCGGATACGTACGGTCTAAATTCCCACTGTTGTATTTGTCAATTGTGTTATATTAATTTAATTTGTATAAATTCTCGGAAATATTTGGAGTTGTGGAATATATGGATGTACTCAATTAATGTTAACTTAGCTCTTTAATAATTATCAGTGTTAGTGTGCCTAGAACTTAAATAACTTAAGATTTATTCTACAATTTCATCCAACCCTATTATGCCTTGAAGAGAGTTCTGTCTAATTTTATATTTTTACGCTCCCTCTTTGGTGTCAGATAATTCCGCTATAAGCGCTGTAGTATCGGCTCAACGAAACTTATAGGTTATTCGATGTTTGTATTAACCATTTATTCTCTACTTATTCAGTTACTTTGTTCCAGTTCACTAAACCATACTCCAAATAACAAGGTGTGACAAATATATAACGGTTCTTTATTTGTGTATTCAATTCACATTAACTAAGATATATCCTAATTAATATATGTTGGGACTATAGATTCAGGTATCGATTGTTGATTATTTAATTCTTTGTTTATATTTGGTTATATAGTATATTTGATTTGTATTTTATTTATTTCAGGGTGTGAAGGTTCTTGTAACTGTGGGGAAGACTAAAAATACATAATAAGAATGCAAGATTTACAAAAATTATGTGTTGTGTATTTAGTATGATTAATATAATATAACTTTACCAGTCTCTAATGAAGCAAATCACGTAAGCGGTTGATCGCTGAATTCGTTGTTCTGGTCAATTATGAAGTACAGTTTTCCTTCTTCAGTTTAATAAAAGTAATTCTTGTCCTGTCCACTTCGGAATACAGCTTCTGACTTGTTTTACAGCCCGATGGATGTTTCTTCTACACCGCCAGTATCCAAATAGGTTCTTCCTTCGGTTGAAGCAGTTAGTGTTGTTCCGTGTATTTGCAAGGTTATAATTTCTGGTGTTGTGAAAATTATGAGTTGTGTTATTGTTAACTCTTTATATTTGATTACTATTTCATCAATTCCCTTCGGACATGGGGCAGTCCAAGTTTCTTCTTGTAGAATTCGGTTATTTGTTCTCGATTATTATTTCATAATGTATCGTTATTTTATTAATCTGTGTTAGTGATAGATGTAAGTATTATCATTAGAATTTCGTCTTTTTTACAATCGTATCTGTTGATTTCGAATATTACGATTCAATATATTCTTCTTGGGTTTTTTAAATCATCACGTTCAGTTTTATACAAAGCAATTCTTGTTATTTTTATAAATCAACCACCTTCTTCTTAATTTTTTCCCTAGCAACCTATATTAATTTCCGCTTCCACATTTTTTGACTATATAATGTTTCTTTCATATATTTTTTTGTCTATTCTTTGTCAATTTGCTGTCCTATCGGAATGTAATTTTACCGATAGCTGGTTTATTATTTTATACACATCTTCTACTGGTTTTTTGATACAATTCCGTTTTTTCCTTTTTTATTATATTTAATCCACCTTCGATATTATTTTTTACCAATCGATATTATGGCATTATGGTATTATTATAATTTGTATAAATTTTATTAAATATTATTATTAACTTAATGTTTTTTCTTCTTTCTAGCTCTTCATAGTGCATTTATTATTTATTATTAATTGATGCATCTAACCTTTAAGTTATAAGTGTTTATTTAGTATTTTTGGCTGTTAGGCCTTTTATTGTAAATTGATCTACCTGTGGTTATGTCTGTTAGGCATCTATAGTCCCTTTTATATAAATTCGTACATACAATCAGAATTTAATTATTAACATTTGTATAAACAATTATTTTTTTACATCTAATAACAAATTTATCTTGATCTCTTGATCACATACAGCAAAATTCGAACTTATGAACATTGGTTAACTGCCTCACACTTCATTCTATGACAGTCATTGAATAACACTATTTGTTTCATTATTTTTCATGAACTCAACACATATTTGATATGACATCACATAAACTTTATCATAATATTTTTGTCATAATATAATACTTTTTTAACACAAAATTCTTATCTGTTATTACCATAAATTAAGTCATTGTTTCATTTTTCTGTTTTGTTTTTTATTAAACATAATTCATTAGCTATTATTTATTTTACAGGTTCGTTTATTCTATTCAACACTACCTTGCATTCTTATTTAATTTTGTCTATGACTATAATTGTCATAATTGGGTCTCTGCTCTATTATGGGATTAAGTATCAATTTATTTATCAATCTGTGAATCTTCTTTTATGTAGCATAAATGCTATCATTTTTGTTGCGCTACAATATTTATATTCATGGCAGACTCTTGTAATTCCACGTTGTAGCACGATATCCCTCACTTTTTCCCTACATATAAATACTCTGATTTTTTATATTAATTTAGAAGACCTCAATGAACATTCATTCAATAGCTTTTTTACCACAAACGAGATATCATATTTATCATTATAAATGGCAACGTGATCATCTGCAAACAGAAACGTGTGTGGACACTGCTTTTACGTAGAGACAATGATAGTATGCAGGGACAGTAGGGTTAGCACCACATCGTTACCTGGGGATAGCGCGACTTTTATTACAAATTTGTAAAAGTTAATGGCGTTGAAATTTTGTGTGCTTCAATACCTCTTACTTCTCTACAGGTGAAACTGATTTAATTGAAATCACTTCTTTAACGTTTTCTAAAAATAAATACAACCGCTATGAAAGATCCATCTCTGGATAGAATTTTTGTAAAAAAAATGTTTGGAATATAAAACTATTACCTAATTTACTTACAATTACACTAGAGTCCCGAATAACCGAATCGCGATTAACTGAATTTCCAGATTAACAGCATGATAACGCGGTAACATTCTTTATTCAAGAAATTTGCATATTTCAATTTTTACAGCGTATATGACTTAAATACGTGCTACTGTATTTGAAAATGTCGTTTGAAAAATAGTTTTTAGTTTGATTGAAATGAAGTTGTTCTTATAAATTTGATCAAACTCTTTTTGCATCAGTCCGTTTCTTGATGTACGAGAAATATAATATAACATATAATATATCTCTATATAATATATTTAATATTTATACTGAAATTACCTCAAGATATTTTATTTTCCTTATTAGGAACATGTTTCGAGAACCCCTGTGTTCTCGTTCACGAAGGCTGAGGATGAGAACACAGGGGTTCTCGAAACATGTTCCTAATAAGGAAAATAAAATATCTTGAGGTAATTTCAGTATAAATATTAAATATATTTTAATATAAGCATGTAATAACGGAGCATGAATACTGCTAGTTTCCCTAAATAACGATTGAATTCGCTTGTTGTTCTTTACCGTTTTTCTCAGTAAACAAAAATGTAAATTACATTACATTACTATTGCTCTAAGGCTTTCACGGCCGGTGTCAGTTGTATTACAAATGTTTTTTTGGGCTGTTTGGCCGTTGTGACGATTTAAATTGTACCAATAATCAAGAAAATAAAAAATTTAAAAATTAAGGTTGCGAGCTCTTAAGCCATTTAAATCTCACTGTATTAATATAAAATACCTGTATGTACTCAGTATGAGAGGAAGCAGTAAATAATTAGTTATTTAGAAGATACTCTAATAAAAAGATAAATTGTAAAGCGTTATTAATATCGTATTTAACCCTTTGCTTGTAAGCAGGCGCTGTCCTGTTGATTCCAGACTCGACATGCTTTCCGAGCCTTGTGTGAGTTAGAATAAGATAAAAAGATTAATGTTAATAATAAAAAAATAGGAAGACATAACTAGTCGCTAAAACCACTGATTTAAATTATGTATATTTGTTTAGGGATAGTTTGTATAAATAAAAAATGTTAACTTAAATATAGTTAGGAACTATATTCTCGCGCGGAAATTGTCCCACTAACTTTTGCCCAGTACCAGGCGAAGGGAGCGGAATCTCTCTCTTGCAATGGTGACTTCGTACAGTATAGACGTAGGAGCTGTGCGCTTAAAATATGTTAACTACATTTTGTCTCACCTTAAGATGGTGTACCAGATGTAGCTGTTTAACGCATCTGGATGTGTTAATTAATATAGTCATGTAAATAGACAAGAAATTTAAAGTAAAGTAGAAAATCGAAACGTAAAAAAAGGAGTGTAACACAAGATGACTTAGTGCTTCAACAAATAACAACAATTCCAAAGTGATACCCGGAGATGTGAACTATCAGAAGCCACAAACTCTACTGCACGTGACAGAATATGCAGATCAGGACATCAGAGAATCTACAAGATCATCGTAGATATCTATACCACATATTGTTCAACCTGCGAACTTTTGGAGCCCTTTACAGAGGAAGGCCAGACCGAAATGACGACGTAGCTGTTCCTGTTTCCCAAGACGGATACCCCAGGACGAGTCTTCTGCATACCAATCAAAAGGTGACTCGATAGCCTGTCTATCGAGGGTTACTAATATTTGTCACACAACACTTCTTGAAAGAGACTTTTCAGAAACTATTAACTCTGTAAAGACTAATAAATTAAATCTAAGAATTTCATGTAACTATTCTAACTTCATACGTTGTAACAATTTATATGCTAATGTAGAGTAATATAATTCAAGCAATAATACCATTCTTCCAATGGTTGAATAAAAGAAAGTCTTGCAAGCTAATTTCATGAAATGAGTATAATTAAAAGTCTTAATTACAGAAATACAGAAAGTTGACCCGGATCCGAGGTATAGCTATATAAAATCAAGTTTGATCTCAAAGTCTAAAGAAACCTTTCAAATAACTTAATAATTGAATTAGTAATGTCATGGGGTCTGTCAGTAAATGTTTTTAAATGTTAAATAAAAGAGAAGTCTTCTTATTACACACATATGAGGAGTGCTTAAATCAATTGTATACCTTGCCATTGTTTCCTTACACAGTTAGTGAGTAATTTGTTACATTAATTATTTGTGATCAATTCTGTTACAACGTAGGCAGCCCATCTAATTAACGGAGTTTAATTACGAGGGGTTCCCTGGAATTGTAACGCGTAAAAAAGACGTTACAAAGCTGCGCCACTCTGCTTTTTTCAAAAAAAATAAAAGGGTAATTGTTTACAGAGTGTCACAAAAGAGTGCCACTATGCTAAATTGTATAAAGGTGTTTTAAGCAAACAAATTGCGTCATTCAAAAAAATAAAGGAAACAAAGGAAAGAGTTTTAATTGTGTATATAGTGTCACAAACAAAATTGCATTCACTATGCGTGGATAAATTGTAAGATCAATAACTAAATATATAATATTGATATATGCACTCAGAAAGTTACTTTACTAAATGTAATGTTCAAAACATATTTAATACACTATTAAATAACGTAATATGTATTACTACGTAACTTAATACGTAGATGGTAGTATGTATAAGTAAAATGTCATTAACGTCATACAATGCAAAATGCTATATGCAGGTTTCTACCGGCACTTCCTGCATAATTCGATGTAAGTATTTGCATACATGAATTGTGACCAAGCATAACAATTTTGGTCAACCGAACAATCTGTAACAGGTTTGTTTACGACAATCTATGACCTGTTGTTTCCTGAATCATTCTGCACAGTGTATGTCCAACTATCTAGCTTACATACACTAGTATGTGTTATAAAAAAAAAATTTAATTAAAAATAACTTTGTTAATAATAATAAAGTAATTAAGTAGAAGTTTGTGATTTAAAACTTGTGAACAAAATAAGTAATTATTTAATTGAGAAAAGTTTATAAATGAACGGAGACAAAGTGTTGCCAAGCGTAGTAATAATAAATGTGTTGCATAAGATTGCGCTCCCCTTCTCTCGTGTTTATACCGGTTTAGAGTACGTATACAGTAGTTGTGTTATTCAGTCGCTTTGTGTGGAGAACAATAAGAGTAAAACCCCCTTTGTCCCTGACACACACGCGCAACCCTCCTTTGTTAACTAAATATGTAGGCCACCCTCTGACCTACATTCCAGTAAACAGCTGATCGGCTATTTAACCTTGAAAAATATGTGTGTGTGATTTCTGTCTCTCCCTTAGAAGAGAAATTGTTCTTTCTAATTTGTGTAAATTGATTACTTATGAATTTATTATATGTATATGTAATATATGTGTAATATACTAGTATTAATTTTAAGTACGTGCTAATGTGTTACAACAAAATGGCCCAATTTAACCCGGATTTGTTATTAAAAGACGAGCTGTCTTACGAAGCCCTTTTGCGTGGACTACACCATGCTGATGTAACAGTCGCGGAATTACGAAGTTCAATTCGCGAATGTGGATTTCATGCGCCCGTGCAATTAAACAATCTAAGCCAACTCGATTATGAAAGCGAGAAAGAAATTTGTAATGCCAAGTATAGTGAACTATATTTATTGTCTCAAACACTCCAAGACGAAAAATCTCCGGCAAAAATTTTGCGGACTACCCAGAGAATAGAGCATTTAACCAGGCGAATAAAAAATTTGTCGATCTGGCCGAATCTCACAGAAATACCCGTTGATGTACAAAAGCTAGCAGACGAAGCTCTACGCCGCTTACCTTCAATTATCAACGATTTAAGACGAAAATCCGACTCATTCAGGATGGACGAAATAGAGAAATCATTAATGAAATTACACATCTCCCCAGTACAATCCCCCACCACTGGTTTACCTCCGCCTAACTCGGATCGGAACTCACCTATCGTATCGCAAGTGCAAGCGAACCCAGAACAAAACACTGATACAGATGTAAATGTCCCTCCTCCCGAGCATTTTCAGTTTCGTCCCGGAAATAATGAATTGACCAACACCCCCAATGAATCTAATCACCCTCATCGAGGAATTACCCCTATGAACTATAACGCAGATCTATACGAAAAATGACTCACCCTGTGGAGAAGATTTTAACCGAAATCCCTTATACAGATGGTTTAAATGTTTCCAAGTTACTAACATTTATTAGTTATCTTCTTCAGATAAAGGATCTACAGCAGCTGAATGACTGGCAAATTTTACAAGTCCTGTTACCAAAGTGTAAACCCCCGTTAAAAAATCGTGTGCTAGAAGCCCTAACCTCTACTTTCCCAGTAGAAGAGCTACATAGCTCTTTAATAAAATACTTTATTCCCACCGGCATCTATGAAGAAATAAAAAGGAAGACAGTACTCCGAGTACAAAGACATCAGGAGAGATTAGCTCACTACATCTCCGATATTAGGGAGTCCTCTCGACTACTACGTGTAAGCTGGAACGAAACACAACTGGTGGACACCATTTTAGTAGGCGTGTCACCTGAAGAAAGATCTCGACTATCATTGATGAATAGACCCAAAACTATTGCTGATCTAGAACAGTGCAGTATCCATTCTTCAAATGTATGGTACTCAGATCAAAATAGAGAAGCAATGAAAACCTCTGGAACTAATAGACATCAATTGCGAGCACTACTGCCTGATGTAACAACCTCGTATGAAAGACAAGTTTCTAGTAGACCTCACCATGTGCGCAAAGCTGGTAAGTTAACTGTAAACCCAGATAAAGCGGAAACCAAGTACCCACCTCGCAGAAAACCCACCTGTTATAATTGTGGCAAATATGGGCACATAAGAAGAGAGTGCAAAAGTAAGCCATTGGAACGGAATAACCCCAATTCAAAAAAACATGTAAGGCAGGGAGACCCGAAAACCTGTGTCTTCCGCAGCTACTCAAAATTGGGTAAACTAAAAGAAACCAATAATAATAATAAGAATGAATTATTCTGTAACCAAGTGAAAAACAAAAAAGGTGCGAAAGATATCGACCCCTATGTGCGAGAATTTCGTGAAAAGTGTAATGCGATTAATAGATGTAAATGGAAAAAAAATCTACTACCATTAATACGAGTCGACTTAGGCGTTACATCCCCCATCGCCTTAATTGATTCGGGATCTAGTAGAAGCTTAATCAGCCAAGAATTAGCGGACATGTTAGCTAAACATCATCTAGTAAAACGGAACCAACCTGTGAATATAAAGTGTGCTACCGCTGATAAACGTAAAATAAATATAAACCTGAGCATTACCGTTAAGGTTAAAATAAAAAACCTAAGTTGGATATTTACAATGTTAGTATGTAAAGAATTAGGACCTGATTTAATATTAGGTGCAGATTTTATTAGTAAGACAGGAATGATTCTTGACATCTACGAGCGAGAATTTTATTTCAGATTTGACCGTGCAAGAAAACATAAATTTGATAGTAATGAAGATAAACGTTGTTCATCTACTGCACATGTAATACACCAAGATTCAGATTTATCTCACCTAGAACGAAGAGATAGAGTCAAAATAGTAAAACTAATAAAAGAATTTTCCTCGGTTCTTACACCAAAACTAGGACTGACGGACCTAATAGAGTATAAAATTAATCTGAGTGATCAGAAAGTAATACGACTACCCCCGTACAAGTTGTCTCCCCCCAAGATGGAAGTCATGCGAAACCATATCAATAAGTTATTGGATCAAGGAGTCATAGAACCCTCTACGTCCCCATATTCTTCACCCTCCTTTTTAGTACCTAAAGGACCAGATAAACACCGACTAGTTGTAGACTACAGGCAATTAAATAAAAGAATAGAATTTGAATCAATCCCTCTTCCAGACATCCATAGTGCGTTTCATTATTTTACTAAAGCAATGGTTTTTACGGTAATGGATCTAAATCAAGCTTTTCACCAAATACCTCTGTCAGAAGAATCCAAACGTCTAACCGCGTTTGCAGTTCCTTTTAACTTGTACCAATTTACTAGGGTACCCTTTGGAATATCTCAAGGAAGTTCCGTATGTAGTAGACTATTGGAGAAGATATTTCACGACATTAAATTTAAATATGTGTACCACTATTTGGACGACATCGTAATATACAGTGATTCAATGGAACAACATCTCAGACATTTGCGTGAAGTGTTATCTCGTTTACTAAGAGCAGGATTAACGGTGAACCCAAATAAGGTAAGTTTTGCTGTCCCTCAGTTTTCTTTCTTAGGACACATAGTGAAAGCGAATGGAAAGGTAAGCATTGACCCCGAACCTACCCGTGCTATTAGAGAATTTGCACCCCCACGAGATGCAAAAGGTATAGCCCGATTTTTAGGTATGGTGAATTATTTCCACAAATACATTCCCCATCTTGCCGAAATAGCAGCACCCCTAAACTCCTTACGAAAGAAGGGAACAAAGTTCAAATGGAGCTCAATACATCAAAACACGTTTGAGCAACTTAAAGAAAGCATTATATCTCCCCCAGTTTTGCAATTAGCTGATTTCACAAAACCATTCGTCGTGCAAACCGACAGTTCCAGTGTAGCGTTAGGTGCAGTGATATACCAAGAGATAGATAACTGTAGACTACCAATTAGTTATGCATCACGAACACTGAGCGATCAAGAAAGAAAGTATTCTGCATATGAATTGGAATGTTTAGCAATTTTTTTTGCATTCGAAAAGTTTAAACCCTTCCTAGAACATAAAGAATTTCTTTTAGAAACCGACAATCAGGCGTTATCATGGTTATTGAATCACCCTAAACAATTAGGACGAATTGGCAGATGGATATTGAAATTAAACTGCTACAAATTCAGAGTGCAGCATATTAAAGGTACTCAAAATGTAGTCGCCGATACCCTGTCCCGTATGTTCCAGTCACCCACTAAAACTTCCGAAAACGTAGTGAAGCTGGAAATAGCAAGTGCGAACGCTGTAATTACTGAATTCCCCCTTGCCTTTACAAACATTGCCCTATATCAACAACAAGACCCCTTACTGAAGCCTATTATAGAACAACTTACCCAAGGTATTAAATCCGAGAAGCACGTATTGAGTAAGAATGTACTGTGTCTCAAAATAAGAGATGGAAAGGAATTAAGAATAATAGCCCCGGATGTAATTAAGCCCATGCTAATGGAATACTTCCATTCATCTACCATAGGAGCCCATATGGGAATCAATAAGACGATACATCGTATTCGAAAGGAATATCATTGGAACAATATGAACTGCGAAATAGCTACCTTCGTAAAGAAATGTTCATTATGCGCCCTTAGCAAACCCGCCAGAAATACTCAAGTAAGCCAATTGATATCAGAAATCCCAAAGACCCCTTTTTCGAAACTTTATCTAGACTTCTCAGGTCCGTATCCACGATCCAAATCAGGAAATACCATGTTACTGATATGTGTAGATTCGTTCACCAAATTTGTTTGGATGTATCCCATGCGTCGAGCATTAGCGTCAACAACAGTTAAAATACTACAGGAAAGATTATTCAAAGACTACGGTACTCCAGTACGTATAGTATCTGATAACGGCCCGCAGTTTAAAGCAAAAGAATTTAAGAATATGTGTTTCAAGTTAGGGATAGACCATATAACCACTACAGAGTATCGACCGCAAGGCAATATTGCTGAAAGGTATCTACGAAACCTCAAACCTGCGCTAATCGCCTATCATGCGAACGATCACACGTCGTGGGACCAAAATCTATCCTGGATTCAATACGCTTTTAATTCAGCTTACCACGAAGGTCACAAGTCGACCCCGTTCGAGTTACTATACAAGTATCGACCAAACCACCCTTTGTCCACAAGATGGAATATACACGATCTGGTGCCTCCGCAAATAACGGATAAGCAGATAAAGCGAATATGGAACAAAGCCCGCTCTAACTTAAGAGCAAGCTTGGAAAAATCCAGAAGATACCACGAGAAAGGTAATCATAGCAACTCAGTCAGGTACCAAGTAGGTGACTTAGTAATGTACAAGACTCACCCCATTAGTAGTGCGATTGATAAGACCACCTCAAAACTATCATTCAGATGGTGTGGCCCTTACCAAATCCAAAAGTACCTAACTCCAGTTACAGTAGCCCTGTGCGGATCTGCAACTCAGAAATATGTGCGGAAAACGCATATTTCGCAACTAAAGTTGTATAAGAAGAAGTGACGGTATAGTATAACCCAAAAAGAAAAGGGATACTAGGCAGTAAAGAAAATTATATTTCTGAATCCACGTAAGAAATGTGAAACGTAGAGTTTGGAAACGAGGCCTGATCAACCTGAATTCCAGTTCTTCGAAGCATGCATTAATGAATAATCATTAACTAGATGGGTACTAACACTCATTAACTACATGAGTTATATAGGACTAACAGAAGAAAAGATAGAATTCTAAATAGTAAAGATTTAGAAAGTTACTCTATAGAAGAGAGAGTAAGAAGAAAAAACCGGTAGTAAAATTAAGTGATAGAGATAAGAAAGAGTTTTGTGTTTAATTGTGTAAATATTTAGTGTAAATAGTATGTAAAAAAAAAAAAAGGTAGTTCATAAGAATATAAAGTGTACTGTGTTGTAACTATAGGTAATAACTATGTGGACAACGTTGTAAAGTGTACAACAACTATGTGAAAGAAATTACACACACTAACCCCATTCAATCTCCCAGTCCCCAATAGTGAGTTAGACTCAAAAGGCTTAACCGTAGCGTGCAATTTAAGCGGTGGAGTCTGTGACGATTTAAATTGTACCAATAATCAAGAAAATAACAAATTTAAAAATTAAGGTTGCGAGCTCTTAAGCCATTTAAATCTCACTGTATTAATATAAAATACCTGTATGTACTCAGTATGAGAGGAAGCAGTAAATAATTAGTTATTTAGAAGATACTCTAATAAAAAGATAAATTTAAAGCGTTATTAATATCGTATTTAACCCTTTGCTTGTAAGCAGGCGCTGTCCTGTTGATTCCAGACTCGACATGCTTTCCGAGTCTTGTGTGAGTTAGAATAAGATAAAAAGATTAATGTTAATAATAAAAAAATAGGAATAACTAGTCGCTAAAACCACTGATTTAAATTATGTATATTTGTTTAGGGATAGTTTGTATAAATAAAAAATGTTAACTTAAATATAGTTAGGAACTATATTCTCGCGCGGAAATTGTCCCACTAACTTTTGCCCAGTACCAGGCGAAGGGAGCGGAATCTCTCTCTTGCAATGGTGACTTCGTACAGTATAGACGTAGGAGCTGTGCGCTTAAAATATGTTAACTACATTTTGTCTCACCTTAAGATGGTGTACCAGATGTAGCTGTTTAAAGCATCTGGATGTGTTAATTAATATAGTCATGTAAATAGACAAGAAATTTAAAGTAAAGTAGAAAATCGAAACGTAAAAAAAGGAGTGTAACACAAGATGACTTAGTGCTTCAACAAATAACAACAATTCCAAAGTGATACCCGGAGATGTGAACTATCAGAAGCCACAAACTCTACTGCACGTGACAGAATATGCAGATCAGGACATCAGAGAATCTACAAGATCATCGTAGATATCTATACCACATATTGTTCAACCTGCGAACTTTTGGAGCCCTTTACAGAGGAAGGCCAGACCGAAATGACGACGTAGCTGTTCCTGTTTCCCAAGACGGATACCCCAGGACGAGTCTTCTGCATACCAATCAAAAGGTGACTCGATAGCCTGTCTATCGAGGGTTACTAATATTTGTCACACAACACTTCTTGAAAGAGACTTTTCAGAAACTATTAACTTTGTAAAGACTAATAAATTAAATCTAAGAATTTCATGTAACTATTCTAACTTCATACGTTGTAACAATTTATATGCTAATGTAGAGTAATATAATTCAAGCAATAATACCATTCTTCCAATGGTTGAATAAAAGAAAGTCTTGCAAGCTAATCTCATGAAATGAGTATAATTAAAAGTCTTAATTACAGAAATACAGAAAGTTGACCCGGATCCGAGGTATAGCTATATAAAATCAAATTTGATCTCAAAGTCTAAAGAAACCTTTCAAATAACTTAATAATTGAATTAGTAATGTCATGGGGTCTGTCAGTAAATGTTTTTAAATGTTAAATAAAAGAGAAGTCTTCTTATTACACACATATGAGGAGTGCTTAAATCAATTGTATACCTTGCCATTGTTTCCTTACACAGTTAGTGAGTAATTTGTTACATTAATTATTTGTGATCAATTCTGTTACAACGTAGGCAGCCCATCTAATTAACGGAGTTTAATTACGAGGGGTTCCCTGGAATTTTAACGCGTAAAAAAGACGTTACACCGTGGTCTACGGTTTACAGACGAACCAAACGTTTCGATACCACCACTGGCTGATATCATCAGTGGAATTCGAAGAATTCGAGTCTAACCTGAACGCGGATTGTTAAACGTCACAGTACGCCTGAATTGAACGTCACATTACGCCTTTACCACAGTACTGTGGGCCTGACGTTTAACAACCCGCGTTCAGGTTAGACTCGAATTCTTCGAATTCCACTGATGATGGCAGCCAGTGGTGCTGTCGAAAGGTTTGGTTTGTCTGTAAACCGTTGATCACGGCCAAACTGCCCGGTAAACATTTGTAATACAATTACATTACTATGTTTCCGATTTAGCCGAATTTTCGGTTAACCGAATCACGTTTGGTCCTATCAGATTCGGTTAAACGAGACTCTAGTGTATGTGAAAAACACGAACTTTTACCAGTATATCATAACGATTATCACGTTTTACAGTGGTATATCAAAAGGTATAATAATTAACATTATTAACAATATAGACAAGTGCTGCTTCATTAATGTAATGAGATTGATAAGACTGATATATTGTTTGATTCCAGTGCGACCCTATTATGAATCCCTGTTGCGGCGGCGTGTTTCCCGGCGTGTCTTGTCTGTGCTGCGCCGTTACCAGACTATGCAAGGACTTACCATCCCGTTAGCACTTCGACAACGCTGTCGGACACAGAAGAGGATGGAAATGAAGATCATAGTTTACACAATGTTCTATTCTAAAGTTTCATCGAATCTCTTTTAAAATATTATAAAAAATTGTTGTAATCATTGAAAAAACTGTTAATATTGTATTTTTATTCTGTTTGTATATTAAATATATATATATTAAAATTAATAAAGTATTCTAATAAAATTCATATTTATTTTTCCATCACTCTTGTTAGTGCAGTAAGTCTAACCTGATAGCAAATTAAATGTGATCAAGGTATACTAGTATGTTGCATGAGTTGCAGTCCTCGCTCATTACTTAGAACGTAGTACGTTTATTGTTACACAAATTTAGATATTAGATAATGTTTTAAATATCGAAAAGAAAATCCAATTTCCCTATTATTTCCTGAATAATATAACAATTGCAGAGAATACAATCGCACAACAAAACCCTAGACATTGTTAACATTTGGCCCGTATTGGTCTTACATCCTGAATAATTTTTCAATTTACTTTTAAAATTTTTGATCTCTTTTGTGTGCACTGGGGTCTCATAATTAAACAAATTTGTAAACCTATTACTCCATTAAGATGTTAGTCAAACTTTTGTTTAATTTTGAACCCTACATGACGTTTATGCTATTTCATTAAAATTTTCACTCACTGGCTGTTCCCGGCCCAAGTGGGCCGAAACAGTTTAAGAAAAGTAACGTCCCGCAAGTGCGGACCGGAAGAGTTAATTTGTTCAGCCCGAGCGGGCGAAAATTATGTATCTTGCATTAAATATTTGTCTGCTGGTCTTCCATTATGATTGAAGATGTTGTGTAGGATGTATTAAATTACATTAAGAAATAAGAGAAGTGGACTGTATACGAATAGTTTAATAATTTGAATGATCACATTACAGCTGTAATAAATTGAAAGAAGGCTGGCTAATGCTGCATATTGAATCAATAATTAATAAATTTAGTTAAGAATGAAGTTGTGGCGCTAGTTGGCCATGATAGAAAATAGTAAGGCCTAAGGCCTACATCTAATGTCGACACTAACTTGACGGAAAGTTCCGGCGAACCAACGCCGAGATTACTGAATGTGCACTGATCAAGTACGATTACGCGAACGTTGATGAGATATAAATCAGATTAGCCAACCTAGTAAAATAAAATCATCGCGCTACCGTCCATAAGCTGCCCGTCAAAAACCAAAAAGATTTTTTAATACATTTTTTAATAAATTATAATACATTTACAATTCAATTTGAAATAGTGGAGTTTTAATAATTAGAATCAGCTTCAAGGCTGAGTTGAACCTTGAGTTGAGATTAGATAACGGCAATCGGCCGCTAATTTGAGATAAGCATGCAGATAGGCGACTGTAGGCCAAGGTTTGGCAAACAGCTGTTTCATGTACCACTAAGTCTGGTTAACCAATATTACTGACACAAGTGCGCAGTACGTAACATTATAAAACATGAACGAAAAATACATAATATGCAAGTCATAGAGTTAGCTTAATGCTAGCTAAGGTCCGTAGACCTGTACAGAAGTTCATTACATGAATAAAATTGTTGTTGAACATGTTACAGTTGCATGTTTCATTGTATATTCAGGAGGGCGACATGTATCGACCTAAATACGCTATTCCTGAAGTTTCAGGAATTTACAATGTATGCCAACGTGTGAGCAAGCTAGATGCTGAATGTAGCCCAGATATGACGTGTATGTCATAATTTAAATAAAGAATTGTTCATGCTTACTTACAAAAATGAATAAAATATAAGTACAATATAAATAAATTAGACAAGGCAGTTACACACGGTAGACGCTTACAATAGTTTACATCGACACAATTTATGTGAATACAACAATAATAATTTGCATAATTACAAGATAAATAATTGTAATGTCAGCCAACAATACAATACTGAAATTACAGAAATAATTTAACAATTTAAGACATTCACAAAATAGTACATATTTATCAGCAACAATATAAAGAAATGAATGCATGGTTACTTGACAGCAAACATGCGAATATTATGTAATAACATTAATAAATAAGACCACCCAAAGACATGCAGTACACCCCATGAGATCAATGAAAGTGTGACATAGTATGCCACAAAAATTAACATACAATACAGATATTAAGATATCACCAGAACTGTGATACTCAGAAGCGTGCCATGACGCAAAATTGACAAAAATATTGTGACAATCCATCACAATCATGTTGACCAAATGGTCGTAATAAATAATAAGTCAATGGCGGAATAAAGCCGCATTGTGCTGTAACCATAGTGTCACATCTCGTCTCGCGCTGGCAATAAGGTCGGACACCAATTCCAGGTGAATAGCCCTAGTTGCTAAGCAAACAAACAGAGACACGTACGCCTTAGTAAGAGTTCTAGACTTCTGCCCGCCATGACGAATCATGAAGGGACCACCATAATCAACCGCGCAAAATAGAAACGGCCTTGAAGGAGTGACTCTAGGGGATGGCAAGATGCCAAGCCTCTGAACCTGCTGTGTGGCGCTAAACCTGATGCACTTGAGACACTTACGAATAATGGAACGGATGACTAGCCGGGCATTAACAATCCACCAACGTTGACGCAGTGAATGATGCACGAGCTGCGCACCAGCATGAAGCGAACGAATGTGTTCGCGTTCGATGATAAGGCGTGTGACATGCGCCGATGGGGGTAGTACGATAGGATGTTTCGAGTCGTAAGATAACTGGGAATGCTGCAATCGTCCGCCCTCGCGTATCACTCCAGTGTCGTCAAGAAACGGGTCGAGAGAGGCTAACTTGCTTCTGATGGAAACAGAAGATCCGTTCCGAAGACAACTAATTTCCCCTGGGAAGTGGGTCGATTGAGATTGCCTTATAAAGAAATTAAGAGACTGATGAATTTCCGCAGGGGTCAGATCGCCCGAAAGCCTGTCCGCAGATGAGTGGCTAATATTTCTGATGAAACGAAAACAGTACGCGTATACACGTGTCAGCCGGTGTAACGAGGAAAAGTCCAACGATAAGTCAACAGCCAGGGTAGACATTAACGGTTATGTGTAGTTTTCTCTTCCGCGATGACTTCCGAAGATGATGGAGTGGCCGGTACGAAAGATGGGAAAGGATTAGACTCTGACGATTGAGACAGACAGCCAGGACCGTGCCACCAAAGCGAGCAATCGCGCAAAACGTCCGGGAGACACCCCCTAGAAATAATATCAGCAGGATTGCGTCGCGAATCAATGTGATGCCAGGTACAAGTTTGCGTGCGACGCTGAATTTCAGCAACCCTATTAGCGACGTATGTTTTCCAACGCGAAGACTGCGCATGAATCCAGTAAAGAGCCACCATAGAATCGGAATACAAATGTACATCCTCAATGAATGCATGAAGAGCAGGAATAATTTTAGACACAAGTCGCGATAATAACAAACAAGCGCAGAGCTCGATACGAGGTAATGACACTTGGCGCAAGGGAGCCACGCGAGATTTTGAACACAAAAGACGACAGGAAGCAGTAGCATCTTGATAAATGACTCGGACATACACACAACAGCCGAACCCTCTCTCGGAAGCATCCGAAAAACCATGCAACTGAACTGTAACCGCCTGATGGTTGCAACGAATAGATCGCGGGACCACTATTTTACCAATCAGACTTAATTTGTTACACAAAGAATGCCAATCCGACAGTGACTGACCGGAAAGCGGTTCATCCCAACTAAGCTTACAAAGCCAGAGTCGCTGCATGAAGTGTTTATACAAAAAGACAACTGGTCCGATTAAACCCAGTGGATCATATATTCCGGCGATTATTGAAAGAATTTGCCTCTTGGATATGCTATGAAGAACCGGAGATAGGTTGACATCAAACAAAAATGAATCAGCATGTGACGATTTTAAAAGAGGAAAAAATGAAATAAAAGAAATTTAAAATAATTTAAAATCTCACATTAAAACAGAACATAAACCCCTAAAGTAAATGATAATGTAACCCCGCAATAATACCCAAAATAAATAGTTTTAAAACCAAAAAGAATTCTATAATAAAATTGCGATAACACCCCTTAATAATTAACCCGGCTTTAACCTGCCGAAACCGGCATCAACACGCATAATTACCCGTGAATATGACTAATAATTGTATTAAATCGGAACTTGATAAAAAGCATAAAGATGTACAATAATAAAATAATAAGTAAGAGATACCGTAGTATAATTAAATATAGTTAATTATGTCAGAGAATAATCGAGTAAATATTAATCGAATATGGAACTACTTTTACGCTGACAAGCTACCCGCGCGCGGACAGCCTCTTCACCCCTATACTTAGCCAGTTCTAATAGAACTGGTGTTGTTCCAAAGAATGCCCAGGGTACGCACATTGTCCTGTTTATTTAGGGTCGTGAAAGGTTGTGATGACTTGCGACCGCTGTGGGTTCATTTGGTGCCCATTTGTGCAACGTGAAACCATATTGAGCAAGTAACGCACCTAGGTCGGATTTCAGATTAGTCAGATCGGGGATAGTGTCGGAACCGGTAAGTAGATCGTCTACATAAAAATCGTTAGTGATGGCTAAAGCCGCTTGGGGAAAGGAAGTTTGATTGTCTCTAGCAATTTGTAAAAGGCACCGTGTGGCCAAAAAGGAGGCGCTAGCCGTGCCGTAAGTTACTGTTCGCAGCGCGAAATGCTTAAGTGGTTCGAGGGGAGAGTCACGCCACAAAATACGCTGATAGTGACAGTCCTCTTCAGCAACGCGAATCTGACGATACATTTTTTCGATGTCAGCAATCAGGACATACTTATGTGTGCGAAACCGCAACAGAATAGAGAAGAGCTCTTGCTGAACATTGGGGCCTACCAATAATAGGTCATTTAACGAAAGGCCATTTGTAGTCTTGGAGGAACCATCAAAGACAACGCGCAATTTTGTGGTCAAGCTAGAATGTTTAAACACGGCATGGTGAGGCAAGTAATAAATATTTGACGATCCTAAATTGATAGCGCCATGATCAATGGGTGTCATGTGCCCAAGCTTCATGTATTCCCCGATAAAGTCTGCGTAGTCGCGAGCGAGCTTGGGATCGCGCCTGAATCGACGCTCCAAGTTTAAAAACCTTGATTCGGCACTTGTGTAGGATTCCCCTAAGTGAGGATTATCAGACTTAAATGGGAGCGACACTATAAATCTACCCTCGTGGTTGCGCTGAGTGTAGCGCATAAAATGCTCTTCGCAAGCCGACTCGCCATTAGGGGTATCGCCGGGGATCGTTTCGGCCTCCCAAAATCTCTCAAGAGATTGCAGGATTTGGCTGTCATTGTTCCTTGCCAAGAACGAAACAGCAGGACCCTGGGTGTGGCAGTGCTTGGGCAGATTGCCGGCCAAAATGTAACCCAGTTTTGTCTCCTGAATGATAGGGAAGTTGGGTCCGCGTGTGTACTTATTAGCTAATATTAAATCTAGATAAAATTGAGCCCCCAATAGTATGTCGATCTGTGAAGATATATTAAAATCTGGGTCGGCGAGAAAAATTTTATTTGGAATGTGGAACCGGTTGATGTCAAACGATATTGAAGGCAGATTATGAGTTAAGTTAGATAAGACGGCAAATTTGGCCTCGAAACTATGTCTCTGATAGCGAGACATAATACGCATAGAAACAATGTCAGTAGCGCAACACGCTGTGTTGCTTATTCCTGTAATCGGAATATTAGATCGGGTTAGTTTGAGGTGCAATCTTTTCGCAAATGATTTCGTACAAAAATTGATCTGAGACCCGGCGTCAAGAAGTGCGCGCGCCTTATGCCTATTGCCAGCCTGATCAATAACATATACAACTGCAGTGGATAAAAGTACATTGTTTTTACACTGTAATTTAAATGAGCAGTAGTTACTGCTGGCAGCTGCTGATTTCGGCACGTAATTAGCGTGCAGCAAGGTGTGGTGACCCTTTGAACAAATTTTACAAACCTGTTTACTTTTACAATTTGTTATCAAATGACCTGCTCTAAGGCAGTTAATACAACATTTATGGTTTGCCACCAATTGCCCCCGCTCAGCGGCACTTAATATGCGAAAATTATTACACATGTAAAGCGGGTGATCAGATTTACAGCACACACATGAATAATGCCTTGCCGTAGCATGATAACTCTTAAAGGTACTGCTGCCAGCAGTATTTCTTACACTACATTTCTCAAACTTATTGTTTGGTTTTACACTAGGTTTATTGAATTGCTGTCCGGGTTCAATTGGCATAGTATTTTCTAAAAGCTGTCGGCGCAAATTCAAAAAATGAGTAAAGTCTTGAAAACTAGGCAAGTTGTCAGGGTCTATAGACTCCTTCCAACGTTTTAAAGTGATAGGGTCAAGTTTAGTGGAAAGCAATTGTATAGTAATAAACTCAAATAGGTTTACAGACAGCTTCATTGCCGCCAGCGAATTAACAGAGGACGTTATAGTATTCGTAAACTCAGCCAAGCTTTGGACTGAGTCCTTTATTGTGGACTTAACCTGAAGTAGGTTCTGTACATAATATTTTGCTAATATAAATGGATTATTGTACCTATCGGACAGCAAGTTCAACGCTATTACATAATTCTCTTGACAAATTGGTAATGATTTAATTAAGTCTAATGGTTCACACTTCACCGATGAATTCAAGTAATGCAGTTTCTGTACTGGTGTTAAATCTGATCTTGAATGCACCAGATCATTAAAAATTGAATAGAAATGTTGCCACTCAAGTATGTTGCCTGAGAAGCAGGGCAAACTTATCGGTTTTAAATGCACAGGCGTCGATAGTACAGGAGGCACAGTCTGAGTATTAACAGTGTCAAGAAGTTGTAAAATGTTTGCCTCAGTTGAGTATATCATTTCCTCAACCTCGACTCGGTCTGCCTGAGCAGTGCTCACGTCTTTACTTATAAGCTCTATCTCAGACTGTACTTCGTCGTACTTCGAGGCTAAGCTCTTAAGACTTTCTAATCTCACAGTCAAAAAATGTTTTGTGGTTAAATTAATGTCAAATGAATTTACCGCGGATTGTATCCGCACTATCGCGGACTGTAATCCGCCTCTCCTTCTGGTCAGCACCTTGAGGCCTTCCTCAGACATTCTTTTACGCACCTTATTACTGTTGCTGGTGGTACCCGGTCAGCGACGTCCCGCAGCGTCGGCTCCTTGATGATGATGGTGAACAGCTGGCAAGATGACCACCTTGAGGCACTGCAGCCGGCAGGAACTTGCTATCACGTTGCCTGAAGACGACGAGCGAAGTGGCGACGCAAATCACGCCACGGTCGCATTAGCTGACGTGCTAACCCGCCCGTGATGGCCAGAAAAAGATACAAAAGACATTAAGTGGAAATCCAGGTCCGGAGTGACCAAAAATATGGCTGTTCCCGGCCCAAGTGGGCCGAAACAGTTTAAGAAAAGTAACGTCCCGCAAGTGCGGACCGGAAGAGTTAATTTGTTCAGCCCGAGCGGGCGAAAATTATGTATCTTGCATTAAATATTTGTCTGCTGGTCTTCCATTATGATTGAAGATGTTGTGTAGGATGTATTAAATTACATTAAGAAATAAGAGAAGTGGACTGTATACGAATAGTTTAATAATTTGAATGACCACATTACAGCTGTAATAAATTGAAAGAAGGCTGGCTAATGCTGCATATTGAATCAATAATTAATAAATTTAGTTAAGAATGAAGTTGTGGCGCTAGTTGGCCATGGTAGAAAATAGTAAGGCCTAAGGCCTACATCTAATGTCGACACTAACTTGACGGAAAGGTCCGGCGAACCAACGCCGAGATTACTGAATGTGCACTGATCAAGTACGATTACGCGAACGTTGATGAGATATAAATCAGATTAGCCAACCTAGTAAAATAAAATCATCGCGCTACCGTCCACTCACCTTAAGGAAAATTATTTTGGAATTTTTAGAAATGAATACTATAGGCCTACTCTTTAAAAGACGTCAGTGATGGTTTTTTGACGTTAGGCCTATTGTTATGTCGAATTTTTTGTATCGATAATTTCTTATTTAAAAGCGACGTTTTGGCTATGCAACAAATCTTTCTTCAGGAGAAAAGGAAACTAAAAACATGAAAAATTAAATATAAAAAATGCTCTGTCTTATAACGGATGAAATGTTATATGTTGAAAAGCTTTCAAAAATCTCAATTTTCCTACTACTTCCTGGGTAATATAACAATTGCAGAGAACACAATCATACAACAAACAATAGACATTGTTAACATTTGTTCTGTAATGTTACAAAGGTAATGTAGTGTTACCGAATTGTTAACATTTGTAACACTGGTAACATATGTAGTCTTACATACTTAATTATTTTTCAACTTATTGTCAAAGTCTTTGGTGTTTTTGTGTGCACTGGGTCTCAAAATTTTAAAATTGTAGAAACGTAATATTCCATTCAAAATTTAAAATTAAAACTTTTGTTTAATTTAAACCCCAAATGAGGAGTTTTTTGCGATTTTTATTAAAACTTTAACCTAGATGCTAAGCTTAGATGCGAAGAGCACATTAAAAAAAACGTGAGGAACTGAATCTCAAATTTAAAAAAAAGTATTGGCTCCTTGGAGCAAACTCCGAGCATGCAATACATAATAAAATTATATAATTAGTAAAATAGTTTACCTTTTTCTTGTCCGTCTGGTGGCCTTTTCTCTATATGTCATTCAACGCGTTTCAGGACATATGCCCCATCATCAGGATATCCCTTATTGAAGTTCGTCGACCGTTAAAATATTAAAAACACTGTATATACAATTCTACACATAACAAAAAATATAATATAAACATAAAAACACATAAAATAACCAGATTTTAGACACACACGATATCGGTGGTGCGCACCACGACATGCTATAGTCGACTACCATGTAGTCCACTCCAAGATAGCTATAATCAACAGCATTTAAGAACAAGTGAGCTGTTTCAAATATCTCGGCTGTGCAGTAAGCTATGAATCTGAATGTGACATAGGAGAGAAGATAAATAAATTTAGCGATATTTATGGTGCAATTCATAGAAAAACTTAGAAATAAATCAAGACACAGCAAAAGGATTAAATTTTTTAAGACAATTGCAATACCCACGTTGATAAATCCAACTGAGGCGTGGATCATGACAAAAAAGGAAAGCGGCAAGATTTAAGGTGCTTAAATGCAGTTTCTTCGAAATATTATAACTTATACATTGCAAGATAGAATAAGGAATGAAGTTATCAGAGCAGAACGCGAAGTAAAGGACAGAGATTAAATTTTTCACGGTATTTATTGATGACTCGTTGAGCCTAGTGGTTGTTTTGCAATAGAAGGAAGCATTTTTTCGTTCACATTCTTACATGTGATGAATTGTGTTCGTCAGTGTTTCACTTGAACAAAACTAACAGTGGACGCTTCGTACTCCTCTCGCTGCAGTCCTGTCATTTATATTTGTTTGGGCCCCTCAACACAGACAAATAACGAGGTCTAATTGTCCAGTGACAATGAGGTTTAAAACTTCAAACATCCTGCAGCCTGGGTATACCCACACGCCTCTGTGTCCTATAGATTTGTATTTTCTTTCTTTATGAAATATAAAGAAAGAAAGGGAAATTATTAACACAGTGAAGATAAGAAAGCTTCAGTATCTGGGACACCTCATGAGAAATTGAAATACATTGAACTTACTGCAGTCCATACTACAGGGAAAAGTATTTGAGCTACGTAGAATCTCATGGCTGAGATATTTAAGGACCTGGTTTGGTATGAATACAAGTGACTTATTTCGTGCAGCAGTACAGAAAGTTAAAATAGCCTGAATGATGTCCAACATCCAAAAGGATGTCGTCTATCAGAAGAAGAAGTACAATAATTAGGCTACACATAAGGAAATAGTATTGTAAAATGTAAACCACCAAATAATGATGCAGATTGTTGTAGGAATTCAACAGATCGTTGATCAGTTCAACTGGTTTAAAAGTCTAGTGACTAACAATTCTCGTTTGCAGCTGATAATAACTGCATTCTTTAAAATTTTCCATTGTTAGTCATCAAGTTTAGATAGAATTTTACTTTTTAAGAAACCGATAAAGTGATACTTTTATTGTACTGTAGTATGTGTAAAACACGGACAGTAAGAACAGAAGAAAAACAAACGCCTTCTAAGAAAATATACAACACCTATAAATATTTGTTCCAAAAGGTTATTTTTTGTGAACTTGAAACAAAATCACAAAGATAGTTGAGCGAAAAAAATTATGAATTCATGTCTCCCGCTCCCCCAAAATGCTTCCTCCCTTTGCGCCGACGGTGATAACACCTTCTGAAGATACTCATAAGCAACGTGATGTAGACAACAAGTTAGAATTGCAAACCGCTTTGTAGAAGATTCTTGGGACGATTTAGAGAAAGATCGGTGGTGTAGTGAAGCAAGGTAGAATTTTGAATAGAATAACGCCTTTAGAAAGCAGATGAAGAAGAAGAAGAAGAAGAAAGGAAAGAATATAAACAGAAGAAAAAGGAAAAGAAGATAAAGGTGAAGAGAAGACAACGATGATGACGATGATGATGATAACAATAATAAAAACTTTATATTTATATTTTTTGGGCCATTAATAACCAAATAAAATTAGTTTAAAAAAAATGCATGTGCACACTGGTCAAAAACCACCCTGTAATTTTCTTTACAATACGCTATAAGAATCACTACTACTTACATATACGCCTTCGCATGGGCACATCCCTGCCTCAGCCCCGATTGGAAGGGAATTCCCGCCACGCACGATGGATGGATTGGATGGTCTTAATTGTACGCAGTCAGACGACGATTGACGTATTGGCTGCGACACCTGTTGACAGTTCTTGTATGTCACTATCTGGATACCCTTCCATTCGCAAAAAATAAAAAAAAAGTAAAGAATTAATGGTTCGATTATGTTTTCTTTTTTACCATGCACAATATTTTTCTTGAAATGAAAAGTATGCATTTATTCGGCCATAAAGTTAAAAAAATTTTCTTTACTTGTAGAAAAATGATGTGTTAAAGCTTTTTTAAACATTATTCAGGAAAATGCAGTAAGAAATTACTCACTGGTATACGCACGTGGAGGCAGAAAATCATTAAAATTGTTTTTCTAAATGCCATAATTTACACCTTGGTTTATGCAGTTTCAGAAAATAGTATGTAAAATATGGTTATATAAAAATCCTCACAATAACAAAGACTATGTACAAAGGTGAAACGTCACAGGTCACGGATACATCAATTTTGCGCAGTAGAGTAAATTATGTTTATGTTTATGTTTTTTGAAAATTTGTAGTTAAATAAAACACTCTAATTTGAAAAGTGAATTCACTCTAAACAGATATTGGTCGAATAGAGAGGGTTAGGAAGTTTAAGTATCTAAAGGAAATAATTTAAGAGAATGGTTTAGAATAATCTGCTATAGAAGGAAGGATTCATAAAATGAAAAAACCGTATGGTATAACTGAAGATATTTAAAATAAAAATATGTAAATATTATTTTAGATAACATTGATATCTGTTATGCATATCTATATATAAATATGCTTATCTTAGTATGCGAAAATAAGGCATTATAGTGTAGTAGTGAAGCCAGAATGCCTATATGGAACCAGAATCTCTTGAATTATAATTTAGACAAACTATAATTAATTAGAAGACGAATTATTAGGTAAATATTATGCCCACGACAAACTTTAAAAGGTTGGAAATTAAGAAGTAATGTTGAAATATATCAAATTATAGAAAATGTAACAGAAACACCGAGAAAACAAAATTATTATTTTTTGGACATTTATATAGAATGGACGACAATTAGTTAACAAAACAGATCTTCAAATATCTGTGGGGAAAGAAGTCAACATCAAGATGGATTAAAAAAGTCAAAAAGGTTTTGGAACCTTATATATGGAATATAAACACAGAAGAATCAATTGAAAGAAAAGTTCTTTTGGCCAAAAGTCATAAAAATGGAAGGAGTCCAGGGTATGAGAGAGAAAAACGCAGGTTCAATGTGGACTGAAGACAGGAAGAAGAGACATAGTGGAAAGAAGAAAAAATATTCGTGGAAAAAAGAAAAGAACATGGAATTCATATTAAACATACTGACACTTTACAGTGGTATGTTGTCAACAAGTTATGTAGTTAAAATATATGTATAACACAAACACACACACATATATATATACAGTATATATACATGTCGTTTCAGTACAGATTATATGTAGAATGTACAAAGATGAATATATAAACATTTTAATACAAACCCTGTACGATCTGAAGTGATAATATGAAGGGCCGACTGAGTCACTGGATGTGACGTCATGAGGAGGTGACACGTGTGTGTGTAGTTTAGTGGATGGATATGAGTTATGGACAACTACAAAGAAACAAAACAGTAAAATACAGGCCTCGGAAATGGCATTCCTATGAGGTATTAAACGACGGTGTTCCTAACTTGACCGTATAAGGAATGGGGGTATAAGAAAACAGTTCCAAGTTTTTAACTTCAATGAAAACTTAGAAGATCACAAATAACGATGGAAAAAATACTCAGAAAGAACGTCAGACTCCGGACTGGCCAAATAAGTCTGAAAATACAAATCTATAGGACACAGAGGCGTTCCGATTTATGCATCTTCCGAAGAACCGTACAAAATCGCAGAGGCAGAGACAGTCTGACGTTTCGCAGCAGCTGTACAAAGGTGAGCACTGGAACCAAACAACATGTTTTATCACTCTTCATTGAATGAATGAAGAAGCATTGTCAATAACATTAATAATATTACATAGTGTACCTGTTGACATTCTGCAGTGTAGTGTAATAACATTCAAATCTTCTGGTAAAAGTCCTGGTATTACCACATGACTCTGTGTGTGTGTGTGTGTGTGTGTGTGTGTGTGTACACACACAATATTTGTTTTAATAATTGTGTAATATATTCCAACGTGTGAGTTTTGGATATGAAATAATAATTTCACTTTTAACATATGATATCTTGTTAGCATGAGAATTGGTCAAAATAAAAGTTGCGTGTTGGAACATTGTAACATAGACAATAAGAATCATGTCAAAATTGTTAGATTACGTTGATTTATGACTGTATAAAAATGTGTTGTGAAGTAGTGCAAACATATGCATAGGCATATGGCGAGTGCTCGTGTGAATAACTGTGTTATGAAATAACAATAAAAAACGAATTTAATTAAAAACTTTTATGAAAATCAAGTATCCGACATGAGACTTACACCAGCCTGTGGATAAAGTAAAGACCTGTCTGGTTTTAAAATTGTTAATAATATAAAGAACCAAATATATGAGTTTTTCATAAAAAAGTTTTATCACCCACAAGAAAAGCAATAAAATTATACCGGTTTTATTTGCACGTTTCACATTCTTGATAAACAATTTCTTACAAGTAGAATGCTATCTAGACTGTAGCCGTAAGGGTGAGGGAAGTTTTGACCAATGGAACTGGCTAATATATCAGTTGATTTGATCCGTGATGGGATGTAAATCAGTCTAACTTAGAACTGAGAAGAAGCAGTCCCGTTACTCTATGACGTCCAATCGTTACCTCTGATTCAGTACGTTATGTCTGTCAGTAGTTTCGTACACTTGTAGTAAAGCGCGCGACTGAATAATCTGAAGTGCTAGTTCGGGAAAGTTCAAGATCGTCCATGTAGGCATTTATGAACACATCAAGTTGCCAGATCTATATAATTAAGTAATAATTAATAATTCCAACATTGTTCATAGAAGTACCCAACCCGTGAAACGACCCTGGAGCTTTAAAACAGGAGGAGATCCTGAAGAGAACCACAGGGGGAGCGGCGGTATCCTGACGTCTACCTGGAAGGAGCATCTGTCGACACTCATCAGGAAACGAGGACAAACACCGCATCATTCATCAAATCAGGAAACTAAATTATATATACCCATTTATACAAACTAAATAAATCAATAAAACAATTATAAATTAAAAAGACAGAGAAACGTATACGAATTAGAGTATGTAATTTGTCATTATAGTATAGGAAGAATTATTTTTAAGTATAAACTGAATATCAACAGACACTGTTCATTAATGTTTATTTACAGGTGAAGCAATAATTTATTTATTTAAACAAAACGCTTAATTTATTTTATTTGTATTAAAACTGTCTATTAGAATTTGTTGTGCAATCAGAAACTGTCGTAAATACTGCGCAATCTACAAATTAAGGAATATCTTTAATAAAGCTAAACCATTTCCATATCTACATATCGACTAATTTATTCTATGCGACCTTGTACAGCCCAATATACAGTATATATAATACTTGTTATATATAATAATTGTACTATATATGCAATATTTTAATATTCCAAATTTTTTTTTTTTTAATCTACCTGAGGTTTTATTTACTTGTAGTAAACATTAACGTAGTCATTATCATCATCATCATCATCATCTGCAAGGATTCAACCAAGGATGGTTTGTTCCGGTCTCAAACAGGCAAAGATTAGAACTGATCAGTCCAGCGCTTCCTCGGACATCTCACACCTCTCCGTCCCATCGGTTTATAGTTCTATAGCTGTTTGCGGATGTAGCAGTCATCCATTCAGCGAAGATATTTCCACCAATTCAGCCGATACTGGGCAATCCTGTCGAGTATACTCATAATATTCAGTTCCTGTCGTATATATATGTTTCTCCTATGACCATAAAGAGAATACCCTACCACGTGCCTGAGAAATCTCATTTCAGCCGCTTGGATACGACTAGCCTGGCCTTTTGTTAAAGTCCAATTCTCAGACCCATAAAGAAGTGTGCGAAGAGCACGCCTAAAAACCTTGTAGGATTTTAGGCGTGTTCCTTTACTTGCTGACTTAAGGGTTCGCCTAATGGTCCCACACATAAGGTTAAACTTATGCAACTTATTAACAACGTTGTTGCTTGTATTATATGACACACTGTAGCCCAGGTAATCAAAATTACTGCCTTGTTTTAGGACAATACCATCTATAACAATTTTTGCCCGTAAGGGATTAGTTCCACGAAAAGCCATCGCCTTGGTCTTAAGTGTAGATATTTGTAATCCAGAGTCTTTGCAGATTCGATTTAACAAATGTATGCCGATTTGCAATCTGTTTTCCAAGTCTGATAGAATAGCCTGATCATCGGCAGACAACAAGGTGTCAATGTAGAGTGACCAATTATAAAATAGTCTGGAAGACACATCTGCCAATTTTGTATTACATCCTCAATGTAGAAATTAAAAGAGACGATGATGATGGACACCCTTGTCGTACTCCACAATTGATCAGGCCAACTCCAGGAGCTGTTCTCAGTTTCCCTGCAATTAAGATTGTATTCTTTAAATAAAGACTCTGTATAGCTCTAATTTGATTTGTGGCATCTCATTGTTACCCATAGTTTGTTCCGATGCCCCCGTCAAACGCCTTGTCGAAGTCGATGGAAGCTATGTATGTGGGCAGCTGATACTTTCTACGCTTTTCAATGAGCTGGGCTATTGTAAGTATGCAATCTAAACATGATCTGCTTTTCGGAAGCCATTCTGTGCCTCTGAAAGCAT
The DNA here is from genome assembly GCA_034769895.1 of Magicicada septendecula. Classification (NCBI taxonomy): domain Eukaryota; kingdom Metazoa; phylum Arthropoda; class Insecta; order Hemiptera; family Cicadidae; genus Magicicada; species Magicicada septendecula. The sequence continues at coordinate 20,117,565 of CM068372.1, forward strand.
GATGTCTATTATTGCATTCAGCAGTGTTCTTAATATAGACGAATATAATTTATATGAAGTATTAAGAAGGCTGACCCCTCTGTAGTTCGTGCAGTCATTACGATCACCTTTCTTGAATATGGGAATTACCTTTGCAAACCTTTGCAATCCGCCAGTCATCAGGAACATGTCCAGTGGTCCAGCATTGATTAATGAACTGCAGCAAACGATTATGCAGCAAGGTTGCTGCTCACTTTATAAGCTCCACGTTCACCCCATCAGTGCACTGGTTTTCTACTTTCTACAGCGCTGTAGAGCAGGTGACAATTTATCCATTGTTATTGGGTCCACAAAATCACTGACATCAGGAAAGGTTGTTTCTTCCAGTTGATCCCGTGTCCAGAGCTACTTATAGTATTCAAACCATTGTTGTTTTGAGATATTAATGATCTTCAGTAAGTTAAACGTAGTGCATCGATTATTTTACTTTTACCTGTGTTCTGACGCACAACAAATTTGTAGACTATATTCTATTACACGTTTTGAGGTAAAAGTCAGGTCATTCAGTCAGGTATCCTCATTTGTGTATTGACCTGGTACGATATTTTTGTTTCTATGAAAGAGAAATGTCTCTGCGCTCTTTTGTTTGCAGATGATCAGGTTTTCAATGATAATATTAAAATTTTTTTTTCGATGGTAGGTGAAAATTTCTATAGACACTAGGAACCCCTTAGTTACTAGTAGTGTGGAACTCTAACCCACTAAAAACACCTCCCTTAATGCTACAACTGAGCAAGCTCATCCACCAGCTCCTTCTTCATGTTCCCTTCACGGGTGATAGGGTAAAGTCCAGTGGCAAATCCCAAGATTATTCGTTCTTTCTCTCACATAAAGTTTTATGGATCTATACATATTAATTGCTTTCTTTTGGGATACCAGATCATGTGGATTCTGTCTTTTGAGTCGCCTCAGGACGTGTGGAGCTTCTTCCACGACTTGTAGCATTAATGGTTATCGTGGACCTGTAGCCTCTGATCACGTTTGTCTCCATGTTTTGGTATTATTTCGCTGACATATGCTACATAGAGGTCTCTGCGTAGGTTGTCGTTCCTTATATACCAAGGGGCGTTTACTTTTCTTCTGAGAATTTTGTTCTGAAATGTTTGTATTGAAACGTCCCCCTGAATTTTTATAAAATTTTTTGTTCAGTTTTTTTTTGTTTAAAATTTTATTTTTATTTTATTTTTTTTCAGGGGTCGTTACTTAATTACTAAAACTAGACGGAAGAAAAATTGAGTTGAGCCCATCGTGACAGGACTTGCAAAAAAAAAACTTGCAAACGATAACAGCTTTTTTTTGTGTTATCTTGTTATAATAATAACATCTTTATTACAATATGCACGGCTATATTTTCCACTATCATTAATAAACGTGCATCTCTCCAATATTGAATAAAAAATATTCAATGTCATCTCGGCTCAATCTACATTGCTGTACAAACTATTATATTGATTCTGTTTCACTAACTCCACGTATACTTAATTTTAAAATATTTCTCTTTCAAAAACAGGGCTATAACAAAATCCTATTTTAATTATTTCCTCATTTCAAACCCCGCTCTTACTACTACCTGGACCGCTCCGTATGATACCACCCAAAATATAATTATTGTCAGCCATCAACTTCAACCTAATTACAACAACACATTACCACATTTTCACACAACCTCACAACAAAAGAAGAGGAAAAACTTGAGTCGCATCAAGCGGCTTCAGGGTTCTCAAGTGGCTTCAGGGCTCCCTAACGAAGCGCGAGGGGAAGGGGAAAACGAAAGGCAGAGCAATCTCCCCAACACAAGAAAACAAACGACAACGTTAGTACCAAATGTACATACATAAATAACAACACACGATACAAATTAATACAACTAGAATAAATAACATTTGTTAAAAAACATAGATATATATGTGTTGCAGAAGCAACATTCCGGACGGAGAATCCCAAATAATTCACACTTCAAAAGACAATACACAAGTGACATATGTGGCTCGACCACACCGCACTCCGCAATATTAATTTATAATTCTTTTTATTTTTATTTCGAGCAGAATAACTCCGTAATATGGAAACAACCGAACGATCGATCGATCACGCAGACAGTACAATCATAATGATAATACTACAACCCTTCAGGTTAATACGACACGTTCTAACAGATCCCGACCAACTCCAACAGGTCTGACAGCGTTGGGCAATGTAAAAATTTTGATACCCTAAACATGCTCAAAAGCCCCAAAAGAAAACCTAGATACTCAACAAATCGTGTAAATGAGCGTGTGACCTTGACATAGTTACATACATATATACATGTTGCGTCAGGGTTACATACCAAGAGTCATATACACAAAACAACATTAACATTTCATAAAACAATTAACATAAACAACACCAATAAAAACTTTCCCTTCACTCATTTCCTTAATCAAAACTCAACAGATATACACATTATTGCACTCTCCCCCACTGCCCCATAATCTATCTCAACTGCCCAAATTACTTGCAAGTCCTGTCACTATTCAGCCCATCGATCTTAACCACGCTCTGATCTACCATTGAAACGTCCCCCTGAACTTTTTATAAAATTTTTTTAAGTTTTTTTTGTTTAAAATTTTTTTTTATTCATTTTTTTTTTCAGGGGTCGTCACTTAACTATTAAATCTAGAACTGCGGTCTAGACGGAAGAAAAATTGAGTTGAGCCCATCGTGACAGGACTTGCAATAAAACACTTGCAAACGATAACAGCTTTTATTAGTGTTCTCTTGTTATAATAATAACATCTTTATTACAATATGCACGGCTATATTTTCCACTATCATTAATAAACGTGCATCTCTCCAATATTGAATAACAACAAATTATTCAAACACATTTAAGTGCATTGCCTTCACATAAGCTGACATCACTAAGTATTAACCTTTATTCACATGACTTTTCTAAATAAGTTCTAATAAACAATTACTAAAGGTTGGATCTGCAGATACTCTATGAATTAAACTGACCCTCAAACAATGACACATCATGCCTAACAAGAACATGTAATGCCGTTTTATATTTGCCAAAAAAATATTTCTCTTTTCCTTTTAAAATAAATTATGCATCACAGGATTAATACATGTATATATAGATATATATATCTTGATACTATCACCATGCCTTAGACACACCAGTTGCCCGCTTAAGAAAAAATTTAAGGTGTTATACTACAAGAATTATACTGGCCTAATTCTGTAACAGCCCCTAATAAGGACCTGTACACACAAGAAGATTTAGGAAGGAACTACTCCATAGTTATTATCAATTGTTAAGTACAAATTGTTAATGACATTTTATCTTCATAAGAAACAGTTAATTCAACTGCCCAACTACCAATTTTAAATTATGCTAGGTTACTAATCACGACAAAAGGCAAATGGTGTGCTATAAAATATAGCATAGTAATTGACATTCTTCAACAGGTAGATTCTTTAACTCTTTAATTACACTAGTCACTATAAGTCCACCGGACATGCTATAACAGACAGTTGGTCATTGAACATCTAAAATTACGGTTTGTGAAGATGTCTTCCATTTCATGTTTTAACTTCAATAGATTGCTGTTTTTTTTTGTGTTTTGTGGATTAAAATATAGGAAAAGTCCCACCTATGCTTAGACGCTTTATTGTTACCCAGAATGCGCGCTGACGTTGACTATGGTGTAACCACTGGTGTCTCCGAAATCCTGTGCTTCATTTCTTCGTTAGGGCAGTCATTTTGGGCTGGCAGTGTGGGGATTTCTCGAGGTCTGACGGCATTGGGGTGGTGCTGCGATAGTCTGCAGGTGACGACCGATGTTCTGTCCCCATCTTCGTTGTCCCCTTTTCCCTCACGGCTAGGCGGGAACCCTGGAAAACATTTTATTTGTAAGTAGCCGTCAGGAAAAAATACCCTCACACAATTCTTTCTAACCCCAGTAAGCACAGATCACAGACACACACTGTCACAATTCCATTCCGAAAATTAAGTGTCAATATAAATATTACTCCTCACAATTTCTCTTTAAATTATCAACTTTTAGAATTAAATTATTTTTAACCTTAAATCTTTATTACTTTACATTGGAATATAGTTCTAACGGCAAGTTCTCTTTAGTTTTCATACAAGCAAAGGCAAGTCGGCAACGTGCTCTTAACCATCCCAGACGCAACACACACAAAAAGACGTACATATATCATAATATAATACCCCCGCAAGCGCTTAGTTAATTAATATTAAAGCAACACTTTGGCTCACCTGAAGCTCTTTAAATGATCACGAACTCAGTTCAAAAGATGAATCTTAATTCATAACGCCGCCAGACCAGCAGTCAGACTGAAATTGCTTTCAACAAACAGAAAACGTCTTCACTTCATACACTATCAGCCTAAAAATAAGAAAGAATTTAGTAAAGACATACGTGTGGATTGTTGCCCTATCCGGGAATGAATCTTGGACAATTTGATAAAGTGACAGAAAAGACTCCAAGCATTTGAGACCTGGTGCTACAGAAGAATATTCAAGATAAGTTGGAGGGAGAAGATAACGAATGGGGAAGTCTTTAGAAGAACTCGGGAGAAGAAGAGCTTTCTACGAAATTTAGAAGGCAGAAGAGCTAATTTTATAGGGCATATACTACGACACAATGGGTTGGTTAAGAGAATAATAGAAGGAACAATTGAAGAGAAGAATCACAGACGACGACTCCGTTCAGACTGCATGAAACAGCTTGTGGTCGATACGAACTGCACAACATATTGTGAGTTGAAAGGAAAAGTAGAAAAGCATGATGAATGGCGAGCTGCTGCCAACCAGCCTATGGGCTGCTAATCAAGAAGATATTACTTACATGTTTATCACGTTTACATGTTTATGTTACATGTTAAATAATCCGCTGAGCCGTTTACCTGCGCCGCAAGCAGCATAGGCTACACCTGGCACAAAGAATAGGTCTATTACCGGTGTCCGTACAGTTTCTTGAAGTATCCCCTTCATGGCTGTGCATGTTATTTTTCCCGTATACGAAGTTTAATCAGAAAGTTTGCGAAGTTTTTGTTTATTTGAAAAAATAAGCATAGGTTTATCTAGGTTTACAATGTTCACTTCAACACAGCATCAATCGGTCATAACACAACTATGCCAACTTTTTTTCAGACTTAAAAACGGTTCTCGAATGCAGTCTTTTGTGTAGCCTTCAGCTCGCTCAGCGATTTTCTTTTTACGCATTCAACAGTTACGAAACATTGTCCTTTTGTAGTGCTTTTCCTTCTTCGGAGGAAGAAAGATCATGTTGGTGCAAATATGGCGATTACGGCGGTTGCGGCGTCCGTACAAAGTTTTGTTTGCGTAAAATTCTTGAAGAAGCGTTGAGTGCTACATCATAGGCGTGACTGTCCTTCCGTTTCGTCGTTGCTTAACGTCACACGTATGACGTAAAATGCCGAAATAATGTTTTCTTTATTTATTGTTGCACCTAATGATAAAAGATAATTGGAAACAAATCTACACTCCACATATGATTATCATGATCTTCAATTTGTTCACGAGTATCTTCAAAGACTTGACCTGCTTGTTCATGTTTGTCAGAAGCCAGCTGAACACATTCTCCAATAGAGACCAGTTTCAGTTGGAAATTTCACTGTGCGACATCTACAGTTCAGTGGTAGAACTAAAACCTTTCTGCGCTGCAAGACGTATATTTCGCGTGAACACAAGTTAATTTCCATATATATTTATCACTTTATTCACTTTTTACCAGCTGTTTGAAATTTACCTGTAACGCGTGTTTTTAAAGTGCACAAAATCAAACATCGTGTTGTGACGAATTCTCTGTTAAAAAAGTTTTAGCGCCAATGGAAAATAAAAATAAAAAAATTCTGAATGTGTAAAGTAATCAACATGCTAAATATTTGTTTGGTGCAAGAAGGAAAACATTCCTGGAATGTGTCGCTTCTGACTCTCAATATGTTATTAGTGTACTGTGTACTTGCTACAGTACGAGGGCCAGACGAAAAGTTCGCGGAGCGACATCTATAGCTCAGTGATAGAACTAATATCTTTCGTGTGCTGCAAGACGTATATTTCGCGTGAACACCTGTTAATTTCCAGATATATCTGTCAATTTATTCACTTTTTACCAGCTGTTTGAAATTCTCCAGTCACGGGTGTTTTTAAAATGCAGAAAATCAAACATGGAATTGTGATGAATTCTCTGTTAAAAACGTTTTAGCCCTAATGGCAAATCAAAATGTGTTAGAAGACGCTGCGCCAACAGAAACAACGGTAAGTGGGGCAAACTTGAGTTTAAACGTGGTCGTACAAGCACTGAAGACTATCCCAGCAGTGGACGTCCAAAGAGTGCAACAAAAAATGGCGTTATTGAAAAAATTTTAGAAGGTGTTGGAAGACCACAGGTTGAGAAGTGGATGACGTTGCTGAAATCATAGGCATCTCATATGAGCGTCTGCATCATACTTTAACTCAAGAACTTGGTGTGAAAAAGCGTTGTGCAAGACGGCTGCCGCATCTGGAGTTGTTGCATTTCTTGGATATCTAGTGACGGCGGAGATCATCTTCAGTGCTCGTACGGCCACTTTTAAACTGAAGTGCCTGCTTACAAACTTTTGGTTTTGAAGTTGCAGTATCTCTTACATATTTACAATTTTGTTCTGATTTTCCGTTGGCGCTAAACAATTTTTAACAAACAATCGCAACACAATGTTTGATTTTTTCAAGACTGTTTTTCAATCTGAAGACTGGCCTTCAGATCGAAATCACTACAACAGCCCGGGATCACCCGAGAGGTCGAAAGCGGTCGTCCCGAGTTCACATAGTGTACTAGCGATTGCAACAATTTTGTGTGTTCACCTTACATACGTTTTACATATGCGACATGCATTCTGAAAGGTTTCAGTATGAATTAACGTATAACTTATTTGTATTTCTATTAAAATGCTTTTCGATTGTTGTAATGTTTGTGTACGTAATCAGACGTTTTGCAGGTAATACAGAAAACTATTAATGAATAAGTTTTAACCTTCTTCTTCTTCTCCTCTTGAAGGATAAGGTTATATTAACCTGTTCCGGCATACATCTCATCCTCGGACGACCCACGGCTCTTCTACCAATGGTTTTATAGTTCAGTGCCGCTTTCGGCAATCGATCCTCTGTCATCCTTTGCAGATAATCCCACCATTCTCTTGTGTAAATTGTAATCATTTCATTTATGTCTTTAACTTAGAATTATGCTCTGATATCTTCATTCTTTATTCTATCTTGCAATGTATAATTTTAAGTATTTCGAAGAAACAGCATTTCAGCACTCTGAAACTTGCCGCTTTCCTTTTTTGTCATGACCCACACCTCACTCTCATAAATGTGGACATTGCAAATAAAATCTAATCCTTGTGCTGTGTCTTCTTTATTTCTAAGACTTCTTTGAATTATACCACAACTATTCCTAAATTTATTTATTTTCTCTCTTATATCATATTCGGTCGAAATATTTGAAACGGCTCACTTGTTCTAAACTCCTGTTGATTTTAAATATCTTAGCCCTCACTGGAGATTTAACTTTAAAATTCATGGTAAATTAGTAAATTTAGAATTTTAAATTCTGTTTTTTTCTTTTTTTTTTTAATTTGTTCTTTACATTGCTGAATAGGCTATAAATATTTCTACGTTGAGATTATAGATAATAGATATACATGATATTCGATCTGTACAAGAAGTCGCACGTAAATAAAGTCATAGTCCCTAAAGAGTATTTTATTATGCAGAAAAAAGTTAAACACGACGACAAGTGTGCACTTTGTCAGAGATAAAAAAAAACAACTGATTGTCGGTGACCTTGGGCGTAATTTACGGGCACCGCGCTTTGAAAATAACCCTCACGCGCATGCAGATTGTTGATACAATGATAAAAATTGTATGTACAGACAGAATTGTTGTCTGTGTTTGCACCACAAATAATGAACACTGTTTTATGACGTTATTTGGTGAAACTGCAGAAACAGAAGCTTGTAAGTGGTACCAACGCTATAATGTGCTCGTCGGTTTTATATTATTTAAATAAAACTAATCGTATAATTTAAAACTGTTTAAATAAAATAAATAGAAACATCCAGTTTACTCTTGAAACAGAGGTGGATAACAAGATAAACTTTCTAGATTTAACCATCACTCGACAGATGAATAAACTAAACTTCAACATTTATAGGAAACCGACTACCACTGACACCACAATACACGCAGACTCTCATCATCCTCTTTCACATAAAATGGCAGCGTACAATAGTTTCATTCATAGATTATTGACAATTCCTTTGGATGATAATGACTTTCGTGATGAGCTAAATGTCATAAAATATATCGCGGTTGCCAATGATTACAAATAGTTTGACAAAGTGTTGAGAAATCATGAAAAAAGAATGCTTAAACACCGAATAAACAACAACATGCAAAAAAATTTTATATCTACTAATTACACTAGCCTTATGCCTAAGGTTTTGTCTTCTATATTGAATAATAATTGTTTCACTATTTCATTCAGGACTAATAATAAGTTACTGGATATTCTCAAACCGAAAAAACACACGCCTCCAGAAGAAAAAACTAGCATATATAAGTTAACGTGCAATGATTGCGAGTGCTTCTACATTGGACAGACTGGGAGAGGTTTCCTTAAACGATTTCGAGAACATTTACCTAAGAAAATAAAAAACATTGACAACATCAAATCAAATTACGCCCGACACCTGACTTCACACAATCATAATTACACAGATTTCAGTTCCAATTTAATACTGTTACATGTGTGTAAGAAGGGCCGTTTCATGAATGCCTTGGAGGAATTTGAAATTTACAGTGCATATGCAAACCCAAGGAGTCGCGATATCGTGTTAAATGACCACCTGAACTTTGTATCCAACCGATTGTACGATACCGCCTTGAGTCTGCTCGCTGGGGCTACGATAAGGTATTTTGAGACCCATTATTGCATCATTATCAATTGTGGCTCTACAGCCCTTTGTGGGTCTTGGCCTGTTCCAAGAGTCGACTGGATTCCTCCCTATTGCATACACTGGCTTTCCAGTTTCTTATGTTCAGCTTTCCCAGGTCCTCCTCTATCTGGTCTTTGAATCTACTTCGGGGTCTTCTCCTTCTTCTACTACCATTGGTTTCTGGTAAAAAATATGTTCCGTAGGCTGTCCTTCCTCCATTCTCTCCATGTGTCCAATCCACCTTAGCCTGTGTATTTTGATTATCCTGACAACGTCCGGCTGTTTGTAAAGATGGTATAGTTCATAATTATAGCGCCTCCGCCACATTATATTTTCTTGCACTCCTCTAAAAATTGTTCTTATACTTGATCTTTCTTAGCAACCTAGAAGTCTCTCTTTATTTTTTGTCAGTGTCCAAGTTTCTGAAGCATATTTCAGCACTGGCCTGATAAATGTTTTGTAGATTTTGCATTTCGTACTTCTTGAGACGAAGCTAGATATCGGTTGTTTTTTAATCCATAATATGTTTTATTTGCAAGATATGTTCTTCTTTTTATTTCAGAGTTGATGTCGTTTGTGCTGTTTATCTGTGAGCCAAGATATATGAACTCTCTTACTGCCTCTATATTTTTGTGCCTATTTCAAGGTTTTGAAGGTTTGGGTTTAATGGTAGTTTGTTGGCAGCATACATATAATTTGTTTTGTCTAAGTTTATCTGCAGTCCAATTTTACTTGAGGCTTCCTCTAATGCTGTAAAGCACTAATGAGATCTCGTTTTGTCTTGGCAATTAGATCAATATCGTCTGCGTATGCTAAAAGTTCTATACGTTTTTTTAGGATCGTACCTCTTCTGTTTATTTTGGAATCTCTTATCGCTTTATTAGTGCCAGAGCCCTATTTTCTCAAATCTATAAAAGATAGATATCTGAAATTTTAGCACGCAGGTTAGCACATTGCACTCTTCAAAAGTTACTAAAATTATAAAGATAACAAATTTTTTTTGTTTTATATAATTTTTTATGTTTTACTCTAAACATTTGCATACGAAAAGCATACTTAATATTTTTTTATGTTTTCATTTTTCAGTGAAACTACATAATTCTAGTAGTGTAGTTATATCTTTACTAACTCAATAGCCACAAAAACATCAGCTTTATAGTTTAATTTTTTCTTGTAATCATGGATCATTTATCTAAAAAAGTAGATTTTGAGAAAAACGATTTTAAAGTTTTAAAACAGATTTTTATTGTTTTACCTGATTTAATATATTCTAGCTCCATACTCGGGGTCTTCAATTATGTCTATTTGGTCCTCTAGTTTTTCCTAGTTGACTGTCTATTCTTCTTCATCAATTTATCTACAGCTGTGTCTGCCTGAATCATTCATTCGAAGTCGATATTTTTCATCACCTCAACGCTATTCGATCCTTAATTTTTGTCAGACTTGACACTTGCTTATATCACCTTTATTGAAGGTCAACACATCATCATGTATATCCAAAACCAAGGTATCCAGTTCAACAAATATATTTTTTGGCCAACTATTCCAGTTAATTCGGTTTAGCTACTCGTTTCCATTATGTGTTCTACAATGAAGAGGTTTTTGTAACAAATTAGAATGACTCAGATCAGCAAATATTGGCTTGTAACCATTAGTGTTAATACAAAATTTCCCTTTTTAAACACAGAAATTCTCTTTCTAATGGTAAAAACTGCATGTCCCTACGATTTGTTATAAGGGAATTACAGGTTTGTAAAACCGGTAACATTATCAGCACTTTTGACACAACTTTTGCAACTATCTTTATTCTTTTAAAAATCATTAAACATTTATTATCACGCATATTCACAGAAAATTGTAATCAAATTACTCAGATAATATTGAATATTTTTTACAGACAAAAAACCGGAAATCGATTTTTCGGTCGATTCTCCGGTTACGAGTGCCATTATTTATTTTGGCCTTCTTTTCGATGGATGGCTGTGTGAAGACTGTCGATTTTAAGGGACCTTTTCTCAGCAGTCGTGCTCCTGGAACAGTGATTGCTCTTGCACTGCATTCACGTGGACGTAAACAGTTGCAATCCCAATAAGTCCTGCTTTTGTTAAATTTGTTCTTATATCAAACCACGAATCCATCGGTAAGTAACTTATTACCCGCAATTTCTATTAAAGACTTCATTTTGTAGAAACAGAGGTTGAAATGAGCAACTTGTTAATTTACTACTTCAATGTTCACCATCAATATCATCGTCAATTAATTAACCAAGGATGGTTTGTTCCGGTCTCAAACAGATAAAAATTAGAGCTGTTCACTCCAGCACTTCCTCGGACGTCCCACACCTCTCCGTCCCCTCGGCTTATACTTCAATAGGTGTTTGGGGATGCGGCAGTCATCCATTCGGCAAATAAGTATGTTCCCACTAATTCAGCCGATACTGAGCGATCCTGTCGAGTAATCTTGTAATATTCAGTTCCTGCAGTATATCTGTGTTTCTTGTATGATCATGGAGAATAAACCCTGCCTGAGAAATCTCATTTCAACCGCTTGGTTGCGATGGCCTTCCGTTCAAATCCAATTCTCAGGCCCATAAAGGAGTGTGGGAAGGGTCATCACCTTGTAGAATTTTACGCATCTTCCTTTACTTGCTGACATGAGGGTTTGCCTAATGGTCCCGCACATAAGTTTTAACTTATGCAACTTCTTCACAACGTCGTTGCTGGCATTATAAAATACGCTGCATAAATAGACATATTCACTAACATATTTCCTCAAATAATCCAAGTCGTTTCTACAAATTAAAACCAACCCAATTCTGATTTATTAATTTTATTACTTCCTGACAACGCACTGCCTCTTAAGGGTGGGTCTTTGTGCCACCTGTCGCAGTTTGCGTGTGAAATTGAGTTGTGGATGTTCAGGTAGTTCTGTGCGTCTTGCGTTGTGTGTTCAATGTGTCTGTATGTATGGTGACTTATACATTTAATGTTTTTTAACCTTTATTTATTTACTTTTGTTTGTTAACTATTTATTATGTAAATACATTTGTGTGTTTTGACTCTCTGTCGGTCGTTGCTCAGAGTATTGTTTTCTTATTTACTTTTGAATCGGTCATAAGGACACCGCTTGCCAATTTAAATTCGTTATTTCTTGTTCTTTTCTTTTCCTCCAACATTCTTTCATCTTTTTACTGTCTCTGTTTCCTGTCTTCAGTCCCCTTTGAACCTGCGTTTTTCTCTCTCCTACACTGGACTCCTTCCATTTTTAATACTTTTGCCCGAAAAACGTCTCTTTCAATTGCTTCTTCTGCTTTTATATTATTCTTTTTCTAAATCCTTTTGGACTTCTTTAATCCAACTTGATGCTGACTTCTTTCCCCACACATATTTGAAGATCTGTTTTGTTAACCTATTTTCCTCTATTCTATATAAATGTCCAAAAACTAATAATCCTATTTTTCCTAATTTTTCTGTTATATTTTCTACGCTTTGATGTATTTCATCATTACTTCTTAATTTCCAAACTTCTGAAGTTTTTCGTGGGCCTAATATTTTCCTAGTAATTTGTCTTTCCAATATTTCTAGTTTGTCTAAATTATAATTCAATACTATACAGTCACTTGCATATAGGCATTCTGGCCTCACTACTGTACCGTAATGCCTTATTTTCCCATTTTTAGATATGCACATTTACTGTAAATATCTTTAGTTATACCATATGCTCTTTCCATTTTATGAATTATTTCTTCTATAGCAAATTTTTTTTGAACCATGCTCTTGAATTATATTCCCTAGATACTTAAATTTCCTAACCGTCTCTATTCGACAAATAGAATCCTTTCTAAATATCACTATAATATTGACGACTCGGAACACAAAGTTTTTTATAAGTAAAAACGTAAAGTTTTACCTTACAGCCTAAACCGGCTTTCACCTATAGAAGGCTTCATCAGAGGCTGTCGTTAGTAGCGCTGCTCGTCTTGTTGTTGGCGACGAGAAAGTGTTTCGAAAGATTGAAGCTGTGTGTGTGTGGTGAGATGTGTTCGAATAATGCGTGCGATTTGAATTGTGTCTGTTCGTTTAGGATGTCGTTTTTATTTGTTTTTGTGTGTTTGTATATTTCTAATTGTTCTAGAGTGTCTAGTTTTCGGCCTTTTGTGTGTACGTGTAGTATGTTCATGTTATTGTCGATGTTTTTATATGTGTGGTTTGCTTCAATGAGGTGGTTTGCGAAGGTAGATTCTGTAGTGGTGTGGAGTGCTTTTGTGTGTTCAATGTATCTCTGTTTGAAGCTACGTCCTGTCTGGCCTATGTAGAATTTACTGCAATTTGAACAATTTAGTTTATATACACCGGGTAGATCGAATTTGTTTTGTGCTTTGGGCATGCGTTTTGATAGTGTGTGTTCTGTTTTGTTAGTAGTTTTGTAAGCGATTCTGTATCCTGCTTTTTTGAATTTGTGGGCAATTTTTTCTGTTTGTTTGTTGATGTATGTTAGTGTTATGAATTTGTTGTTTTCTGTCTTTGCCTGTTGTTTGTTTTGTGTTTTGTGTAGGAGTTTACTGACTATTGTTCTGTCATAACCGTTAGATTCTGCTAGATATTTTATCGTGTTTAGTTCGTCTTTGTAGTCTATTTCATCTAAGGGGATGTTGTTAAATCTATGTATCATGGTTCTAAAAGCAGCTAGTTTGTGTTGTATTGGGTGATTGGAGGTGTTGTGTATTAGTGTGTCAGTTGTAGTTGGTTTTCTGTATATACTGAATTTGTGCCTGTGTTCTAGTTTTGTGATGGAGAGGTCTAAGAAGTTTATGGTATTGTTGTGTTCGTATTCGGCAGTGAAGGTTATGTTTTTATGTATTTTGTTTATGTGCGTTAGTAACTGTTCACATTGTCTTTTGTTTCCCCTGTATAGTATTAGAATGTCATCAACGTATCTGTGCCAATATAGTATTTTATGTGAGTGTCTGTCATTGTTTGTGAGTATTTTTGTTTTTTCTAAGTGTTGGAGGAAGACTTCTGCTAGAATGCTGGATATGGGGGAGCCCATGGGTAGGCCATCGTTCTGTGTGTAGTATTTATTGTTATAAGTAAAGTAGTTTTGTTTTGTGATAATGTTCAGAGTTTCTGTTATTTCATTGATAAGTTCGTCTGGTGTGTTGTTCTGTTTGAGTTTGTTTTGTAGGATGGTGATTGTTTCAGAGATGGGGATGTTTGTGTACAGGTTTTTAATGTCAAAGGAGGGTAATGTGGCGTTATGGGGGATGTGTATGTCTTTATTTTTGTTACTAGGTCAGTGTTGTTTTTTACTGCAATGTTGTTGTCTATTTGTGTGTGTTGTCTAATAATTTTGTCTAGATATTTTGCCAGTTTGTGTGCAGGGGCATTACGGTAGTTGATAATGGGGCGGATCGGAATGTCTTCTTTATGGATTTTGGGAAGCGCTTGGAGTGTAGGTGCTGATGGTCGGATTTGTTTCATGTAGGGCTTTTGTTTATGTGTCATAATGTGTTTGGCTTTGTTGACTATTTGTTTTACTGAGTTTTGGTATCTGTCGGTGGGGTCGTGTTTTAGTTCTGTGATGTTGTTCTGTTCTATGAAGTCTTGTACTTTTTTGTGTAGGTTGTCTGTGGGGATAATTACAGTCGTGTTGCCTTTGTCAGCTTTTACAAATGTGATGTTGTGTTTGTGTGCCTTTTCTCTCAGTTTGATGGCTGTGTGTATTTTTTTTATGATGTATTTTATGGTGAATTCTTTCATTTTTTTATTGTTTATTTTTTATTTTCCGTATTTTAGTTTTGTTTTTACCTGAAGACGGCTACCAATTTGTTCTGCAGTAGAAACGTAGCCTTTTCAAGGAAAAGTCGTCCTTACTGGTAGGCCTAACGTTAATAACCCGTTAGAGATGTTTATCTTTAAAAATATTAACTCTGCTTATATTCAGCATCTACTCGGAAGATACTTTTAGAGAAGCTTTAAAAGAATGTGATGTGGGAATCTCTCAGAACGGTAAAATAATAAATAACTTAAGTTGTGCGGATGATAGCGTCATCTTCGCAGGTAGCTATGAGGTGCTGCAACAACTAATAAACATAAGGCAGTCGTGATATAAGGCAGCCGTAGATATGGTCTAGACATCAATGTTAATAAAACGAAGGTAATGATTGAATCTAGGAACAAGTTCGCAAACTGCACCCTTAATATAAACCAAAGGCCAGTTGAACGTGTAAGAAAATTTACATATCTTGGTACTATAGTCAATGAACAATGGGGCCACTCAAGAAATAAAGAGCAGAATTGAAAAGGCAAGAGTAGTGTACTCTAGAATGAGCAGTTTATTCAAAAGTCACGATTTAACACTAAACGCAAAGATGAAACGTTTACGCTGCTACGTATTTTCAGTCCTCTTCGCCGTGTAGAATCTTGGATTTTGACTGAAGCTACAACTAAAAAATTTGAATCTTTCGAAATGTGGCTCTACCGTAGAATACTGAGCATTTCATGGACAGCACATATAATTAATGTTGAAGTTCTTAGAAAGATGAAGAAAGGAACGGAAGTTATAAACACAGTGAAGATAAGAAAGCTTCAGTACCTAGGAAATTTCATGAGAAATTAAAAAAGATTTTACTTATTGCAGTTCATACTAAGGGAAAAGTACTCGGAAAGAGAGGAGTTGGGCGCCCGAGAATATTATGGCTGAGAAATTTAAGGACCTGGTTTGGTATGAACACAACTGACTTATTCCGTGCAGCAGTGCAGAAAGTTAAAATAGTCTGTATGATATCCAACATCCGAAACGGATGGGAACTATCAGAAGAAAAACTTTCAGAACCAACAATCGTGGATAAGGTTTTTATTTTTGACGTAACCAATACTGACTTAATGCTCTGTTCTTTATTATTGTTTACAAAAACGTGTGTACACTATTTTGCAATGCTGTTCAACACGTCGCACACATTACGCTTTGCTTTTGTACATAAGCTGCGGTATTTCTGAGTATTTCTAAGTAACCGTGTTTTTTACACTATTTACAGAAGTTGTACAAACAAACTCGTCAAAGCGTTGTAATTATGGTATTCAGAATTCAGTATTTTTAACTTTCTACCTGACAAGTGCAATATAACTTACGCGTATCAGAAAGTATTTTATTACTGTGTTTTTCTCCGTAATGTTTAAACAGATTCAAAGCATGAAATTGGTGGCACATGCAAAGGGCATTTTTTTAATTTTTATAACCGTAGAAGTGCATACTTTTCCATTTCAAGAAAACTACTGCGCACCGTAAACGAAACTCATAGATTGCCAAGGCTTTCACGGCCAGCTTCAACAAAGTTGGAAACATTATTTATTTGCCGGGTCGTTAGGCTGTGGTCGACATTGTTTGGCAGTGGTCGACATTGTTAGGCCATGGTCTACCGTTTGTGTTTACAGATGATTCGTCCCAAAATCTAAGGCCATCTTCAGTCATCATCATCATCATCTTCACGGAATAAACCAAGGATGGTTTGTTCCGGTCTCGAATAGGCAAAAATTACAGCTGGTCACTCCAGCGCTTCCTCGGGCGTCCCACACTTCTCCGTTCCCTCGGCTTATAGTTTCATAGTTGTTTGGGGATGCGCCAGTAATCCATTCGGCAAAGATGTTTCCATCAATTCCAACCGATACTGGGCGATCCTGTCGAGTATACTCATAATATTCAGTTCCTGCCGTATGTGTTAGTGTTTCTTCTATGATCATGGACAGTATACCCTGCCACGTGCTTGAGAAGTCTCATTTCAGCCGCTTGGCCTCTTCAGTAAAGGAAGTAATTGGCACGGTGTGCGCCATGAGGTAGAGACTGTGTTTTGCCTAAGAAGGCCCACTTATACCACTTATATGAACCCTTATGCCATTACGATCTAAGCTAGAAAGTAGCATTGACAACAGCTTCAAGTGCTATCCCATTGGCTCGAAGCACAGCATGCCAAATCCTTTTCAATATGAGGCTTTCTTCCCTTCGATTCATAACGGCGGAACCATGTTTGAAGATCTCTACGGACTCCGTGTGCAGCCGAGGGTAGTAGGCCCTCCACGAGGACAAGATCTTGATCTCCTCAAAGAGAACCAACGTTGGAGAGTGCATGATCGGCCACCGCAGACTTCTCCGGCTGCCTCAAGCGAGAACAGCGGCTGTGTTCACCAACGCGTGTGCTGTCGCTGCTCATCGTTGTGCAGATGTACACTTCGTCGCAGTGTACACGCCTGCCAAAGATAGCGGATCTCTTGCGCCCTTCACCGGTCTCAGAAACTGTTGTATCTTTCCTGTCGCCTGCTACATGTTTCTCACGAAACATTAGCTGACAAAAAGAGTCGTTAAAAAAAAAAACACAGGCACCACGAAACTCCTGTAGTAAACGTGTTCAGATTCGCGTTAACGCGTGAACGACCATTTAAGGACATGGGAATGTTATCTGGAGAGTTCCCACGGACCCAAGGACTGCCTTTACGCGTGTTACGTCATTACAGAACGTTCTGCATGTTTCCCGGCTATCCCAGCAGAGCGCAGCTGTAATGTTTGTGTGGGTACGTGACACTTAACATGCGAGGCAGTGTTACGTCATACGGAACAATCTCATACATTCGACAGTGTTGTTCGACTGCTTCTCAACTAGCACATCGGTGGGTGTTTCTGCCAAGGACGCGCTGACGTATCATGTAGAATTTTCGATTGCTTGTCAAGGACGCACATTATGGAACCCTGCAGACTATAAATAGCCTACACCTGCCGCTTAGTTTTCAGTTATTGTCGGGTGATTTCACAGTGGGTCTCAAGTCGTGTATTACTCAAAATTGATTATAGTGCGGAATTCTTTATAGTTGACATTATTATTTATAATCAGAATGATCACTGTTGCACACCACTATATAAAAATTATTCCGATACCAATTATATAGTGGTGTGCAACAGTGATCATTCTGATTGTGATTTCAACCACTAACACAAATTTCTTCATTAAACGATTATTATTTATGTGGACAAATTTGATTGAATTATTGCAAGCGTATAATCTTGTTGAATAACTTGTCGATTTCAAACAGTTAATTGTGATAATTGAAGCTGGTGATTAGTGACTATAGAAAATTTATATAAATTTAAAATAAATATAAATTATATTAAATTTACACGCCAGAAGAGTTTTTTCTTTAAAAAATCTTTCTTCTTCTTATTTTTTTTTCAGCGGCGCGAGAACCCATTACTGAGTCAAGGCTTCCTTTAACAGCCTCCGCCAGTTGTCATGGTTAAGTGCAGCTGCTCTCCAGTTCCGGATCCCAAGGATATGGCGCGCATCATAATTCACACCGTCTTCCCAACGTAGTTTGAGTCTACAAACTCTCCTAGTGCCGTGGATCCATTCTGAGAGTGCGTTTCTCGGTATTTCATTCTCCTCATTCTGATCACATCTCCAGCCCACCTGAGTCTACCAAGTTTTATATTTTTCACAATATCTGGTTCGTTCAGAAGAGTGTTCAGTTCTTGGTTGGCCCTTTTCTTCCATTCACCTCCCACACATATTGGACCAAAAATACTACTGATGAATTTGCGTTCACGAACCAGCAGGCTTGACTCAGACTTTCTAGAAATGGTCCAGTTCTCAGAACCATAGGTGAGAACTGGGCGGATCAGTGTTTTATACAGAAACAGTTTAATGCTCCTGGTAATTGTTATGCTCCGGGACGGGGGTCTGATACCAAAGAGGCACCTGCAATCTGAGGTGATTTTTCGCTTTATTTCTTCTGTTGTTTCCCCAACGGAGTCAACTTGGCATTCTAAATAAACAAGTTTGTTGACTATTCCAAAGGAATTGAAGCCAATTTGGATGCGCTCTCCTTCTCTAAATTCCTGTCCTGTAACCATGCATTTTGTCTTGCTCTAATATATTATGAGGCCCAGCCTCGTTGCGGGACCTTCAAGAGCAAGAAAGGCTTCAGTGACTGCTCGAAGGTATTTCCTAATTATATCTATAATTTGTTCACCGAGTATTTGCAGAAAATATTTCAAGCGAATGACATTGACGAGGGTCGGATTCTATTGTTATCGGTAACATTCCAACGCGCGTTTCACAGCAGTCCGCCAACTCATATTTCCTGTTCGTCACGTTTTGTAGGTATATTTGAAAAACAAAACGTTAGGCTTGAGTTCACCAAAAAATAAAATTCTAGGGTAGCGGCAGTAGATAAATTGGACGAATTTACAAAATGTTCTATTAGGAGATAAGTTCACGAATTTTTTTTTTCAAAAATGAACAACCGACAATAAATAAAATTTTGAGTGCAGTTAACAACGATAAAGACTTACCGGATTTCAAACGGTCTACGGTATATTAACTGTTAAAATCATTGAATTTTATATTTTATGAAAGAAGACGTAGCATGTTTATCTGTGACATGGATGATATAGTTGTATGGCGACGGAATTACCTACGCAAAATTAAACAGTTTCGTGAAGAAGGCCGTAAAATTTACTATCAAGACGAAACTTGGGTAAATGCAGGCCATGTCAAAAATAAGGTTTGGCAAGATAAAACTATTAAGTCGCAGAAAGATGCGTTTTTGAAAGGTCTGTCGACAGGACTACGAAGTCCAAAGGGGAAAGGGAGCCGCCTGATAGTTGTGCATATGGGCTGTGAAGAGGGCTTCTTGAAAGATGGATTAATGGTGTTCCAATCAAAGTCTACTGCTGACTATCACGAAGAAATGACCGGGAATGTATTTGAAGATTACTTTCGAGAACTCCTACCTTCCCTGGAAGATAACTCTGTTGTGGTGTTAGATAACGCACCATATCATTCAGTAAAGTGTGAAAAAATTCCGAACATGTCGTGGAAAAAAAATGAAATAGCAAATTGGTTAAAACAAAAATGTTTTAATGCTGATAGTAGTTATCTAAAGAAGGAACTTCTTTATATAGTAGAACAAGAAAAAGGAAATTACGACAAATATGTTATTGATGAGATGGCCAAAAACGAAAACAAGACAGTATTGAGATTACTATCACTGTGAGTTAAATCCCATCGAGTTGATCTGGGCTCAAGTGAAAAATCACGTTGCGGCTAACAACACAACATTTAAGCTTGGAGATGTAAAACGGCTGTTGCTGTAGGTGGAAAAAGTAACTGAAGAAGACTGGAAGAAGTGTATAGAGCACGTAAAGGAAGAAGAGGCGAAACTGTGGGAATTGGACAACTTAATAGAAGAAATGGAGGAGAGTGGCCCTTTGAT
Organism: Magicicada septendecula; assembly: GCA_034769895.1. NCBI lineage: Eukaryota > Metazoa > Arthropoda > Insecta > Hemiptera > Cicadidae > Magicicada > Magicicada septendecula. The sequence continues at coordinate 20,137,880 of CM068372.1, forward strand.
TATAAATGTTGGTAATGATGACACTAGCAGTGACTCCGACTTAGCTATGGAATTGGAATAAACGTAGTTTCCATTGTTGTAAATAGCCCAATATACGTACATACTGTAGTAGATAGGCTAATATAAATATTGTAGTAAATGGCATGTTAGTATTATCATAGAAAATAGGCTTATTTTATAATTAATTTCATTGTAGATTTTAGTATTGTGATAGAAAAAATGGGCCTGCCTATGTTATAATTTTAGTCCGGGGTTCTCCGTACCACAGATTTATGTGATCTAGGCCTGTGGAAGCCTCTTTCCCCTAGCATAAAAAGAGTGACCTCCGACAAGGTGGAGGGGTTGACGTTTCCCTCGGAGGCTTATTAATACTAACGTCCACCGATCACAAAACAACAATTTATTAGATGCTCGGTAGCCCGTGCGCCCCCCGCACGTCCGCCTGTGAACCGGCCTCTACCATTCGCCAGTGTCGTAATAGGCCAACATTTTCTGCAAACACTCGTTGAACCATGTATAGATCATCGGCGTATCCTAGGACCTGCACCAACTTGGTAAATACAGTGCCGGAGGAATCTATTCCAGCATCTCTCATAGCTTTTTCTCAGACAAGAATGAAGAGAAGGCCAACAAGACCATCGCCTTTTAGGACTCCCTTTCCATAGTCAAACTCTGTTGATAAGTCATTCAGGATCCTCACCACGCTCCTCCCTGTCACCATTGTCATCCTGCACAATCTTATTATTTTCTTTGATATGCCTAGTTCTTCAAGAGCTGTGCAAAGTTCTTGTCTATCAACGCGATCGTAAGCATTTCTGGAATCTACGAAGAAATCTTTACTTTACATAATTTGAAAAAAAAACATTACATTACACGTGCTTAAATTAATAATAAAGGATATTCCAAACATATTGTAAATCTTATTTTTCTAAGCCCCCCTACCAAGTCTAACTGCTATACTGCTAACTGCTTCACACAAAAAACAGCCGTTTTTGTATTTGCTTTACTGTGTTATCTTTAACTGTGCACTGCCTTCATGATTTGGCTGTGGCAATACTATATATCTCGACGATAATATTTTATTGCGCGCCATAAATAAAAGTTTATTACGCACACGTACGCTGAGCACGACCTGAGAAATGTATAAGAACCAGTGTGCGCAGCTTCGAATTCACGACTGCGGTAGAATCAGCACGACGAAAACCACTACCATTTGGTCCTCCTGTTGGTGACGCTCGTCCTCCTAGTCGGAACTTCTTTTCAACAAACGCCACCATGCAAAAACTATAATGCCCCTGTAAGTAATATCTTATTTATATTATAAGAGTAATATTAAAATTATTCAGAAAATTTTACCTACGTAACTATAATATACATTATTTATTGCGAACCAACGCAAGTCAGAAACTAACACAACGTACAGCTTTACTTCATAAATTAATAGCTAAACTTATTTTTAAAATGTATTGCTTTTTAGCTATAAATTTTTAATTTTTTAAACTTTATCATAAAACATTTCTTTGGAAATCGGTGGGACATCTGACCGGCAAATCGATACATCCCATTTACAAATTTAAAAGTTTGACCACTATAATGTTAGAATACCTTCTTGTAATGATGAAACATCTAATCAGTTCTGTATAAAATAGACTTGTTGTGTGTAAACAAAACGGGTTGCCTTCGGGAAATAAATTTAAATTTGATCCTTATTGTGACAGGAGTAATGGCTTTGTTACGTCAATCCTGTTTAAACTAGTAAACTGTCTCGTTCACTATTCAGATTAAAATACAAAATATTGTTAGATAAATTTTAACGATCAACGGTTTGCGAGGATCGGTCAAAAATTTTAAATTATTTATGTCGACGTTGCGACAATATTTATTGTCATCACCAGGACCTGTGTACCGGATACAAGAGAAAATATCAAACATAACAGAGCAATTAATTGAGTGCATGTGTGTGTGTGTGTGTGTGCGTGCGCGCGCGCGCGCGTGACTTCTGTGTGCATGTGTGAAGAAGCTGAAACAGTTTGTTTTACATCATCAACATAATTGCATTAATTACATATTGTTTTCCTTAAATATATTCAGTATATTATGATACCCCAGAACATAATTCATACAATATTAATACAATATTACAATTTAATTGAATGATAATGTAATAGTACCTTAATGATACTTGTAAGTAATTACAGAAGCGGTAATCACCAAATGTATATTGGAATTAGTACAGATCTAATTTCTACATATACATGTGTAAAATTACATATATATATATATATTTTTTTTTCAATCACTTTCTGCTACAGTCCGTTTCTTGATGTATATAATACATTTAATATTTATAAATAAATTTACTTCAAGATACACCTTTTTTTTTTCCTTATTAGTACCCGAAACATGTTCCTAATAAGGAAAAAAAAGGTATATCTTGAAATAAATTTATTTATAAATATTAAATGTAATATATATTGGACTGGTTTATTTTTTTATTACAGGTATTGTAATAAAGATCTGTACCTACGGTTATTATATGTTTTATTTACCAGTACATGTAAAGAAACTCTTTTTCTCAGGGTTAATGATTATTAAGTTATTTTATCGTATTTACGATTAAATCTATTAATTTCTTTTCTTTAAACCAACCCAGATTCAGTTAATGGGTAGTACTTTGGTAATTAACCATGTAAAAAATAACTAAAGTATTAGTGTAACTTAACCGTCTCTGAATTCTTCCAGCTGCCACGGGTTCACTTCTGGTTGTTGTTTACCTTTCTTCAACAGCAATATTCAGCTTGGCAATCTGTTTCCTCACACGAATCTCTTATTGCTCTTACTGCTGGATACCACTCTCCAAGATTACTGCAACACCGATGTCTCCTTTGAACACTTAATTATTCGTTAGGGCCACTGAAACTCTTCTCCAGTCCAAGGTTTTCCTCTTCTGTCGTCGTTCTATTCAGGATATTGTCATATTTTTTGTATTAATATTTATTTATTCGATATTATAATCAAACTCTGGAATCACTATTCAAAATCCTTTGCTTTATTTTCTTTTCCAAGTTACATTACTTTTATGATGTACAACAGTTATTATAATTTAATATTCTTAATGTGACTCTGATTGAATTAAAAATTAGACTCTATTTACATAATTCCTCTGTTTCATCTTTATAGTATTCAATATAAAATTAGACTACTCATGTTACTTTCCTTAGATATAAATTTAGACTCATTTTACATAATTCCTCTCTTTCATCTTTATAGTATTTGGTATTAAATTAGACTAATACATTTTTTCTTCATCACTCTCCAAAACAATTTCTAACAATTTACATATTTGCCACATTGATAATTCCCTACCTTCGTTACATCTTTTTATCATATACCTCTTAAAAACTTATATAATTTTTCTACTTCTTATTAAATATATTTATTTTATTTCTAATATTCTGAATTCTAGTTTGTATTTATAATATGATCATTCTCTTATTATTTCCTCTTATTATAATATTCATTTCAAATTTCATATATTCTTTTCATAACATATATCTTTATACTGTTTTATCGCATACAGGCATCTACCTCTATGTTGATGGGTGAGTCGATACAATGTTTTTGTTTACATTTTCAAACATTTGATCAGTAGTATAAAAGTGGGGGTATGAGAACACTTCCGGGTTCCGAACGAAAACACTGCCGGGTTCCAGTTAATGACGTTATAGAGGCACTGGCAGCTGGTGTCCGAGCTGTCCATGTGACGTCACTGTTTTGTGTGTGTGTGTGTGTGTATGTGTGACTGAAACACTTCCGTGTTCCAGTTCATGACGTCACACAGAGGCCCTAGTCGCTGGCGTCCGCATGGCTAAAACCTGTTTCAAGACGTCACGGAGGCCGTGGTTTCTGCATGTCCAAAATTTGGTAGCCGAAAACAATGTGTAGCGGATGGGGGTACCCGGAATTCGGCGGTTGCCCGGACGCGCAGAGGCGATGTCATCGGGTACCGTTACGCGAAATTTTGGGGGCATCGGGTACCGTTACCCGAAATGTTTAAATCAACGGATGGGGGTACCCGAAATTTGTGGGTACGCCCACATGACGCATGTATAAAACACTGGTTATGACGAAACAGGAGGCTGGGTGGATATGATAGCTGGTTCGACGACTACGTAGAGGGCGTGATGTCTGAAATTTGACACCCGAAATGTTTAGAACAACGGATGGGGGTACCCGACATGACGCATGTGTTCGACTGCGAGGCGAGATAGTTGGTTTCTGTTATGTGTAAAAACAATGGGTATATGTTACGTCATTAGTGTTTTATGATGTTAGTAGCTTATGACGTTACAGATTTATGAAGGAAGCGGCGTCTAATCATTTTCTTGCATACTTAACTATTTATAGCTGCAACTTTAATGCTGTGTCAGCGAGCAATGTCCTGACTTGACCGTGCGACCCAAGAGCGATGTACTAGGTTGTCCTCAAAATATAAAAATTACTTCCAGCTCGAGTACTATAAATGCAGCAGCAAAATACATGTAAGTCGCTCTGTAGCCACTCACGTAGATCAAGCACGTAGGTAAGCGCTGACTCCTTGACTATTTGTTGATTATTTAATAAAATTTTTCAGGTTGTGTAATTATTATCACTGAATAATTAGTTATTATTGTGAAAAATGTGTTATATAGTTTGTATATATATTTTATAGTATGGTAATGCACTTTCAGGTTTTGTATATATGTTAATTTTGTATCGAATCGTATAAGGTAACTTGATCTATCGCTAATGCGTGTTGTAATAATACTATTCCGTTCACAATGCTACAGGTTAATCTGCAACAGTGTTATATTACAGGTGTGACTAATAGCATACGTGTATTAAAAATAATATTTTTAAACTTTGTGTATGTGTATGTGTTTGTGTATGTGAAACGTAACAACTGGATAATTACTGATTCAACTGAATAACTAGATTTTGTGTATATATTTTATAGTCATATGTTATATTGTTTATTTTTTATTTGATGGAACGTGCAGAAGTCTGCATGTCTGTAGAATGTAGAAGTTGCTTTGCTGCAGGGCATAGAGACCGGTCTCTGCACTGACGTTCAGTATTGTGTCTGTTTTGCAACGTAGCGCAGCGTTATGTATTTTATTTTGTAAAATAATGTTATATTATGGAATATGTCTGTGTCTAATACATACCACTGTTAGTTAGTTCATGTGTGTATGTGTTGTAATACAGTGTAACTCTAATCTGTTATATGTTTGTGAACCAATGTTACATTTCAGGAGTTATGGACTTTATCTCCAAGTATATATATATATATTACCCATTGATTTATATACAGACTATATGTTTTAAATGTATAATTATAATTTTTGTGCGTTATATTCTACTCTCTCACTACAGGAAAACATGTTTACCGTAATGCGTTTCTGCGTGTGTCTATCTATACTTAAACTTGATATTAAACAATAATAACAAAAACCATACATTAAGCCGTGTTCACTAAGACGTTGTTGTTGTTTAAAATTGTTTTGTAAAATAATGTTATATTATGGAATATGTCTGTGTCTAATACATACCACTGTTAGTTAGTTCATGTGTGTATGTGTTGTAATACAGTGTGACTCTAATCTGTTATATGTTTGTGAACCAATGTTACATTTCAGGAGTTATGGAATTTATCTCCAAGTATATATATATTACCCATTGATTTATATACAGACTATATGTTTTAAATGTATAATTATAATTTGTGTGCGTTATATTCTACTCTCTCACTACAGGAAAACACGTTTACCGTAATGCGTTTCTGCGTGTGTCTATCTATACCTAAACTTGATATTAAACAATAATAACAAAAACCATACATTAAGCCGTGTTCACTAAGACGTTGTTGTTGTTTAAAATTGTTTAAGTAAATATATTTATTCCAGACTGTGTTGTATACAAAACAGCGTTGGCATTACAGTGTTGTGTGTGCCCGATGAAACTGGTTTTTTGCAAGCAAGCTGGTTTGTAGCACACACGTTGAGACGGTGTATTTAAAAATAGATTATACGCTCTCTCTTTCTTCGCTGTAACATAATAGCGTGCGTACAAATGTTTACGTTTTTTTAACGCGCACTGTTAGTTGGTAAGGGTTATGTTATAAGAAATTATAAAAATCATTTATAAGAAATATGAAATCATTTTATTAATACATTAAATCCATTATTTGTTCGTGTTAATTTAAAAAGCGCGCGCGCGCAAGCACACACACACACTTTATATATATATATATACAAGATATGTTATATACCAAGTCCTTAAGTAAAAATTACAAATTTATTACAATCACTTTTCTGACATGACTTGTCAACTGTAACAGGATACAGAATGTTTTAATTCTTCTTCGTAATGTATATTTATATATATTTTTTTTTACATTGATAATTCCTTTCGTATTGTATAATTTCGATGGTGTAGGTAGAAAGCTTGACCCCACAAGAGGATTATATTTTTTAATATTTAGTTCCAGCGTCTTGACACCGTTTTCGACTCACCAGCTTCCGTGAATTTGTCAACGGATTACATTATTTTCTCGCTAGCTATCGAATACTGTTCATCGATATCGTCATACTGTGATTTAAGTTCTGTACGTGATCTGAATACCGCATTACAATAAATATTTTTGGTGTTTATTAGTTTTTTAAAAGATACACGAACTGCTAAATACCACTTTATGTAATTATTTAATGCTACAGCTTCGTTACAAATCTTATCAACAAACGTGTGTTTGTAAGCTGTTATTATTATTAGTTATAATCACACTTTAATACTTTCTGTGTTTGGTAGATTTTTAAAAGATACACGTGCTGACGAATACCGTTTGATATAATTATTCAGTGACTGTATTTTTGTAATCCGTTAGTATGTTTAGTTACAATCACAATTAAAGCAAACAATTACTGAAATTTTAACATTATATCTTATCCCACATTTCTATTTTAATAACAATGAAAAATAAAACATAAATATTCATAACTGATATTTTATCATATTCTAACCTAAAAAATTAAAGTTTACAAAAAATTTAAACATCAAATGTGAAAAAACTAAAATATTGTAACACACACATACGCGCGCAAGCGCGTGTGCTTTAATATTTCAAAACATACAAAATACTAACACACACACACACGCACACACTCACACAACTACTGAAATTTAAACATTCTATCTTATCCTACAATTCTATTTTAATAACAATGAAAAATAAAACATAAATTATCATATAAACGTAAAAAATTAAAAGTTCACAATTAATATAAAAATTGTGAAACAAAAATGTGTGAAATTAATTCAAGTGTGAAAAAAAGTAAATATTACAACACACACACACACACACACACACACACACACACACACACACACACACACACACACACACACACACACACACACACACACACACACACACACACACACATGTTTAATAATTAAAAACATATAAAGTTTACTAAGTTTACGTGTTACTAAGTTTAAAAATACAATCCATTTCCTTACACACACACACACACACACACACACACACACACACACATGTTACTATGCATAAATAATAAAGCAAACAATTACTGAAATTTAAACATTCTATCTTATCCTACAATTCTATTTTAATAACAATGAAAAATAAAACATAAATTATCATATAAACGTAAAAAATTAAAAGTTCACAATTAATATAAAAATTGTGAAACAAAAATGTGTGAAATTAATTCAAGTGTGAAAAAAAGTAAATATTACAACACACACACACACACACACACACACACACACACACACACACACACACACACACACACACATGTTTAATAATTAAAAACATATAAAGTTTACTAAGTTTACGTGTTACTAAGTTTAAAAATACAATCCATTTCCTTATACACACACACACACACACACACACACATGTTACTATGCATAAATAATAAAGCAAACAATTACTGAAATTTAAACATTCTATCTTATCCTACAATTCTATTTTAATAACAATGAAAAATAAAACATAAATTGTCATATAAACGTAAAAAATTGAAAGTTTACAATTAATATAAAATTGTGAAACAAAAATGTGTGAAATTAATTCAAGTGTGAAACAAAGTAAATATTACTACACACACACACACACACACACACACACACACACACACACACGCATGCTTTAATAATTCAAAACATATAAATTTTACTAAGTTTCCGTGTTACTAAGTTTAAAAATACAATCCATTACCTTATATATACACACACACACACACATAATAATAATAATAATAATAATAATAATAATAATAATAATAATAATAACAATAACAATAACAATAATAATAATAAATAAGTAATTAATAACATACAATTTTACAGTGTTAATGTGTAATATGTCAATAATAACATACTAAAATTTAAACACACATCAAATGATAATTACTAAATACATGTCTAAAATGGTGCTTGAATTAAACTCTTTTCGGTATTTCCGATAAGAACAGATGTAACAACGCTTATAAAGAGTACATCCAGTGAAATTATACCTTAACCAATTATATTTCTTTTCGTGAGTAACACAGCGCGTATTACTAAAATCATAAATCGTATAGTATCTCTCCTTAACCAGTAATTATGAAATAATTCTTTTGTAGATGTTCAGTATTATGATTTAAGTAAGCGGTGTTGTAAATAGTGTGAAAAAATTAACTACTAATATTATGATAAAAAAATTAAACACTTGTTCTTCAGAGTGTAAATTCTCTCCACTCACACGCACTCAGAATGTTACAGTGGTTACCATATGGTGGTGAACGACATACATCTCCCTCGCATTCGCACAAACACATAACATCGAAACAAGGTCTCTGTAACTATGAGAGAAATCTTTTTAAATTTTAATTAAATTATTAAAATTTAACTAACACATTACTATTATTATTAACGATTGTTCATCTTAATTTATATGTTGTAACCACATACATTTAATAATTGTTTTATTATACAAAACAAAATATAATTTCCTTCAATTATAATAATAATACTTGACCAAATACAAAAGAATGTAGACATATCAAATGATAGTTAGTGTGGTATTAAAAAAAACATGTATTCTGAATTAAAATCATTTTGGTATCGTAGATAATAACAGACGCGGCAACGGTTACGAAGCGGACATCCGCTAGAGTCATGCCTTGACCACTCATATATTTTTACCAGCGAGGTATACGCTGTACCAGTAAAATTATACATCATATAGTACATCTGATTAATCAGCTTTGTTTTAGCAATTACCATATCTTTTATTTGAAGATATTCAATATTATGGTTGTTACAATAACTAATTGGTGTTTTGAAGAGTTTGAAAAACTCATTACGAATAAATACTTTCATTTTGTTAATATTCTTTTCGTTTCGTGTTGATATCCATCTACTCAGTGTCTTACGATTATTTCTAAAATTATAATCGAATTTAATCATGTCACATTGACAATATAATCTATTATTACCATTTACTTCTCTGTTTAAAAGCTTTTTTACAATATTAGATCCAAGCAACACATTGTTCTTTCTCTGAAAATGAAACAGTTAACATTAAAAACGACAAAAAAAAGAGAGAAATCTACTACAACATTTAAAAATCATTTTACTATTAATGCTATTATTACTATTATTATTATAATATATCAATCCTGTTCTCGTTTATTTGGTCTGGAAAAAAAAAAAGAAAAAATTTAATACATAACTACTTCTGTATAAGTAAATATTAGTGGTACTGAAATATCATACTCACATAATCAATATCCAACTGTACACTCACTTTCTCGTTCGCTAGCGGTGTGTGTGAGGTTACGCATAATGATAACACACACGGCTTCACAGCTTTCAATTGCTCCTCCGTAAATACGTCACACCATCTTTTAGGTAGGTATACATAGAACAGTTTATCCTCCGGCTGAGGACAGGCTCCGGTACCTTCCAAGTCTACTAAAACTGACTCCCCGAATTTCGTTTTCACAAATTTCATGCGAATTATGTGATACTTCACTCCTAAAGTAAGACTTGACAAGTCTCGTTTCGGTAAAAATTTTTCAACGGCCCTCGCGTTCGCAACGATTCTTTCCATGGCGAGTTCTGATGACTGCATAGGGAAACCTCTCGTATTTATTTCGTTTCCCCGACCACGTTCCTTCCTTCCAAAGCGTCATCTCCTTCGGTCACGACCGGACGACGACACGGACGCCGGTTGCAACCTAGCTTCCTACCCCGCACCTCCACCCCACACCTCCACTCCGCACCGCATCGAGTGCGTCGGTCACGGTCAACCCCCCGCACCAAGAGCCTCACCCCCACCCCGCACCTCGACTACATATTTTGTTCAATTACTTTGTCTGTCGCTCCGCAACGACCGGGTTTACACCCCCCCCCCCCAACACCACCCGCACCACAATCGAGTCCGTCGGCGACAACCTAGCTTCCTACCCCACCCCGCATTGTCCCGGCCACCATCTGCTTTCGGTCACGACCGGACGATGATATCCTACCCCGCACCACCACTCCACACCACCGCATCGAGTCCGTCGGTCACGGTCACCTCTACCCCGCACCCAGAGCCTCAACACCACCCCGCACCTCGCCTACATATTTTGTTCAATTACTTTGTCTGTCGCTCCGCAACGACAGGTATCCCCCCCCCCGCACTCCAATCGAGTCCGTCGGCGACAACCTAGCTTCCTACCCCACCCCGCGTCGTCTCGGACCACCATCTGCTTTCGGTCACGACCGGTCGTACAACCCAGCCACCCGTACCCCGCACCCTACATCCCGCGGGAGGCGACTCAACGAGCGCGCTTCGGCCAAGGTCGCCGGCATCCTGTACCCCGCACCTCGCCTACCTCTCGGTCACGGACACCGGCTGCAACCTAGCTCCCTACCCCGCACCACCATCCCACACCTTTACCACGCACCGCATCGGTCACGGACGTCGGCTTCCTACACCGCACCCCCACTTCACCCCACCCACCGCAACGCGCGTCGTCGGTCACGACCGGACGACTACCTACCCCGCACCGCTGCTCCTCGCGAGGACGATCGGTCAAGGGTGCGCGGCGACAGCGTCACCGGTTACCGGACTCTATATAGGGAACCGACGACACGAAGCCGGCCTCACTCCTTTCACAATGACCGACAGCAGCAGCAGCAGCGGCAGCAACAGCGAACACGGTGCTATCAATGGTAATGTAATTACTATAAAATTTATGATACTTGACAATACACTAAACACACAAACAGTGTTATTAGATTACAAACGCACGATTGTTGATAAGATTTGTAGCGAAGCCGTAGCATTAAATAATTATATAAAATGGTATTTAGCAGTTCGTGTATCTTTTAAAAAATTAATAAACACCGAAAATATTTATTGTAATGCGGTATTCAGATCGCGTACAGAACTTACGTCACAGTATGACCATATCGATGAACAGTATTCGATAGCTAGCGAGAAAATAATGGAATCCGTTGACAAATTCACGCGTGACGGAAGCGGGTGGGTCGAAAACGGTGTCGAGTCGGTGGAACTAAATATTACAAAATACAATCCTCTTGTGGGGTCGAGCTTTCTACCTACACCATCGAAATTGTCACACAGTAGGAAAGGAATTATTAATGTGAAAAATTTAGAATATGAAAAGTGTTTCTTGTGGTCTGTGCTCGCCTCTATACACCCGATCGCGTGTAACCCGCATCGCGTTAGCCATTACCTTCCTTACGAAGAAGAAATAAACATGAAGGACATACCTTATCCCGTCGCAGTCAATAAGATAAAACGTTTTGAAAAATTAAACGAAAACATATCCGTTAACGTTTTTGGCTATTAAGGCGAGGTATATCCTTTATATATTACTGAACATCGCGGTAGAAAGTACCACGTAAACCTACTGCTACTGTCCGACGCGAACACTACTCACTACTGCCTCATACGGAACCTTTCGCGTATGCTTTCGTCGTTGAAAAAAAATTGTCGTGCATCGGTGTACTGCAACTACTGTCTACACAGATTTTCAGACAACAAAGATACCAACGCGGCGCGAAAACGAGTTGAAGAACACGAACGCAACTGTTCTCAGCACGGAGTACAGAAAGTAAAACTTCCTGACAAGGACGAAATGTGGATGTATTTTAAAAACTTTTCACTTTGTCACCGCGTACCTTATACGGTATACGCTGACTTCGAATCGTTTATTGTTCCGACCACCGGTAAAAATGTGGCACATCATATACCAGCCAGTTTCTGCTATGTGATAGTTGACTGGATGGGAAACGCCGTCAAGGAACCTGTAATATACCGCGGTCAAGACGTGGTGGACACGTTCCTTCGTGTGCTTTTAGCCGACGTTCAACGACTCGATAGAAAGTTTAATAAACCGATCCAAATGACAGCGGTCGATGAACGGTCATTCCGAAACGCCACGCACTGTCATCTGTGCAAGAAGCCGTTAACGGACGACACGGTTCGAAACCATTGCCACATAACGGGTAACTATTTATGCGCTGCTCACAATGCGTTTAATATAAATTACAAAATACCAACACACGTTCCGGTTTTTTTCCATAATTTAAGTGGCTATGACTCGCAACATTTGATGCAAGGTTTCGGAAAGTACAAGGAAGATGAAATAACGTGTATCGCTACTACAAGCGAACGTTACGTCTCCGTTAAACTCGGTCAGCTCCGGTTTCTCGATTCTCTGCGGTTCATGAACGCGTCACTTGAAAAACTCGTCTCCAACTTATCCGCGGTTAAATTTAAAATCCTTAATCAATTTTACACGCGTAATGTTGATTTACTGTTGCGTAAAGGCGTGTACCCTTACGAATACGTTACGGACGATTTAAAATTTGACGAGAGGCAGTTACCGGACCGCGTACATTTTTACAACGGGTTGACAGAGTCGGATATAAACGAAGAAGATTACGCGCACGCTCGAGCGGTTTGGTCGGCTTTCGACTTGCAAACGTTCGGTGATTATCATGACCTTTATTTAAAAACGGATGTACTGCTGCTTGCAGATGTATTTGTAAACTTTCGAAACATGAGCCTGCAGTACTACGAACTCGATCCGTGTAACGTTTTTACCACCGCCGGTTTAGCGTGGAACGCGATGCTGAAAATGACAGGAGTTAGGTTAGAGTTACTCCGCGATATAGACGTACACCTGTACATCGAAAGAGGTATCCGTGGCGGCTTAGCAGCAATTTCTAATCGGTACGCCAAGGCCAACAACCCGTACATTCCCGATTATGACGCAAGCAAGCCGCATAACTATTTACTCTACCTCGATTGTACCAACCTGTACGGAACGGCTATGACACAGCCTTCACCACTGTCCGGTTTTCGATGGTTGGAACGTACAGAGATCGACACGTTGAACGTGCACGCGTTACGTGACGATGATGACACCGGTTATATCCTAGAAGTCGATCTGGGGTATCCACATTACCTACACGACTTACACAGTGACTACCCTTTAGCACCCGAAAAGTGTACTATTACGGACAGTATGCTTTCACCGTACTGCTATCGCATGAAGCTGTTAAAAGACTTTGTGTGTAGTAACGGTAAGGTAGAGAAACTGATAACGTCCCTCGAGGACAAGACAAAATACATTGTTCATTACAGAACATTGAAACTCTACCTCGAACTAGGAATGGAGTTGGAAGCGATTCACCGTGTGTTAGCATTCACACAGTGCGTATGGTTGAAACCTTTCATCGATTTTAATACGGAGCGACGAAAGGAAGCCAGAAACACCTTTGAAAAAGACTTTTTTAAGTTAATGAATAACGCGCCGTACGGTAAATCGTTGGAAAACGTACGGAAGCGGATCGATTTCAAGTTAGTTCCAAACGAGAAGAAACTTCACAAACTAACCGCTAACCCCAGGCTACAACATTTTTTCATCTATAACGAGGACCTGGTAGGTCTTACGAAGAAAAAAACGTCCATTACACTGAACCGACCTTTGTACATTCGGTTCAGTGTATTGGATATTAGTAAGCTGATCATGTATCGGTTCCATTACGGATTCACGATGAATACGTACGGGTCACGTGCACGTCTATGTATGACGGACACTGACTCTCTGTTGTACGACATTCGCACCGACGATGTGTACAAAGACATGGAGGAGCATCTCGAACTCTTTGACACGTCGGAGTACCCTAAGACACATCCGTGCTATAGTGAAACAAACAAGAAAAAGTTGGGTACGTTTAAAGACGAAACAAATGGAATACCGATACTTGAATTTGTCGGGTTGCGCGCAAAATGTTATTCATTCGTTACGGCAAACGATAAAGAGAAAAAGGTAGCGAAAGGTGTGTCACGTTCCGCGATAGCTACACAGTTGAAACATCAACTTTATAAACAGTGTGTAAAGACCACTTCTCAAACTTATACTACGGCGCAGACTATCCAAAGCGAAAAACATAACATATACACAAGAAAGCTTACAAAATTATCGCTGTCACCATACGATGACAAACGATATGTCTTGGATGACGGTGAAACAACACTGGCGTACGGTCATTATAAACTCTGTCAACCCAGACGCGAGATAATTCAGCAAGCGAGAAAATCCGTTATAAATTATGCGTTCGATATACGTTGATATAAGACTCGTTTGCAAGAGCAACACACTGTCAGTAGCGACGATGAAGTCGTTGAGGTTCAGTGAAAACGTAACGGTATATCTCGTACCAAAATTTTGCGATTCTCGATTCGGGTGGCGATATGGCAAACGTACGCAAAACTATTGCAAAGAATTGCACAGACCGGTGAGAAGGAACTTTCCCAGACGTGCGGTGTAGGTGGAGGGGTTACACGATCCGTACCAAGCGGATTTGGTGGAAATGATACCGCATGCCAAGTTGAACAAGGGGTACAAATACCTAATGACAGTAATAAACGCATTTAGCAAGTATGCATATGCGATTCCCTTAAAAACTAAATCGGGTGTTGAAGTAGCACAGGCTCTCGAACCAATAATTGTAAAAAATAAAATGAAATACCTGCAAACGGATAAGGGGAAAGAGTACTTTAACACTACCGTACAAGCTTTACTAAAAAGATTCAACGTCAAACACTATTCAACGTATAGCGAGAAGAAAGCGTCCATCGTGGAGCGATTTAATCGTACGTTGAAAACGAACATGTACCGCGCGTTCAGCGAGCAAGGGCATTATCGGTGGTTGTCGCTTTTACCTAAACTGGTGATGGAATACAACGACAGAGTGCATAGAACTATAGAGATGAAGCCGCGACAAGTCGACAAGAGCAACGAGCGAATTGTGTTGGAACGAATAAGAAAAAATACCGTACCGCGGAAAGTGAGCAAGAAACATAAGTTTAAAATAGGCGATCGAGTGCGTATCAGTAAATACAAAATCACATTCGCTAAAGGTTATACACCAAACTGGACGAACGAGATATATATAGTGCACAGAGTTCAGCCAACCGTACCGGTTACGTACTTGTTGAAATATCACACGGGTGACGTTGTGGAAGGTGGGTTTTATGAACAAGAATTGAGTAAAACCAGCGTTGGTGATGTGTATCTCGTTGAGAAAATATTACAACGTAAAGGTGATCGCGTGCGAGTGCGCTGGCTCGGCTTTGACGGTAAACACGATTCGTGGATACATAAAAAAGATCTGATATAATAACATTACCACAGAATTTAACCGAACGGACAAGTTAAGATGAAGATTGTACAACAATCGTTAAAGTTAAATGTTAAGAACGTAGACTCTGCTAAGTACAACGGTGAAGTTGCATATAATAAACACAGTCCACTGTTTCCAAACACAGTTCGATGTATCGTGTGCGGCGGGTCATGTAGCGGGAAGTCAAACGTTGCCTTTAACATGTTATTCGATTCAAACGGACTGCGATTTCAGAACCTGTACGTGTTCTCCAAATCTTTATTTCAACCAAAATATCGTATGTTGGAAGACGTTTTTAATGCTTGTAACCCCTACTTCATCTTGAGTAGTTAAAACAAAAAGAATATTTCTTTTTGTAAAGAGGGGCCACAAGTTAATTAAAACTAGGCTAAGGCCTAGAGAAGCAAAAATTGTGCCGGGTCCAGTATGACGGGACTTCCAATGAAAACTCAAGAATTAAATAATTAACAATCTCATTTTATTATTCTATCTCATAACAACAATAATAAAAAATACAACAGTGATTTATAATTCCCCTTTAAAATAGTTAAATAAATAAGTATACTGTCTCAACAAGGCCACCTGAAAAATATTAACTGAATCCAAGAAAATAATTGCTATGTCACACCATCAATGAATTGAAAATTTAAAATAATCATTAACCTCAAAATAAAGCTCCCATTAAACTATTTATTAAAATATAAAATTTATATCATATGTTCCTTTTAGAATACTGTATATGAATCAATGAAGATAAATAATTTCATTCCTTGTTATTATTAATAATAAAATAAT
The DNA here is from genome assembly GCA_034769895.1 of Magicicada septendecula. Lineage (NCBI taxonomy): Eukaryota > Metazoa > Arthropoda > Insecta > Hemiptera > Cicadidae > Magicicada > Magicicada septendecula. The sequence goes on from CM068372.1 coordinate 20,154,437, forward strand.
TACGCAACAAATTAAATAAATTTTAAAGGTGACAATTCCTATACTTGTTAAATAAAATAATTAATTTCCTTAAAGAAATGATCAGCCACGATTATTGAGATAGAATACCTCCCTTAAAAAAAAACTAAAAAGGATATATCCACATGACTACATGTGTTAACTTTCTGTTGTAAAAGACACTGAATAATAAATCCCTATATCCCAAGTTCCCACCAAAAGTACAGTAATGCATAATATTTATATATATATATATATATATCCCCCAAAATGTACACAGAAGTATACAGACATAACATGTTCCACAGGACAGAAATACATTATACAACAGTGTACATAAAATACATAAAGGTCTCTTGCCACGCCCTTTTTTATATTACCCTTCTGGTGTATATAAATTCTAACTTTTCCTTTTATAATAATCCGAATTAGGATTAGAAATTTACATTTATAATAGTACCCACATGGTGTGGGTTAATTGCACGTCATGTGTATAAGAGAATGTATAGCATACAAATGTTCCCAGGACCTAAAAAAAATTCAAAAGTAAGTGCCTAAGTGGCTAAGTGCTTAAGTATCTAATTCCGGTGAGAAATAAAAATTGTTTAAAATAATTAACGCATCCCCAGTTATCATAATTAGTATAAAGAATTTATATATACTTAAATAGGGCCAATTAATGAAAAGAGAAAAATTGCACAATATTAGCACCTTATAAAAAAATACACTTGGGTCAGAGACGGACATGTTCATTCAACTTTCGGCTTGTTTCAACAAACAAGTCTCGACAAAGTCTCGACAAACAAGTTGAAAAGTGTTTCGACATGCATAGCTTGGTTGAACCTAGTTAAAAATTCGCCTACCTCCCCAGTAATCTTTTATACAATGAAATAAACTGATATTTTAAATTAAGAGAAAATATATGTTTTTATGCATAGTAAATTAAACTTGAGAAAATTACTAATAACAAAACTGACTTTAAATCTGTAGCGATAGCCCTATAAAGAAATGAGTGGAAATCTATGTTGGATGCTGTCTTGTAACCATGTCAGTCTCTGAACTGACAATTTACTATAAATATATTGAAATTTTACAATTAATTCTTTTTCTTAGTGTACACACTAAACTGTCCCATCAATTGGGGATCCAAATGAATGTTTACTTGAACGGTAGAAACTGATGGTTATGTATAACTGGTGGTGCCATGTTGATTCTACGTGTTAATTATAAATTTTTGTTTTTCACCTGCTTATGGGTCCAGAAGGATGATCTTTTATTGGTAACGTGGCGATCTTATAATTGGCATGTTGTTGTTGTTGTGGTGAGCTAATTCTCTTCGGTGGCGAGTGTGTAGCTTTTTAAGATGGAATTTGTTCAGTTATGTAGCAGGACTCTGTCTCTGATCGGCGAACCCTGATCACACATTACATTTTTAGTGAGAGACCACACACAAATGCCCCCACTGTTTGAACACCCTCCAAAATACATATATAAAGGCAACACCTAGTTATGGGCTACATAATGAAACTTGGTAAAATTATTTTGGCCAACATGCCTTATTTAAAAACTCTCTAACAATGATTCTTTATAAACTGAACCTCACCTAATGTGAGTTACTTTTTGCAATATAAAATTTTATTTTGGCTTTGTAACATCTTATGAACTTATTACTTAGAGTGAAATTGTGGTTACCACGTGGTGCAGAATTTATTTAAAACACATAGTTTTTTACTCCATATAATTTTGAGAACACCATTAATTTGAATTTGACATGATTTACATTTAACGTGCCTGAGTAAGTTCCCATATATATGTATAAAGTTTTACTGTCATTGTAGCAAAACTTTATACCACTTAATGACGACGCATGGTGCAATAGGTTAAGTGCCCAACACAATCTCGTTACATCGGTGTTAATGAAAGTTCAAACTTAATTATTTTGTTGTTAATGTACTTTAGGTTTTAGGGCCGAGATTCAGACACTCCAATAATGTAGTTTTATTGGTTTATAAAAACTTTACAACAATTACGTATCTCACAATGCATGATTCGACAAGTGGGTACGCTTACTCAAGCTTACTAAAAAAACGTTTTCTCCCGTGAAATGTAGTATTTGATAGATATAATGTAATTAAAACTCACCGCAGTCGTTTAAGAAACTATTTTTCCATAGTTATTAGAAGTAGAAGATGGAATTAACTCTTCTCTCCACCGAAGAGAAAATAATGTCGATCGTCACCCACGCGGTATGTAGCCAGACAGACCTTAACAGAAATTTTCGTTCCTTGCTCGTTTGGGTAAGGAAAATCTCACCAGGCTGCAGCACCGTTTTTTAAAACTGCTGCAAAAACTCAGCAGATGGCGACACCGATCAAATAGTGTAGAGTAGAAAACGGTAGTTTCTGCTCTTCCGGGTAGGGAGCAGCACTAATTATTGCTTTAATTGTGTACTGCCCTTAACTACCAGCGGTGTATACATTAATTTCGCATCGTTTTACCGCTAGGTATCGGTGCACTCTCCGATTGGAATTGACTGACAGAGCTGCACGACAAAGTTCAGCACACCCTCACCCCAAAAGGGCAACATAGTTGCCCCAACGTTAAAGGCCAGGAGGGTACCCTGCAGTGTACCTCTCCCCAAAAGATACCGGTGGACGTCGTGGTTGGGTTGGCTCAGCTGAGCTTGCTCTCAGGAGAACAGAAATCAAAAAGGGAAAATGAAAGAGACGAAAGAAGATATGTATTATGTAAGTGTGCGGGTGCTGCATGCTGACGTGATCAGAGTCCGCATACAGCACAAGAGAGAGAGACAGCTAAAGACAAAAGAAAGATTCCTACGTACGTAGATATTCCGATCTCCTGAGGCTCGCCCCATTCGCCTGAACACGACTTCCACATTTAACAAGGACCTCCGTCCTATCTTTACGGGGACTATCCCCCTTCGAACGTTTTTGATAGCCCCCGACAACGTTTGAGTTTGGAAATGTGGCTTGTCATCAATTTTTGTTTGTCTCCCGGTACGCCCATCCGGGCGGTCACCGGTGACGTAAATCCTATGATACGGTATGGCCCCGACCAACGGTAGCATAGTTTCGCAGCACGTTTGTCGGCGGCCGAGCTGAGTGGGTGGCTTTGGCAATAGACCCAGTCACCAATCCGGAAGGGGTTTGCAATACGCCCCTGATTATAACGCCGACGGACCCGCTCGTGCGCTCGCAGCAAATTCTTCCGAGCCATTTTCCATCTCTCCGCAGTTCTATTATTGGGCTCCCGCGGCAGAAGATCTTCGATATCCCATAGGTTGGTCAACGGGAGTGCGGGCGAGAATCCAAACAAAATTTCAAAGGGCACGGCCTGATGACTGTCGTGTCTGGCCGTGTTGAAGGCTAATTGTAACCACTTCAGTATCTGATCCCAGGTGGTTTGTTGCTCAGCGTGATAAGCAATCAAGGCGGACCGGAGATTCCGATTGAATCTCTCCGCATGGGACGGTTGTGGGTAATAAGGGGAAGTGGTTACGTGTTTGATGCCACTGGGGAAACACATACGCCTGAATTCGTTTGAAAGAAATTGCGGGCCATTTTCCGAGACAATGATGGTCGGAAGACCGAAATGCTGAAAAACGTGGTTCTGTAAAGCGTTGATGGTCAAACGAGCGGTTGCCTGTCGTAAGGGCAGTAGCCAGGCAAACTTTGAAAAAGCATCTACACAAACAAGCAGGTAAGCATTACCTGACTTGCTACGGGGGAACGGCCCCACGTAGTCAATAAATAACTTTTCCATTGGTTGCTCGCCACCTCAGAAGATAACAACCCTAATTTCGTGTTCTGGGCAGGCTTGCTCAAGCCACACAGATGACAGTTTTTTATTCTCGTCGCGATGTCTCTATCCATGCCCTTCCAGATAAAATGTTTCCTAATACTGGAAATGGTCTTCGAAATTCCCTTGTGGCCTCCGATTGGGGAATCATGGTAATAACTGAAGACCATGGGCACTAATTTGCTAGGCAGCACGATTTTAGGTGCTCGTCCTTTTCTTTCTCGACAACAAAGGACTCCCTTCGACAAGAAATAAGGGACCTGTACGTTACCCTGCTTAATATTTTGGATGACTTGACCCAGCACTTCGTCGTTTAACTGATGGGGTAACACATCAGTGAAGGCTAATGGAAAATCGAGAAGAACGGAACAGGGTTGCTCAGCTTGGGCACCACTGGGTTGGGCGAACATACGGAATAAGGCATCTGCAACCACATTCTGGGATCCCCTGATGTGTTGCACTGTGAACTTAAAGGATGAGATTTTCACCACCCATCTACCAATTTTACCCAGTTGCCGGGGATGAGCTAGAAGCCATGAGAGAGCCTGATTATCGGTCTCGAGCAGGAACTCAGCATGTTCCAGGAAACGCCTGAACTTATCTAGAGCGTACACAACAGCTAAACACTCTAGCTCATAAACGGATGATTTACGTTCTTGCTGGGTCAACGTGCGTGAGATAAAAGCCACAGGCTGCCTAGCGTCGTCAATAACTTGGGAAAGGACCGCTCGGAGCGCAACCGAACTCGCGTCCGTCTGCAAAATGAACGGCTTTGAAAAGTCGGGCATCCGCAACACCGGTGGGGAAATGATGGCTTCCTTTAAGGTAGCGAAAGCCTTCTGTTGGTTTTCCCCCCATGTAAACTTTGCCCCCTTCTTCCTCAGTTCATTCAAGGGAGCGGCAATTTCAGCGATATTCGGTATGAAACGCCGATAAAAATTTATCATACCGACGAATCTCGCTATGCGTTTCGCATCCCTTGGCGGAGAAAAGTCACGGATGCCTTGTGTCCTCTCTGGGTCTACCGTCACGCCCTTGTATGAAATTAAATGGCCCAAGAAAGAAATACTCTCTTGGGCAAAACGAACCTTTTCGGGATTGACAGTGAGGCCAGCCTCTCTTAAACGACCTAACACCTCTCTTAAATGCCTCAGATGATCTTCGAAAGTCTCGCTATATACCAAAAGATCGTCAAGATAATTATAGACGAAACGGAATTTGATGTCGTGAAAGACAGTGTCGAGAAGGCGAGTAAGTGTCTGGGCCCCCACAGCCAAACCCATGGGAACCCTTGTGTACTGGTACAAATTCCAGGGTACACAAAAAGCCGTATATGGTTTACTTTCTTGGGCAAGAGGTATCTGATGATAGGCCGCGTTCAGATCGATAATGGTATAAAATCTGGCCCCACTGAACCAATCAAAGGCCGAATGTAAATCCGGGAGGGGAACAGAATCCACCTCGATATTGGCGTTCAACTTCCTGTAATCAATAACCATTCTTTGTTTGCCACCAGGCTTTGGCACTAAAAATGCTGGACTGGCATAGCTTGAATGAGAAGGTTCAATCGCCCCTTGGTCCAATAATTCTTGAACCTTCTCTCGCAGAATGGTCATCTTTGGAGGGGCAAACTTGTAAGGGTGTGACCTCACTATTTTTGAATCTGTAAGGCTGATTTTGTATTCCAGCAGGTGTGTGAGTCCCAAAGTAGGAGTTAACACCTCGGGAAATTCCTCACACAAATGATCTAAGGCCGGGTGCTGGGATGGAGTGAGATGGTCTCGTGCAGAATCGGGACAAGCTACTTCTTGGATACCCGGCTTAGCGCCCTGGTACCCAAGGAACGGAATTAAAACCTCCCGATTAAATTTAAAAAAAACATTGGTGCGCTTGGATGTCCAGCACGAGACCACTTTTTGCGATGAAATCGGCACCAATGATACAATCCACTCCCAGAGCAGGAGAAACCAGAAAAGACCACACCCAAGAAAACCCATCGATTTTGATCTTCAAGGAAGTAACCCGGGAGATAGGCAAGATTTCCCGGGATGCCGTCCAGCATATTGCAGATGACTTGTCTGACCTTTTAATTAAACCCTGTCGTTCAAGGTCCGCATGTACCCGAGATGAAATGATGGATCGGGCTGTACCGGAGTCAACTAAGGCTCTGAGCTGACCCCCCTTTACCTCGAGCGACAGAAAGGGGCATACAGAAAGTTGTTGCGAGGTAGCGGACTGGACCTTGATATTAGAAGATTGGTCTTTTAACGACTGCCTGGAGGTCGGCGGAAGTTGAACAGAATTGAAGCGGGGGGAAGACATCCTCCGAAATATCTTCCCCTGTCTACTTAGTTTTTTGGCGCTGGTCTAGACATAGGTGGTGCTGGTCGCGCGCGCCCTCGCGTACAATTTCTCGCCACGTGTCCCGGGCGGTTCAATTATAACAAATCACAGAATTTGAATTTGTTTGCTGACGATATCGAGCTGGCTGGCCTGTCGGGGGAAGGTAGGCTCTCTGGTCCCTTCCGATGTCTGAGGTCTTGGTTCGGCTCGTCTACTGTTTCCGCTCGCCTGGTCGGTCATCTGCATGGTTTCCGTCATAACGCAGAGTCGCTCCAGTTCGGTAAACCACTGCGGCCGCTGTGCAAAAACTAGTCGCAGACGGTCGTCGGCAGAGACGCCGTCGAGGATGTGTTGTACTACCTCTTCCTCCGACATGCCCATTCCCAGAATACGAGCTACCTGGCGCATTCGCAGCACGTACAGGGCCAATGTTTCGCCCCGTGCCTGTACTCTATAAAAATGACGATGGCGCAATTGCTCCATCAGTCTACTGTGTACGAACGCCCTCAGCACCACCCGGTGGAACTCATCCACACCTTCCTTGCGTCGCATTACCTCCGCCACCCTGTCAGCCATAGTACCGCGACAGTAGGGGAAGATGAGTTCGAGCACCGTTCGCTCCAGCATACCCGGATAGTCCTTCAATTCAAAGACTATTTTAAAAAAAGGTAATAGTTTGTCTGCTTCCAGTCCGTCCACGACTGGAAGTTGTTGTATTATATGGGCAAGTGGGTTGGGCCGGTGGTTGTACGTTGCCGCCCCCGAACCAGTCCGTACAGGCTCTACTTCTCTGTATGAAGAAGTGTTCACCGCTGAGATCACGGACTCCTCAACAACCGGAATTGGGGTGGATGCTCTTACCGGTGGTGACCCTTGGAGGGTCGAGGTAATCTCCTGTATTATGTCTGTTATATTATATGGTGGCGGTATATTATATGGCGGTTCACTGAGTTGTGCCTGCAAATTCTGCAGCCGATGAATTAAGTGCTGCATACGTTGCCGGATCCGCCGCACAACGAGAGAGCATCCCGGTCCCTCCTCCAAACTTTCGACGGATTGAGCCAACTCCTGCAGCTCACCCCATTTTTCCGTACACCGTTCCCACTCACTCTCGGGGTCAGTGATAGTGACCCTGGAGAGCGCATCACCCGCGGCCAGCGCTTCACGGAGCAGCCGCCGTAAGATTTGGACATTGCCTGGGTTTCTTTACCCCGGGCCCGGAGCTCGAACTCAATTTCCTCCCTTAAAAACAACTCAGGATTCATTGAAGTCATCCTCACTTCGTGGTCGGCACACTTAACATAAACTTTAAAACTTATTTTAAATAAAACCAGAATCTGAAAAACCCAAGTACTGTTCTTCCAAAGAGTAGACTGCGGGTCCACCTACCGATGCGAGAACTAGCCCACTACCTGAACTGCTCACACTCGATCACACCAGACAAAAGGAACGCGACACACACACAACACGAAAAACAAAATACCGACCAACGAAAATTTATTTTAACATTTCTTAGGTTACCTCCGGCTACCATTTATCGGAAGAAACCGACTGCCGATCGGGCCATACCGCATAATCACAAAAACGGCAACACCTCCCCGAACATGGGCAAGGTAAACTCAAACTAACCAAGCACCGACTGCGATAAGTCTTGCCCAGGGATTTCCCCTTCTAATATTTCCTACCACGTGGCACTATTCACTATTCAAGGCGGGCAAGTACATATACATATATGGCTAAACCTTAAAACTAACAAAAATATTTTCAACGGGGATATAGGGCCTTTAAAATTTTTCTAAGTTCTATTTGAACTTAAAATTGTGAAAGTTCCAAAATATTTCCTAAGTTTGCAAGCCCCGTCACACCCACAGGACCCTCATCGTAAGCGCGCTCTGCTACCAAATTTAGCCCCTACTTCATCTTGAGTAGTTAAAACAAAAAGAATATTTCTTTTTGTAAAGAGGGGCCACAAGTTAATTAAAACTAGTCTAAGGCCTAGAGAAGCAAAAATTGTGCCGGGTCCAGTATGACGGGACTTCCAATGAAAACTCAAGAATTAAATAATTAACAATCCCATTTTATTATTCTATCTCATAACAACAATAATAAAAAAATACAACAGTGATTTATAATTCCCCTTTAAAATAGTTAAATAAATAAGTATACTGTCTCAACAAGGCCACCTGAAAAATATTAACTGAATCCAAGAAAATAATTGCTATGTCACACCATCAATGAATTGAAAATTTAAAATAATCATTAACCTCAAAATAAAGCTCCCATTAAACTGTTTATTAAAATATAAAATTTATATCATGTGTTCCTTTTAGAATACTGTATATGAATCAATGAAGATAAATAATTTCATTCCTTGTTATTATTAATAATAAAATAATTACGCAACAAATTAAATAAATTTTAAAGGTGACAATTCCTATACTTGTTAAATAAAATAATTAATTTCCTTAAAGAAATGATCAGCCACGATTATTGAGATAGAATACCTCCCTTAAAAAAAAACTAAAAAGGATATATCCACATGACTACATGTGTTAACTTTCTGTTGTAAAAGACACTGAATAATAAATCCCTATATCCCAAGTTCCCACCAAAAGTACAGTAATGCATAATATTTATATATATATATATATATATATATCCCCCAAAATGTACACAGAAGTATACAGACATAACATGTTCCACAGGACAGAAATACATTATACAACAGTGTACATAAAATACATAAAATACATAAAGGTCTCTTGCCACGCCCTTTTTTATATTACCCTTCTGGTGTATATAAATTCTAACTTTTCCTTTTATAATAATCCGAATTAGGATTAGAAATTTACATTTATAATAGTACCCACATGGTGTGGGTTAATTGCACGTCATGTGTATAAGAGAATGTATAGCATACAAATGTTCCCAGGACCTAATAAAAATTCAAAAGTAAGTGCCTAAGTGGCTAAGTGCTTAAGTATCTAATTCCGGTGAGAAATAAAAATTGTTTAAAATAATTAACGCCCCCCCAGTTATCATAATTAGTATAAAGAATTTATATATACTTAAATAGGGCCAATTAATGAAAAGAGAAAAATTGCACAATATTAGCACCTTATAAAAAAATACACTTGGGTCAGAGACGGACATGTTCATTCAACTTTCGGCTTGTTTCAACAAACAAGTCTCGACAAAGTCTCGACAAACCAGTTGAAAAGTGTTTCGACATGCATAGCTTGGTTGAACCTAGTTAAAAATTCGCCTACCTCCCCAGTAATCTTTTATACAATGAAATAAACTGATATTTTAAATTAAGAGAAAATATATGTTTTTATGCATAGTAAATTAAACTTGAGAAAATTACTAATAACAAAACTGACTTTAAATCTGTAGCGATAGCCCTATAAAGAAATGAGTGGAAATCTATGTTGGATGCTGTCTTGTAACCATGTCAGTCTCTGAACTGACAATTTACTATAAATATATTGAAATTTTACAATTAATTCTTTTTCTTAGTGTACACACTAAACTGTCCCATCAATTGGGGATCCAAATGAATGTTTACTTGAACGGTAGAAACTGATGGTTATGTATAACTGGTGGTGCCATGTTGATTCTACGTGTTAATTATAAATTTTTGTTTTTCACCTGCTTATGGGTCCAGAAGGATGATCTTTTATTGGTAACGTGGCGATCTTATAATTGGCATGTTGTTGTTGTTGTTGTGGTGAGATAATTCTCTTCGGTGGCGAGTGTGTAGCTTTTTAAGATGGAATTTGTTCAGTTATGTAGCAGGACTCTGTCTCTGATCGGCAAACCCTGATCACATATTACATTTTTAGTGAGAGACCACACACAAATGCCCCCACTGTTTGAACACCCTCCAAAATACATATATAAAGGCAACACCTAGTTATGGGCTACATAATGAAACTTGGTAAAATTATTTTGGCCAACATGCCTTATTTAAAAACTCTCTAACAATGATTCTTTATAAACTGAACCTCACCTAATGTGAGTTACTTTTTGCAATATAAAATTTTATTTTGGCTTTGTAACATCTTATGAACTTATTACTTAGAGTGAAATTGTGGTTACCACGTGGTGCAGAATTTATTTAAAACACATAGTTTTTTACTCCATATAATTTTGAGAACACCATTAATTTGAATTTGACATGATTTACATTTAACGTGCCTGAGTAAGTTCCCATATATATGTATAAAGTTTTACTGTCATTGTAGCAAAACTTTATACCACTTAATGACGACGCATGGTGCAATAGGTTAAGTGCCCAACACAATCTCGTTACATCGGTGTTAATGAAAGTTCAAACTTAATTATTTTGTTGTTAATGTACTTTAGGTTTTAGGGCCGAGATTCAGACACTCCAATAATGTAGTTTTATTGGTTTATAAAAACTTTACAACAATTACGTATCTCACAATGCATGATTCGACAAGTGGGTACGCTTACTCAAGCTTACTAAAAAAACGTTTTCTCCCGTGAAATGTAGTATTTGATAGATATAATGTAATTAAAACTCACCGCAGTCGTTTAAGAAACTATTTTTCCATAGTTATTAGAAGTAGAAGATGGAATTAACTCTTCTCTCCACCGAAGAGAAAATAATGTCGATCGTCACCCACGCGGTATGTAGCCAGACAGACCTTAACAGAAATTTTCGTTCCTTGCTCGTTTGGGTAAGGAAAATCTCACCAGGCTGCAGCACCGTTTTTTAAAACTGCTGCAAAAACTCAGCAGATGGCGACACCGATCAAATAGTGTAGAGTAGAAAACGGTAGTTTCTGCTCTTCCGGGTAGGGAGCAGCACTAATTATTGCTTTAATTGTGTACTGCCCTTAACTACCAGCGGTGTATACATTAATTTCGCATCGTTTTACCGCTAGGTATCGGTGCACTCTCCGATTGGAATTGACTGACAGAGCTGCACGACAAAGTTCAGCACATGCTCTCGCTGACGAAGGAATGACGTACTTCACATACAGTGAAAACGATGAAGTACCACCTCCGCACGAAATTGTACCTAATTCAATCATGTTGTTCGATGATGTGGTATGTGAACGGCAGAATAACATACGAAAATATTTCGCTATGGGACGGCATAGCGGTGTGGACACTTTGTACCTTTGTCAGACGTACAGTCTGGTGCCAAAGCAACTGGTGCGTGATAGTACCAATTTCTTAGTATTGTTCAGACAAGATGATCTCAATTTACACCACGTTTACAACGATCACGTTAACACAGACATGAAATACGAAGAGTTCAAAGCGATGTGCGCCGAAGCGTGGAAGGATCGTTACGGATTCTTAGTCATCAACAAGGACTCACCGATAAACGCGGGCAGATACAGAGTGGGTTTACACATATCGTTTTATACATAAATAGAATAGTTTGTGCGAGAAAGTCATCAGTGTCAAGATGGATGACAAGCAATTGACACAAGAAATCGATGCAATTAGCGACAACATAAGGCAAAAGTATCGTGCGTTGAAACATGACCTCAGAGAGAGCGATGAAGAGTTAACGAGAACGTACAAACCTCTTTTGGAACCGTTAACCCAGATTTCGGAAAAGTTGAATGTCTCCGGTGATAAAATTAAAAAAAATAAATGTTGAAGATGAAGATACGAAGACAGCTGTCGAGATGACACCACCACCATCTCGATTCCTTAGAACGGAAGTGTTGGCACAAACTCATGATGTCGAAACACCGAACGTGACTCTTGAAGAGTTTTTAGCAACACCCGAAGGTCGACACGAAGCACAAGAATACGTTGAACAGTCTGTCGAAGGTCCGCTCGCGAGGAAATACTTACTACTCGCTTTATCTGATGATCGAGAAAAAAAGATGGATCATACGTACGGTGTCCGTAACGTTGCAGACAAATAGATGGTGGGCAATTCGGTGTTGGAAATCAATCAAGACGACAGCTTCTACATAGCTGGAAAACGATACAGGGGTACACCGGGTCTCTACGAACTTATGTTTATGAAAGAACCCAACAAGAGCGTCTACGATGAAAACGATTTAGCAGCGTACAAATCTATACTGTCGGACACTAACGCACATAAACATTATTATTTACCCGGTGCTAAAATAAATACAAACAAAGGTGTAAAGTACAGAGAGATAATCGCCCGATTGTTCCCACCGCGCAGCGGACGTGGTATCGATTACGTACACTGGAACGATCCCAACGAACTGGTTGAACGGTTGAGACTGCTGGTAAGTTCAAAACGCGCCGGTCACACCGGACACGACAACGAAATCATCTCCGTTGTGGAGGAATTACGTGAAGCCAACATTATCGTATAAATTTTATGAACGTCGGTGTGACAACACATTGACGTCAACACTGTCAACATGTGCGGGTTAGATTTGACACCTGACTTTGAAGTCGAAAACGAGAGACTGAAAACCTTTACATCATGGCCTGTGCATTTCATCAGTCCAACCGCTATGGTTGCCGCAGGCTTTCATTACACAAATGAAATTGACAGGGTTCGATGTTCATTTTGCGGTATAGAAATCTTTCGTTGGAAAGAGGGTGACGATCCGATTGTGTTACACACGCGAAGGTCACCACAGTGTCGTTACTTAAAACGGTTAGCACATCATTTGTAGCGTGCAGTCGTACAATGGTTGTGGACAAGTTCGGGAGACATCAAAGCGCCGTGAGCGTGCGACGAGAAACAAAAAGACAATTACGCGATACTGTAGGATTTAAGATTACGAATGATGGGCATATAGATGTTGAAAACAAAAAGATCCGCAATCTGAACGAACCGGATGCAGCAAAGGATGCTGTATCCCTGACTTATATGCAAACACATTGTCTGCTACTCGATGATGAACGTAAAAGCGTGGACGTTAAAGGGTGTAGATTGAAAAATGTTGATACTCCTGAAGACGTTAAAGACGTAGTCAACAAATATTACGTTGATGACAACTGTATACAACACTCGAGTCAAGAGAGAGGTGAGGTCATCGATGCACGAGATCGATGGGTAATCAACGTTCGAAGTTCGGAACAAGCGGCCGATGCGGTCAACAAAAACTACGTAGACTCGAACGTCATTAAAAAAGTATCGAACAGCTATTTGTTTGGGCAGAGCTGGTTGTCGGGAGTGAGTTCACCGATTTTTGGAGATGGCGCGGTTAACGTAAAATACATGTTGCAGAACACCGTTAGCTTGGGCGAAGATGGTGTTTTCAAAGCAGCGGAAAAGAGAATAACAGACGTAGCGGATGGTTTTGCGGAGAGCGATGCTGTTAACTTACAACAATGAAATGACGTGAGACGATACGTAAAAAGCGAGATGTAAAAGTCGTTAAAACATTTCAGTATCAACTGGATTACTACTTATTGAAATTGTCTAAGCCACGTAGTTCAGAAGACGAGTGGACACTCGACACGAAGGAAATAAAAAGGTTAATAGATGAATACGATAAAAACACAGAAGAGAAAGACTGGAGATCGGTTTACGTTGTACAACAACGTTAAGAGGAAAAAGGGGTGGGGCGTCGGAAACGTGCTTGAAAACGTTGTACCGTCCGTTGTTTCGTCAGTTATCAATCGAGCGGTGGACGCACTACCTGTTGAATTACATCTGCCGGGTTACAGATTCTGTGGACCGGGCACGAAACTCGAAGAAAGATTAGCGCGTGGTGATCGTGGAATCAATCAACTAGACGAAGCCTGTCGCGAACACGACATCGCTTACGCTCAATACAAAGACAACGAAAGTAGACGTATTGCAGATCGTAAACTCGCGGAAAAAGCGTGGGGACGGGTAAAGGCTTTGGATTCGGGTATCAGCGAACGAGCTTATGCGACAGCAGTTGCAGCGGACATGAAAGCACAATCAGCAATAGGAAGCGGTCGACGTCGTAAAAATAAAAAGAATGTGGGTAGTCGTGGTCGTGGTGCTGGTGATGGGATGAAAAAGAGGAGGAAGAGAACTGTCCGAACCGCTACGAAAAAGAAGAGAACTGCGTGCGGATTGTATCTACGTCCGTACCGAAAAAACTAATTCACATACCGCTCCGCCCGTTGTCCGAAGATGAATTACGTGTATACACAAAAAAGCTAAACATACCGTATTTTAGAGGTGTTTACATGCGTAACGCATTACCGGATACAGCGCCGTGGAAGAACGAAAGCGTCATCGTGAATTTGGACGACGAGAGCGGACCGGGAACCCACTGGGTATGTTACAAGAAGCGTGGAAATCGAGTACACTATTTTGACGGGTTCGGTAATTTACGTCCACCTCTCGAGCTGATGCAATATTTTGGTGATACAGCCGACGTTCGTTACAACTATGAACGAAAGCAACCTCCTAACACGGTCATCTGCGGTCATTTATGTTTAGACTTTTTATTGTCTTCTGATCAGTAAACTTCAGCATGTCGTCGCTAACGGTCACCGTGACGGGTACCGACGCTGCGAATCTCGTATGTAACTTTTTCCCACCTCTCGAGTTATACGGTGAATGGTACGTTGGACTATTGGATTTTACATCGTATAACTCAATACCAAACGTTACTGAAGGAAAAAATAATGCATTTCCAGTAAAAATTTCCAAGGATCAGTGGTCCGTCATCAAGTTGCCTACCGGCACCTACGAAATTAGTGATATCGAAACGTATCTGCAGAAACAGTTAGGCGAGAGAACAATCAGTTTACGTCTAAACAACAACACATTAAAGTGTGAAATTTACTGTAAGCATGTCATCGACTTTTCGCATACACCGAATACCATTGCAAGTATGTTAGGATTTAAGGAGAATCAGCAGCTGGAAGCGTATAAAACACACGAGTCGAACGTACCCGTCGACATAATCAAAGTTAACACCGTTCACGTACGGAGTAATATCGTACAGGGTGCGTACAAGGACGGCCAGGACCAGCACACGTTTCATTCGTTTTATCCGACCGTGGCACCAGGTTTCAAAATAGTTGAAACACCGACAAACGTAATATACTTACCGGTAAACGTACAACGCGTTGACAAAATAATTTTGTCTCTCGTTGATCAGGACGGGGATTTAGTCGATTTTCGCGGTGAAGTTATCACGATACGACTGCATCTGAAAATATGGGATTGTATTTCGGACAAACGTCACCTGTAAAAAGGGAGTGTGTACGAAAGAAACATGGTAGTCGGTGTTCAACGTTGAAGCGATTGACATCAAGGAACAAGCGTTTCTTACTTTCACTTGGATTCAAATTATACGATTAAAATAATGTCGGGTGAAATTCTAGCTATCGAACGAGGAGCGGCTTTCGATAACAGAATCGTTGAGTTCGAATATCGTACGCACGCACCGTATGCTTCCACCCGATACGGTAACAACGATGAAATACGTATACCCATTCAACAACAGGATGTTTTCACTTTACCGGCGGAGAGTTTTCTGTACATCGAAGGAACATTGACCAAGGTTAACGCTACCGGCACAGCGTTGAACGTGAAATTAATCAAATTTCTTGTTCGAGGAGATCCGTTATGAAGTGTGCGGTGTGGAAGTAGATCGTACGAAAAACGTTGGAATTACGAGCACTGTGAAATTGTTACTATCGAGCAATGAGCACGTAAGAAAGCATCTAATAAATGCAGGATGGGTGACGACAACCGACGAGTCGTTGACAGTACACGAGAGTACCGGTGATTTTACGTTTTGTCTTCCGTTAAAAATGCTACTCGGTTTCAACGAAGACTTTGCACGCATCATGCTGAACGTTAAGCAAGAATTGATTCTGTTGCGTACCTCTACCGATCAGAACACAATGCTGCTAAAAGAATCAGGTGCAACTGCAAACGGTAATCTCATAATAAACAAAGTACACTGGAAGATGCCCTATGTGCGCGTGTCAAACAAGTACCGAATACTGCTATTGGAGCACATCGAGGAGGATCATGAACTGGTGATGCCGTTCCGCAGTTGGGAATTGCACGAGTATCCCGTTCTACCGACGACAAATCGACATTCGTGGACCTTGGAGACATCGTCACAGTTGGAAAAACCACGGTATGTGATACTGATATTTCAGACGGACAGAAAGAACAATATAGCGAAAAACGCGTCGGAATTTGATCACTGCAATTTAACGAATGCCAAGCTATTTCTGAACGATAAATACTATCCGTACGATAACCTGAACCAGGATATCGAAAAAAAAACGTTACGCACTGTTCTACGACATGTATACACGTTTCCAAACATCATACTACGACCGTCGCAACAGAACGCCTCTTTTGACACCTAATGAATTTATAACGAAAGCACCGTTGTTTGTCATCGATTGTTCCAGACAAGAAGAACCAATCAAGGCGTCTGCCGTTGATGTGCGTTTAGAATTTAAATCCAGTAACAATTTTCCAGATAAAACCACCGCTTACTCTTTGATTATTCACGATAGGATAGTACAGTACACAGCGTTGTCGAATACTGTTCATCGTTTGTCATAAAAACTTGTTCTCCCCTCTACCAGTTTATAAAGATAGGTATTAGCGATCTCTAGCTTGTAACAAGCTCAGTCCGTCACAACGATGGAAGGTGACTGTGGTAGCGGCGGCAGCAGCAGCAGGCATTGTGAGTATAACGTTTACTTATCTCTTGCATATCCTATTAACTCTTACACTAAGTTCGTTACCGTCGGACTGTTTAACGAACTCAACTATGAACCGGGTGTTTTGTTTACAAACGGAAAAAAGAAACGTATATTACTTGACTTTTCTGAGTGGAATTACTTGTTGATCTTTCGTGAACAGCTACTATCCAGTATGTTATTGTACGAAGAAGGTGAAAACCGTGAAAAGAAGAAGAGTGTGATGATCAGTCGTAACTTTGGGAAAACGTTTGTTCGGATTAACGGTAGTAAAACCGAAAAATTTGTTTTCACAGAACCCGAGTGGATCCGTTTTGGTTGTTTATTAACAGTACTAAAGAAATATCTTGTTCGCTTGTTTTATGATCAAGATCACTTCAAGTCGTACATTAACCAGGTAGTAGCCAAGGGGTGTTATGTACCACCATCCTTCTTTTTCCCCTCGTTTTTTCGATTGGAAAGCAGTCGTCATGACCAACAGCTAACATTTGATCGTCTTTACGATGAACTGGTATTGGAAGGAAAAGTAGAGGGGGAATTTGAAAAAATTAACGTATTCGATGCGAACAAGTGTCACTCGGAAAAATGAACTTGAATAGGACGGTTATTGCCGAGTTTGAAGCGCTTCGTGGTGACAAAAATGAATATGTAATCAAAGAGTTCGTTGCAGTTGATATAACAACCGGACGTTTTGTTATCGTGTTGTTCGCTCCACCATACGAACGTGCACGACTGCACCTGAAATTTCAAAAAATCAATGACTGGTTGGAAACACATTATCACAGAATTCGGTGGAACGATGGTAATGTGCCGTACAAGAATATGGTACGCATCGTTGCAGAAATTTTTTCAGACAGTTCTGTTGTCTATACAAAAGGGTTTGAGAAGGCAAATTTCTTACGACAGTTGTATGACCATGGTGAGGTGATTGACTTAAACGATATTCAAGCACCTGTAGTTCCTAGATCCTTTGTACCCATCATACAATGTCCTGTTCCTCATCGTCACCCGTTACCACTCCCCCCTTACACTGTGCATTGCGCAAAGCTTTGTTTTATGCAGAATGGTTGCGGCAACGAAATAAAATATAGTCGGTTGTGAACATGTTTTCATCATGGTGTTAGTGTGAATGCTACGTGACAGAAATGTCCATAAACGTAGAACGTACGTTAGGTACCGTAGTGTGTGCGTGAGTGTTAACCTTGACTACGTCACTGTCGCGGTAGAAATACTCATAAACGTAGTCCTGGTAGTTCGAGACGGGTCACTGGCACGGCAGATATACCTGTAAACTCGTCAAGGACCAGTATGGGTGTGAAAATTACTCATTACTGTACAGCAAATGTGAATACGCATCATGTATGAACAACATATTCACCCGATAAAAAAATAAAAAAATAAAAAAAAAGTAAATAAATAAAAAATATATGTACTGCTTTTATACATTGACATAGCATTGCATAGTGTATCTTATCATTATCTACCACTGTATTAGTTAATAGTACAGCGATAGATAACGTGGAGTAGGCCTGCTTTACGAATCTGTAAAGTTGGGGAAACCACGTTAAAAAAAGCGTAGCGGTCTCTCATTCGCCTCTGGCCGCTAAGAAGAGGATGAGAGGTAAAAAATAAAAGTATACAAAATGTTTATTTATTTTTAATAATAAATAAACTTATATTGTGCGTTTATGGTTTTACACATAGGACAACAGTAGATATCACTCGTCCACCTCATAGTTGCAAGTAAGAGACGAGAAGTATAAGTACAAAAATAATTACAGTTAAACGACAACGGCCCCTTGGTGTAGTGGATGCATGCCGGTTTGGAGTACCGGAGGTCCCGGGTTCAAATCCCGGAGGGGCCATAATTTATTTTTTGCGGAAACCAACTGTCTCGCCTCGCAGTCGAGCACATGCGTCATTTCGAGTACCTCCATCCGTTGATTTAAACATTTCGGGTGTTAAATTTCGGACACCAAGAGATTTCAGGTACCCTCATCCGTTGTTTTAAACATTTCGGTTGTCAAATGTTGAACATCAAAAATTTCGGGTACCCCCCCATCCGTTGTTTTAAACATTTCGGGTGTCAAATTTCAGACATCACGTAGTCGTCGAACCAGCTATCATATCCACCCAGCCTCCTGTTTCGTCATAACCAGTGTTTTATACATGCGTCATGTGGGCGTACCCACAAATTTCGGGTACTCCCATCCGTTGATTTAAACATTTCGGGTAACGGTACCCGATACCCCCAAAATTTCGCGTAACGGTACCCGATGACATCGCCTCTGCGCGTCCGGGCAACCGCCGAATTCCGGGTACCCCCATCCGCTACACATTGTTTTCGGCTACCAAATTGCGGACATGCAGAAACCACGGCCTCCGTGACGTCTTGAAACAGGTTTCAGCCATGGGGACGCCACGACTTGAGCCTCTGTGTGACGTCATGAACTGGAACACGGAAGTGTTTCAGTCACACACACACACACACACACACACACACACAACAGTGACGTCACATGGACAGCTCGGACACCAGCTGCCAGTGCCTCTATGACGTCATGAACTGGAACCCGGAAGTGTTTTCGTTCGCAACCCGGAAGTGTTCTCGTACATACACTTTCCCTCTACTCATGGACTGCAGGAAAACGGAAAAAGCTTCTTAAAAAAATATATATATGTATATATATATATATAATATTTACCGTATTTCTTCCGTCGTGTGACTTCGTGTTGCGTTCGATTGTTTATCTTTACGCTTTTCGAAACATATGTTTCGTCTCCAGAATAAATAATCACTCAATGTGAGGTCGTTAAACATGAAAATTGGAAATATTAAAAACAGTTCTACACATATCCGCGTTACATGAGTGCGGATGTGTATGTGCGGATTAATGGCATAGTCACGCGAATATGTGTAGAACTGTTTTTAATATTTCCAATTTTGATGTTTAACGACCCCACTTTGAATGATTTTTTTATTCTGAAGACGAAACATATGTTTCAAAATGCGTAAAGATAATCAATCAAACGTAACACGAATTCACAGGACGGAAGAAATACGGTAAATATTATATATATTTTTTCAATAAATCACTTGGATAAATATTCAAACATGTTTTTCTAAAAATCAGTTTTTATACGTTTTCAGAAATCGTAGTATTTGTTACTGGGTTGGGCTTCCGTCTTGTCATATATTTCAGCTGTAGTTGGATGTTGTCACAATAATAAAGATTTCAACGCAAAGCAAAGCCGTTCTGAAGTACAGAAACTTTGTCTGTGTATACAAAAGTTTTTTTCCGCGGTAGGAGGAGCTGTTGCATTGTGACATCTTAAAAGCTTTTGGCTTTACAAGAGGGCCAAACTCGGTCACAGCCAATGTCTTAATTACTTCCTGATATATACTGTATAAGTAACTCAGCCTTTAATGAAATAAACTCGGTCCAATGGCGTAGGCAGCCTTTCTTTTTGAAGGAGCGTATATGTATATTGATTTACTGAGGGAAGCCTGTACGTTTTTGGGTCAACAAATTTATTCTTCTTCTTCTTCTTCTTCTTCTTCAAGGAGTAAGTTATATAAACCTGTACCGGTACCCATCTCATCCTCGGACGACCCACGTTTCTTCTATCAAATGGCTTTATAGTTCAGCGCCGCTTTCGGCAATCGATTCTCTGTCATCCTTTGCATATGATCCCAAAGTTGTCTTCTGTAAAATGCAATAATTTCAATTATTTTGCTAAAATAAAATAACTGGAATCTTTCACCAGCGAGAATAGTCAGAGAGAACTTTTCATGGGAACACCTACGTGTCAGCGACTTTGGTTTCACACGTGTAGAAACCTTGGACCCCAAGAAACACCTAATCCCTTCTTTCCTTCCTAACAACCAGTCAACAGCTAAAAAACAAATAGAGGGAAAAGCTAAAAGTAGAAGAAAACGAATTAATTAATAAGAGTTACAGAAGGGAAATAATTGACGGGGAGTTCCTGGGAAGAGTTCATGACAAAAAGATGAGCGCGTTAAGTCTCGAGCTGTTAGCAACATGGCCCGCTATAGATATGGCGCGCTATAATTGAACTGTTTAATGTTGTTACCCTCTATAAATGTTTTAGCTAAACTAGACAAAAGTAAATAAAATGGTAAGTCTTCTTCTTCTTCTTCTTCTTCTTCTTCTTCTTCTTCTTCTTCTTCTTCTTCTTCTTCTTCTTCTTCTTCTTCTTCTTCTTCTTCTTCTTCTTCTTCTTCTTCTTCTTCTTCTTCTTCTTCTTCTTCTTGAAGGATTAGATTATATAAACCTGTTCCGGCACCCATCTCATCTTCGGACGACCCACGTCTCTTCTACCAACGGCTTTATAGTTCAGTGCCATTTTCAGCAATCGATACTTTGTCACCTTTGCAGATGATCCCACCATTGTCTTCTGTAAATTGAAATAATTTCATTTATGTCCTTTACTTCGAATTATGCTCTTATATCTTAATTCTTTATTCTAGCTTGCAATGTAAAATTTAAAGTATTTTGAACAAAATATATTTCAGCTCTCTTGTCATGACCCACGCCTCACTCGCATATGTCAATGTGGGTATTGCAATTGTCTTATAAAATTTAATCCTTGTGCTGTGTCTTGTTTTATTTCTAAGATTTCTATGAATCGTACCACAAATATTCCTAAATTTATTTATCTTCTCTCTTATATCATATTCAGATTCATAGCTTACTGCACAGTCGAGACATTTGAAACGAACCTCTTGTTCTAAAGTGCTGTTGTTTATAACTATCTTAGTCCTCACTAGGTATTTACCTTTAACGGCCATGGTTTTGGTCTTTCTTACTGAAATTTTCTCTTGCCACTTCTTGTAATTGAAACATAGCTCTTTGGAAATCATTTTCATTTTCGTGAATAAGAACTATCTCATCCGAATGTAGCAGGGAACCCATACAAATTGATTTGTTAAGCTGTATTCCCGAAGTCACTCTGGATTTGCATACTCTCAACTAGTCGTCAATGTTTTTTTTTTTTTTACAAAAATGTTAAAAGTTTTTTTATCTTAAAAATTCTCTACTTTATTTTTTAAATACATATATAACGTTAATGTTAAATTGTGATACCGGGCTGTTTGGCCGTGGTCTAGTGCAAAAATCTCTAGCGAACGTTTAGGGCGTGCCATTGACGGCCATCATCTGTGCAAATTATGAGCTTGCGCTAACAGTACTGTGGTCTCTAATGTATGTCACCTTATTTTTGCACTGTTTGGACGACGGCCAAACAGTCCGGTATCACAATTTAACAACATTGACTCCGGTCGCGAAAACCTTAGAAGTAATTTATATGTAACGTTATATATTTTAGCGCTATTTTTTTAATTGGAAAGTCTTCAAAGTTTGAGAAGTAAATCCGAAATTCTTTGGTGCCGTCTAATATATTCTGTATGCCACGTTTAAAGGTTTTATTATTACTTCATCATATTCAGTGGCGTGGCATGGCATGGGTACATAACACCTGTTTCCGGTTGTGATAGGCTTAAAACTTAACCTAAAAATTAATTCGAATTTTTCCTTGTACCAAGTGATCTTTTTAAAACATTTTCTATCATTCGCTGGGAGAAAAAGAGGGCCCCAGCTCAACGGGATCTGACTCTCATTATACTTACACAGAATAAATCAGAACACAAATAATCGAATTAGAAATGATAAAGGCAAACAGAGAAACACATGACTAAACGAACATCACACAAATAGGTACGTAGTATCTGCTGCACGTCGGTTCCGAAAACGAACATAGCTGCTGACTGAGCGTTTTGCCGGTTTGTACAGCGGCAACACATTGGGTGGACAAATGTGTCCCCACCCCTCCGCAGTATATACAGTGACAAGTACTACGAGGTCAATGACCGTACGCAGTAAAACATTGCCGATGTCTGAGCCGCCAACACAAGACGGTGCAAGTGTCCAGCAGTTCGAAAGCAATGCTAGGCTTTTCTTCAAGTATCCCTACTGAGACTGTTCGGATTTCAAATTATTCAATAACTAAAGTATTTATTCTGTGATATAATTAATGTTATTGTCTCTTAGCCGCCGGCAACAGCGGTTACATGGACGCCAAGCTACTGACATAATTACTACTGAGAAAGCAACATATCCATAAGCGTAAGCATAAAAATTCATTAACAGTATTACTAAAACAGCCTGAAAGATTGAGGATCAGTCAAGTGGAATGAGAGATGTCGGTAGACCGAGGAGGAGATGCGGTTCCCGAACTTGTCAAACTGAGGGTTAATACTTACAGTAAAGATTTTGTAAATGGAATTATACATGTTTTGATGTAATAATATAGTTTATACTGTATATGTATATAGTTTAAGTCATAAACATTTTATTTATCATAAACAACTGTAATTAGTTGAAGATTCTGTAGAGAAGTCGGTGTCGTCGTTAAATCTATTGCGTTAGACAGAGGATTGACAATCTCCTTTGTGTTTTACCGTGTAACCTGAAACCAAATACAAGTGTCAATATAGCATAGTGTATATGTAAATAGTTGAATTAAAATTAATTTTAACACACACACACACACACACAAACACACACACACTTGCATATCATGGGGTTTAGTGGTAAATGTACCCTAGTCTACTCACGTGAACTTACGGAAAACTAAAATTAAAGGTTTTCAAGTGCAACGATAGATCATAAAACATTTGAAAAGTTAATTTTTATTATTAATAGAATTTTTATTGATTACATAGCAGTTAAAAAAAGAGAAAGGAAAAGATAAATACATAAAAAATTTAATTTTTGAAAAATCTTGAAATTGTATTACCTACATTTATACGTACGTGGGTGTGTGTGTTGAGGGCTTAGTATTAACATTAATAAACCAGAGCGTCTGGCGATCGGGAAACATGCAGTGTTGCTGGACCTGAGCACTGACAATATTCCGCAGACTTTTATTCCTTTATACAATAAAACCTCATAGAAAGGTTTGAAAGCATTTTAATTAAAATTGAAATAAGTTGTTCTATTTAAAACCAATAGAATGACTGGAAAAATACCAGAAGAAAGTGTCATATGGTTCGTCTAATTTACAGATTGTTTTGAAATAAATAAATAAGAAAATACCTATAAAAAGTCAAATTTTAAAATAGGAGTGATAGCAAACGTGAAGAAATAAACTTTTGCATTTTCTTGGCTGAGAGTATTGTGATATAAGGTGCGGAGGTGTGGGAAGTATCTCATAAAACTGCAAAAAAGTCATTAACGTGATGGAGGAAAGACAAACTAAATAGGAAGCTAGACTAATATGGAAAATAAAAAGAGAAGCTAATGTGGAAGAATGGTGTGGTGTGTGGCGGTGTGACTCTTATATAATATTAACAATTAGAAGTCGATAGTAGGTCTGTCTGGGGCACAGGAGTATAGAATGGAAGAGAAAAGGGACAGAAAGGAACGGATGAGTAGAGAGAGAGAGAGAGAGAGAGAGAGAGAGAGAGAGAGAGAGAGAGAGAGAGAGAGAGAGAGAGAGAGAGAGAGAGAGAGAGAGAGAGAGAGTTAGGGACGGCTATGGGATTGAGGAAGCACAGCACAACAAGGGAGGATGACAGGAGATTGTCGTGCGAGTCAACAATCTTTAAGAAGAACAGTAGAGTAAGAAGTACAGGAATATTTGTGTACGAAGGTCATCTCAAAAGTAAGTTTCCCCGACGTAGGGAAAAAAACACATGTAAAGAGAAAACTATACTTTTATTCAAAAACATGTACTAATTTTTCAGTATAATCTCCAGACTTGTCAATACACTTTCTGTAGCGTAAAAACAGTTTTCCAATTCCTTCTTTGAACCACTGCGTGCCCAGATTTCGCCTGTTTCACTTTCGTATACTTTTCGAAACGTTGTCCTCCCAGGTGTTCTTTGAAATGGGGGAAAATATGGAAATCACTCGTAGCCAAATCGGGTCAAAATGAGGGATGGTCGAAAATCTCCCTTTGAAAGGACTCCAACAAATTCTGCGTGACTCGCGAGGAATGAGGACGTGCGTTGTCGTGGAGGAGAAGAAAACTTTATTATTTCTTTTATGAATTTGCTAACTGCTATAATTTTTTATTGTTCGACTAAGCTTTTCGTCATTACTGACATCTTCAGGTCTTAAACAACCTTTATTTTCATTGGGATTTATGAATTTATGGCCTGATTCGTTGAAATGTCTTGCATATAGTGAGTTCGTTACTCTAACCCCTTCTCCTTTTGCGTGTTCATTCATTCTAATTTTAAATTTTCTTCCAGTTTCGCCCAGATATATCTTATTACATTCTCCACATTTTAATTTGTATACGCCGCTTTTTTCTGTTAATGGAATTTCTTCTGTTTTATCATTTTTTATATATTGGAATACATTTTTCGTTTTCTTTATTCCTATCTGTATTTCATATTTTTCGAAACATTTTTGTTTGATATCCTATGTATGTTATTGCTCCTTTATATTTCTTTTCTTCATTTGTTTTTTCTTTTTTGTTATTTTCTATTTCTTTATTTTCCTCTATTTTCTTAACTATTCTATTAATTATTTTAGGTTTGTAATTATTATTTTTTGCTATTTCTTGTATTTTAAACAATACGAACAAGAAAACTTTATTGGTCAACAAACCTTTCGCTTTCAAGAACGATGTATGCCACCAGCGGACCATTTGAATGCTCATGCACTCAGACCCGTACACACAGAAACTAAGTGACGATGAATTCAAGCCGCTGATTTTTTTTTTTTTTTTGTAGCAAAAAAGCGAACCACACTACGCACTTTGCAATCGGACGCGCGGGTAAGTGGAACGTTCGTGTTGTTACGGAACTACTGCCACTACATACTAATAAAATTTCTCCAAAATTTATTGTCAGTCTGCTTGCGCCATCTTCCTTTGAAAGAAAAAATAGGGAAACTTACGTTTGAGATGATCCTCGTATATAAAAATTAATCTTGTTTTGTTAATGTGTTCATGAATATATAAACTGTTTTGTTTTGTATACGTTTATGAAAAATAATTTCTCGTGTATAATGCGCACGTTTTCTCCTGGATTTTCTTCCCAAAAACGTGGGTGCGCATTGTTCACGAATAATATTATTTACATGATAAATTGTAGATCTGAACACGTACGGTCACATTCTACATGGCAGAGTAAGGAACGTCGCTTAAAACTGGTGGGCTTGAGCCTAGAAATAGTAAAATGATATTTATCAGAAATTTGGTTTGCAGTTATTTGGGTAATATTCTGTTACTGTGCTTGTGGGTCGTGAGTAGTCTTGTAGTCTTTCGTTTCGAAGAACTACTCTAGCTCAAAGTTTACCTTGACACTGAAACAATAAATTTGTCGAGTTTCGTCGACTTGTTGTACAAACAAGGCATACGATCAATTTTGATCCGTCTTAAATTGGGAAGGCTGACTATTTTTTGGCTATTGCAATATGCCAGTAGCTACGAGTAATTATAAAAAGGTGACAGTGAGATAGACAGGTCACGACAAACAAAAGTGTACCAGAAGAATCAGAAGAGGAGAATAATTCAATACTACCTTCTTAAGAAACAGATGAATGTTAATATATGTAAATGTTACGTACTAATGAAAAACTAAATATATAACAAATTAAACAAAAACTATGACTTGTGTAAGTTTTAAATTGTTTTACATGATTTTAATATTTTGCTTTGATAAGTACATTTTTTATATTACTTTGTATGAAACACTTTTTCTGCATAGTATAATATTCAAACAGTGTATATTTGTGTACCTCCTAATAAATTTGTTTAACTATTTCTAATCACAAATACGGTTGCGCCTTATACAGGAATCACACTTTTTTCTGCGACACCTAACAATAAAACAGGGGTGCGCGTTATACATGAGGGCAAATTATTCATGCGAAAATACGGTACTTACTGAAAACGGCCGTTGAGAGACGCAAGTAATACTTCATGTTAAGCTCGCGACACAATTACGTATTTGGATTTTGTTTTTTGGGACTTATACAGAGCAAACAAAAACAGACATAATTTTATCTCACTGTACTAATGACACAAATTATATACGGAAACGGTTGGCGCAAAGATTAAATAATAAGCTTTTGATATACGAGCAAAATGCCTGTGTATGATAACTGTATGCGCAATTTTGTTTTATCTCGTAATTAGTGTATAATTTTATTATCGGAAGTATTTTACTCACGTTTTGTGTTCATTATTTTAAAAGTTAACGTGTCTCCAACTGGTTAATGGTTAATTTGCATAAAATTTACAGACTTATTTAAAATTCATTTTGTGTTACGTTTTAATATATCGAAATAAAGAAAGTGTAAATAACATCCCCGCGCGGCAGAAGTGAAGATTTCAAGAATGGTCAGAGAATGCTCACACTTAGATATGCTTCGCAGTGAGCTTACGGCGCCTTGTTGGTTAGAAGAGTTGTTGAATATAAGATAGATGGGAGAGAATATTTACTTCGATTGAAACGAATTTTATACCGAAGGCCGCAAAATGTTTATATTCCAGTGTAGTTGTAATGTAGGAAGGGCAAGAAAACGATGGTCCGATGTTTAATTCAACTCAAGATATTTGAAAATAAATTATTTAAATTCACAATGTATATAGGGTTTCTGATACCGGGGCAGGTATCTACACCTACTCCAGGATAAAAGAAGAAGTAAAATAATAATAATAATAAGGAGAAGGAGAAGAAAAAGAAGAAGAAGAAGAAGAAGAAGAAGAAGAAGAAGAAGAAGAAGAAGAAGAAGAAGAAGAAGAAGAAGAAGAAGAAGAAGAAGAAGAAGAAGAAGAAGAAGAAAAAGAAGAAGAACTAACATAAGAAGAAGAAAAAGAAATAAAGATGAAGGTAATGAAAAGACAATTATTTATTCGTGTTACGGCAACTAATTCTGTATTTTCGATTAATTGAAAAGAAAATCTCAGTCAGGTGACAGGTATAACGTAGCTTTTATTGATCTGAAAAAAAGTATGACACTGTCACTAGAGTAAAATTATTCCCACAATTTTAAGATTGCTGAATTTAAACAAACATCAAATTTAAAAGAAATTCAATGAAGAAAATGGTGCTAAAATAAATTTTGTCAATCGCGTTTCAGTGCGTTTGAAGATCATTAAGGGATTCAGATAAGATTGCAATAAGATGCCATTTTTA
Organism: Magicicada septendecula; assembly: GCA_034769895.1. Classification (NCBI taxonomy): domain Eukaryota; kingdom Metazoa; phylum Arthropoda; class Insecta; order Hemiptera; family Cicadidae; genus Magicicada; species Magicicada septendecula. Next base: position 20,182,416 of record CM068372.1, read on the forward strand.
AATTTATTACCATAAACTTCAAGGATTAAACCAAGGATGGTTTTTTCCGGTCTCAAATAGGCAAAGATTAGAGCTGGTCACTCCAGCGCTTCCTCGGACGTCCTACACCGCTCCGTCCCCTCGGCTTGTAGTTCCATAGTTGTTTAGGGATGCGGCAGTCATCCATTCGGCAAAGATGTTTCCACCAATTCAGCGCAAACCTATCGAGTATACTTCTAATAATCAGTTCCTGCGTATATCTGTGTTTCTTCTATGATCATGGAGAGTATATCCTGCCATGTGCGCGAGAAATCTCATTTCAGCCGCTTGGATGCGAGTGGCTTGGCCTTCCGTTAAAGTCCAATTCTCAGACCTATAAAGCAGTGTGGGAAGGGCCATCACCTTGTAGAATTTTAGGCGTGTTCCTTTACTTGCTGACTTAAAGGTTCGCCTAATAGTCCCGCACGTAAGGTTGAACTTATGCAACTCATTCACAACGTCGTTGCTTGTATTACAATACACACTGTAGCCCAGGTATTCAAAATTGCTAACTTTTTCCAGGACAGTACCATCTATAACAATTTTTGCCCGTACGGGATCAGTTCCACGAAATGCCATCACCTTGGTCTTAAGTGTGGATATTTGCAATACAGAGACTTTGGAGATTTGATTTAACAAATGTATACCCATTTAATTTAATTTTTTAATTAAATTTATAATTATCTTCAATTAGGATTAAACCAAAAACGGCTTTACATACCCATCGTATGGCGATTTCAATCAAACGTCCTACCAATGCGCCCTACGAGCTATTCCAGGTGTCCTGTGAGGTGTGTCCAACCACACTTAGCACAAAGACTTCCACATTCCATACGTCCGTGAACGTGGTGCCACTAGACACCATACAAGAATTTACAACCATCGCAACCCGCTTTTCGTGACACTTCTACAGCCTGCAGTCGACAGAAGATTGAGAATTCTTTGACCATCCAACCTTTAAGCGACCACAAGGTGGCATCGCTGGACGGAACACCTCTTCACGCCATCCAGTTGTACATCTCTTATGTGTGTACACTAATCAGCTGATTAGCTTAAGGAATGGTATTTTCTGATTGGTAATAAATAAATAAATATAAATTGAATTTTAAGCAAATTTCTCTGCAAATATCTAGAAAATAACAAAGTTCTGAGTTCTTTAACATACAATTTATTTGATTAAAACTTAACACATTAAACTTATATTACAAATAAAATGGTGAAACAAAATTAAAACATATGAATTTTAATGAATTTACGTCTGTAATGTACACGGTCCAGCAGAGAAACCTGACGGTTTTCTAAGTGAAATTATAACCAGAATAAATGGTTTGTAAACAATATTTTATTTCAGAATTCAGGTACATCTCAAAGAATTTTACTTACATCAGTTACTCTTTGAAAATCACATTCTTTACACGGTGTCCCTCATTTTTAACATATTCTTGGGGCTGTAACGGTAAACCCGCTCATTACGCGCCGCAGAACGTCCGGAGAGATTGCCGCCACTTCTGCCCGAATATTCCGCTTCAAATACACCATTGTCCTCGGCCGGTCCTGGTACACCCTACTCTTGAGGTATTCTTACAGAAAGTAATCGAATGCGTTGAGGTCGGGCGATCTTGGTGGCCACTGAATGTCTCCTCAGTGTGAGATCACTCATCTCCAAACATCTCTCTCAATTTATTCATGGAAGCCCTTGCAGTGTAAGCAGATGCCCCATCCTGCTAGAACCACGTGGTTTTCAATGCAATAAATGTTGTAAGCATGTGAACGTAACGTTGTGAATTTACAGTCACTGCATTCCCCTCTTCATCTTGAAAAAAGTAGGGGCCAGTGACCACGGAAGACGTTAAGCCACACAACAACACTACAATAACACTACAACCTTTTGACTATAGTAAAACTGTCGTTCAAACAGCTCTTGAGAATTCTGCAACGCCCAGTACCGGCAGTTCTGCGTATTGACATAACCACACAGATGGAAATTGGCCTCATTCGTCATGAGCAGATTGTTTAGCACTTGGTCATTCACAATATTCTGATGCTCATGGCAACAACGGATGCAAATTCTACTACACTGGGCACTCGTTTTTTTTACTATAATAAGTTTGTAGGGATGAAAGTCGAGTTACAAATGCAAAATTCTGCGTACGGAGCTGTCCGAAATCCGTAGGGCACTTGCATGTTTGAATGCCGATCGCCGAGGACGGATAAGAACAGCGTGACGCACGCGTTCGAACAGTACGCAGTTTCCCTGGTGATGTCTCTGCTTTATGGCATACGCAGTTCCTCAAAATTCGCCACCCACAACACTATGGTATTGCGGCTTGGAGAATGTTGAAATGACGTCGAAAAGGGCGCTGCGTAACAATGCCTCATTCATTGTTTTAAAAAACGTTTCTGCACTACGAACGAGCGATGTTTCTCCGACCAACGCTCCATGGCGACTAAAATGCTTTGAGCTGTCGAATACGTGAGCACAAGGTTGATCACAGAGCTCCATGCTACACTCCTCAGAACTACTTCAAAAATCGTCAGGTTTATCTGCCGGACCCTGTAAATCATATTTAAGTTATATTTTTGATAAAGTTCGTAAAAGTAAAATCTTTACAAATACTTAAATTGTCTTTAAACGTCTCTAAAATCTTCTTTCATATGCATATAATATTAAAGAAAAGTAATATCTTCAAATAAATGCACTGCAAGTAGGTTTATTTTTACCTATAACACAGATAATATTGTTTTTAATAAAATAAAACCTAAAACTAAATTCAACATTCATAATAAAATGGAGTTTACAAAATAGAATGTCTAGATTGCAATAAATTTTAGTAGGCCAGTCGAACAAAAAACTGTCCGAGAGATTCATTCAACATCGCAATGCGTTTTTAAAACCTAATATTTACAAATCTAATTTAGCCACTGTTTAAACAATAAACATAGGTTTCCACACATTTAAAATGTCCAATGAATTAAAAACGTACAAAAAGGTAACAAAATGGGTATCTGGGAGAACTTTATATTTACAAACACAACAATAATAATAATCTACTAATTAAAGAACGAATACAAATAAAAACAAAACAAGACGATTTATTTAAAATCATATATTTATTAGCTAATAAATAAAACACTAAATATATAATAAATAGCTGACTACATAAACATTACAACAATCAAAAATAGAATTGAAGTAAAATCGATTATCCGTAAACTATATTGTAAGCGAAATGTTCAATTACAATTCAAACAAACCTATGAAGATACAGACTGCAGATTGGTTTCAATACAGTGTAGCTATTATCCTTAGGTATTTTCCGTCTAATGCAATATTTGTCAGGATATCCATCATTTTCTGACGTTGGACTCGGTCGAAGGGCTTTTGGTAATAGATGTAACATGCAAAAACTTCACAGTTTACATATCTACATCGATGGAATAGCACCTGAATAAAGGAGCTACTTACAATCGAATATTAAAGAAATATAATTATTTTTGCACAGGCAACAGCAGATAGATATAGACAAAAGGTCGATTGTAGTTTTGTTAGAGAGAAAAACTAAATTTTTTCGTCTTGATATATACACAAAAATAGAAAAATACTGTTTGGAAAAGGTAAGGTCTTAGTGCAGAAACAACACGCTAATAAATGTGGCGTTTCTTTAGTTATTAATGACTGAACACTACGCTATTACGCGCGTTATTGTCATGTATATGTTCAAGAGAAAAGTTTGAATTTAGTTCGAATACGAAACGTAGAATGCATATAAGAGATACCCGGCGGGTAGTTGGGACCCAGTGACTTGTAAGAAATGGGGGGACTACGGTGGCAATAACAGTAACCATTGTCATTGGCAAACTGTACCGCAATTGGTACGTTACTGCTTTACGACTGTCGCTATTGGCTGTTGTGTCTGGAACCGACCAACTGAATATTGTATTAATAGTCAAAGTAGTGCGATAAATATAGCCACTGGGTACAGTTACGCGGCCCTCAATAAATAAACCCAATATAAGATCAACGGCTCTATTTAGACGTTTCTATTTATTTTCATGCCCCAGTTGCTTCATAGATTACGTAACTTAAGTTTCTTTTGATTTTTCTGTATCGTTCGACATTACGTCTACGGACAGATCCTGTATATGTCGTACTATTAAGATCTTCTTTTTCTTCTTCTTCTTCTTCAGCTGCGCAAGAACCAATTTTTTTTGGGGGGTTCTGTGGACAGATGGGATATGTGAATTTTCCGATCCAACCGCCAGCCTGGAGAACCAGAAACATTGATTTCGGGCTGGTCTTCCTCTAGAGAGTTGCTTTCACCTCAGCTGATGAGCTTTCTCTGCCCGGTCGCAGTAGGCTAACTGACTCAGCCCTTGTGTGCAGCCGTTGGGCTACTATAGCCTCCACACTAGATACACACCCTGCTGCACCATCCTGTCAGGCCAGGACCCAGGATATCTCCAGGCTGCCCTAACAGAACCTCCATATCATGTTTGCTTACCTTTCCACTCCTCCGAAGGGATTGGTTACCACAAGCTTGGAGTGGATTGCTCAGCGTAACAGGGCCCACCGACGTGTAGGTGAGAGTGGAGTTGGGGAGGAGAGGCTGGTGCATTTCTCTTCTATGAAAGCACATTGTTATGAAATACCTGTTATTATATTGTTACGACGGTCTACTTGGTGCAGTGGAAAACAAGATACAAGACACCAATTAAGTCACTAATCACCAGCTTTAATTATCACAATTAAACAGTTTGTAATCAACAAGATAGTCTCTCACAACAAATCAAATAAAAGTTGTTCACACGCAATAATAATGTCAACTAATAGAAACTCGCACAATTATACAACAGATAACACTTCGCCACAATAATTCGAACCGCACTGGAATAAATCGCCACTCAAACTCAACTGAGTAATCGCTGACGTAAGACTGAAAATAATCGACAGGTATGGTATGGGGTATATACAGCCTACAGAGTTCCATAATATGCGTCCTTAACAAACACTTGAAAGTTCCAGAATAATCCATACTACGCGTCACCGCTACTAGAAAACAGCAGACGTAATTGTTTGCGGCCTTACACACAGCGCGCGCGGACCGGTGAGTCTGGAACAATCTAGCTAACGCATGTTGACACTCACGTACGCACACAACATTACAGCCGACAAACACGTAGAATGTTCTGTGATGGCGCAGCGCCCCCTTTGGACCCTGTAAGCAGTTTACAGCGTTGTGTCGCATCACTTTGGCTTCTAAACTTATATGACCTACATGTCTCTCCTATTTTATCTACAACACTTTACCCCTGTTAACAACACAATTGTTGGATCTGTTTTTATTGTGACATATATTGTTAACGATCCGTTGGCAAACAGAATAAATAGGATAATACAAAGTGTAGAAACATACTGGAGAAAAAAGGAGTTTATAAAATACACTGTGCAGAATGCGATGCTACTTATATCGGACAATTGTGGCCGTGCTCTGAAACATCGCATTTCTGAACATAAGAAAGCGATTTTAACCAATACAGCCAATAGAGGTTTTACAGATCATTGGTTACAACACAATCACTTCGTAGATAAAAGCACTGCTCCACAACATACAAAAAGGTAAAAAAATAGGTTTGTTAGAAATTCTAGAAATTAGAAAAGCAATACAAATTTAACAAATGAACAAACTGAAACAGTATTGTAACTTTTCGCAACACTCTGTACGCTTACTCGAAGTAAGTTATATCTGGTTTAGTCAGGGGCGAACGTAGGATTTTATTTCGGCGGGGGGGGGGGATTTCTTGTCAACCACATATCGTTTTCTTAGAGTATTTTTTCTCATATTATAATAAAAATCATACCAATAATTTAAAATTAATGGGTAAATAATGCATCAAAATCAATTAATAACATACACTTTGACTTGGAAGCGTAATAATACCTTTCTGTGGAATATAAATAGTTTAAAGATAATGTTAAAATTAAAAAAGTAAATTTTGAATTTGTACCTCTGTGTTTGTGTTGTAGGGTTAACACATACAAAAGCATGAAATATTTTAAATGAATGTATGTTTAATTTTACAATATTTTGTTTCTTAAAGCTAGGTACAGTCTATTACAACAACCCATGTCCATTATGAAAAATAATTTTAAGAAATCAAAACTCATTCATATTATGTGCTTTGTGATTGAAGTTATCAAAATGTAACGTTAAGTTAAAATATGAAAAGTGTGTCCCTATTTATCGTAAAACGTAAATAGCGTTTACCTATTTAGCGGAAAGAACGTATCCTACTCTCTTTCAAGCCGACTTCTTTTTCATTCTTCACCATTTCTTTCAACATCTGTTATATTTATTATTGAGTATAATTCCTAGACTGTAGATTATTTAAATATGTCATTTACCTAAATAGCATATTTTTTTTTAAATTGACAAAACTTGGAAGTGAATTAATTAGATTTCAAAAAACACTACCAGTTTTAAATTTTTTGTTCCAAAATATTTTTAAATTTTAATTTCGTGGAGGGAGGATATATCCCTCATATCCCCGCTAGGTTCGCCCCTGGGTTGTGTTAATGTCGACCGATTGGTTGACTTATTGTGACGCCATTATGGATTACAGAGAGTCGTCTATGAAGCTCATTTAATGCGGCATGTCTCACTCTTTTGTATTGTTAACGGCGGTCTGAAAACTTTTAAACGACAGGGAACGCGAAGTTGTGAATAGGGAAGTTGAAATGACGGTTGAGGGAAGGGGAGTCTGTAAGAAGCGTAGACTTCATTATATTAGATTAATGCTTCGTGGTCCCCATTGTCTGTCCATAAATCATTATCATCTCAGTTTAATGTGAACGTCGCGACGTCGGTTTAATGAAGTGCACTCTGATTATACAGTACAGTTTGCCAGTTGCACTCATGTAATGCTGTTTTACAGCCTCCTCCATGTAGACTTGAAGTCTGTTATAAATTCTGTTGATACTATTTAAAAATCATATTAAAGTTTGGCATCAAGGATTACTCTATAAACTAAAAAAAACCTGTCTGAATCCATGTTCACCATATTAAAGTTGTAAAGACACTTTCGAGTACGCTACGAAAATGTAACTACCAGTTTGTTACCAATACGAGCAAGAGTTGCCCAGAGAAGTGTTTTGGGTCCCATTCTGTAATTAATCTATACAGCAGATCTGCCAACTAGCAATGATGTGATTACTGCTACGTACGCTGATGATACTGGAATCCTTGCTGTAAACAAAAGTCCGGTGGAAGCAACCATTTTACTACAGAATTCGCTACATGCGATTGAAAAATGGGCAATGAAGTAGAGAATAAAATTAAATGAAACGAAATCAGCAAACATCACCATCACAAAATGCCACGGGGCAACATCAATTGTGAAATTAAATAACAAGGCTATCCCGGTAGCTGACTCTGTAAAATACTTGGGCATCCATATAGACAAAAAAAAATAACTGACTTGGCGCAACCACATTTGGGTGAAGAGAAAACATCCTGATTTTTCCAAGTTTCGCAAGCATTATTGGCTCCTGGGGAGAAAATCATTGCTGTCAATGCGAAACAAGCTGTTGGTGTGCAACACTGTCTTCAAGCTTGTGTGGACATACGGCTTACAGCTTTGGGGGACGGCATCTAAATCCAATATCGCCATAATTGAAAGGTTTCACACAAAGGTGTTGCATGCCATAACCAACGCACCGTGGTTCATCACAACAAAGACATCTATAGAGACCTGGACCTGCCCTCAGTCAGTGAAACCATTGCGATGTTCAGCGAAGGAAGTGTGAAACGGCTTGAAGAGCACACAAAACGTTTAGCCATAAATCTACTAGACAACAGCCTACAGACAAGACGTTTGAAGTTAACATTTCCTCTGGACTTACCTAGGCTCTAACACTATAAATATATTATACATAATATGTTACTTTTAAATACTCATACAGAGAACTAGTCAATGGAATAGTTCTCTTCATACCATGTATTCTGTGGACAATTATGCTTATTGTTATGTATTAAGAGATTACATAAATAAAAGTAAAAAAACTCATATACCTATTGTTATCCCAGATGTGTGGCTTACATTTCATCGCCATGAATCACTGTCAGACTTAGGTCTGGGGTGTGTTATGAACACTCTAATAAAAGAAAGTTTAATGTACACTACTCCGTTAAGCAGTTTGTAATAGCTTTATTTGTAATTTATTTTCTCACTTTTAGTATGTCGTAGTATTTCAGAAACCTCGACCATATTACAATCGTGTTATGGACGAAACCAATGTAGCCTAGTGACAGTTTTTGCGTTCATGCTGGAATTGTTTAGTCTTAAAATAAAGAATATTTTCTGTTGTATAAACTTAACAAAAAAAATCAGCAACAGATAACAATGGCACACAAATATTTTTTTTTATGTAATCGAAGTTATAAAAAAATTAAAAAATAGTTTTAGTTTCATAAACTTAAAATTAATATAACATACGATATTAGGTACACAAAAGTTGTGGTTAATGTGGCTTTGAATTCAATTATTTTTTATATCTTCTATGTTATATTTCAGTTGTGATCTGGTAGGTTACAGACGTTTTCAGTCTAGTATATCCTACATAAAATATTATTTAATAGTACAAAATAATAATTACGTTTCCTGCTTTGCAGTTTATAGTATTTTATGTTTAATACAGGGCTACCTTAAAAGCAAAAGTTATGCACAATTCTTTAATAATTTTAATTTATATTTACGTGGAAAGCTTTACTTTATATAATATAAAATGAATGAAAACATTTTTAAAGGTGAAGAAAAATTAACATTTATGTGTTTTTACATGTAAAAAAATTGGTTGAATAATTAACATGCAAATACAAGTTATTCCAAAACTTGATAAATTATTTTTAACCAAATGTTCTTTAGTATATAACATAACATAACCATAACGTATCTTTTCTTTAAACCTAATATCCTACATGACAATGGCAAACCAGCGAGAGGTATCCTGCTTAGTATAAACCTTCCCCAACTTCCGGCGTTAAACTGTAGGTCCCATATACCTGTGAGAGTCTCAGTACCACACGCAACACGGGTATATGCGGGGAGGGTACAAACCAGTCGAAGACTGAAGGACTACGAATCCTACATGAAACAAGGTCACATACGAGGTCTTACCTAAATGTCATCATCTTCAAGGATTAAACCAAGGATCGTTTGTTCCTGTCTCAAAACAGGCAAAGATTAGGGCTGTTTCCTCGGACGTCCCACACGCCTCCGTCCCTTCGGCTTCTAGTTCCATAGTTGTTTGGGGATGCGGCAGTCATCCATTCGGCAAATATGTTCCCACCAATTCAGCCTATACTGGGCGATCCTGTCGAGTATACTCATAATGTTCAGTTCCTGCCGTATATTTGTGTTTCTTCTATGATCATGGAGAGTACGCCGTGGCACGTGCTTGAGAAATCTCATTTCAGCCGCTTCTGAAAAAGGTCCTAACTATATTATTCGTAGGGTTATGTGGTGCATGGTTATTAGGTCGTGGTCTTAGGTTATTAAAACCAAACGCGCGGCCTCACCGCCGGAGGCCATCTTCAGCAGGAACACACGCTTCAGATGTTCGTCAGTAAAAACGTCAGTACTGAGGTAAACCGACATTCCAATTTCCGTCACTTTACATAACACAGTTATTATAAAACAAATTGGAAGTGTATTGGAAGCAAGACAAGAAAAAGTCTTACAGGTAACGCAACTGAAAATAAATGAAAAAATTATACCCTCTCCCTTCAACTATCACTTTTGTTTATAAAAATTACCCTCTCCTCCTTAAACTACCCTTTATATTTATAGATATTTTATCTACGTTTCTACAGTGGTTTATTATAACTTTCTTTTCAGGATACCTTATTTATAAAAATTAAGTATGTACTTTATTCTTGTTAAAACTTTAAACGTTGCAGGTAAAGTATCCTTTCCCCTTAACCGATCTTCACCAAAATCAATAGACCATGAGTCCTCTACAACTCGGGCACATATGCAAAAACTTATTTGATTATGTTTAAATTTGCGACAGTTATCGTTCGCCATAGAAAAAAATTGTACATAGAGACACACACTGACACTTTTCGGAAAACGACTTTCCTTCATGTTTTGAGAGTAGTACAATCGGAATCAGCCCATATCTAGAACACGATTTCTCCGCGATCTCCATACTTCCATTTCCTTACGGAACATGGAAGTAAAAGGTCCTAACTACATTACTCGTATGGTTATGTGCTGCGCTATTAGGTCGTGGTCGTGGGTTATTATAATCAAACGTTTAGCCTCACCGACTGCCGCTACCTTCTGCGGAACACATGCTGCTTCAAATGTTCGTCTAAAAACGTCAGTACTGAGGGAAATCAACATTACAATTAGACAGCCCAGTTATTATAAAACAAATTGTATATTGGAAGCAAGACAGGGAAAAACCTCAAAGTCTTACAGGTAACTCGACTGATAATAAATGAATAGAGAGGAAAGTGAGAAGATACCTCGATAGAACGAAGAACAACAAGAATCCCAAAATGGTGCACAACTACAAACGGAAGGGAGAAGATCTGTCGCGAAGCAAAGCGAACAGGACACTAAGCCTATATACCATAAAAGGAAAGAAGAAGAAGAAACACTGCAAGTTACAAATAGATTTTTCGTAGATCTGTAAATTAACGCAATACCTTCAAAGGTTTAATAACCACGCGAGCGCGCGCGCGCACACACACACACACATTCACACACACTTGGTAGTTTCACAATTTATTCTTAACCTCTGCCAATTGTTTCAGCCTATTATATTCTGTAAACATGCTAGAAAAAATTGAATTTATCAAATAAACTGTGCAGAATGCGATGCTATTTATATCGGACAATGTGGCCGTGCTCTGAAACATCGCAGTTCTGAAAATAAGAAAGCAATTTTAAATGATATAGCAAAAACAGGTTTTACAGATCATTGCTTAAAACACAACCACTTTATAGACAAAAAAAAAAAATAATACTACTGCACGACATACAGAAAGGTAAAAAAATGTATTTATTGGAAATTTTTGAAATTGGAATAGCAGTTAAAAGTATCAAGAATGTTACAAACAGACAGAACAGAACAGACAGAATTCTTTGTATTTTCTTTATTAAAAGCTGTTATTTAATTTAGTTAATTTTTAGAATTTTCTTTCCACTTATACTCAGTTTTTACAGTCACTTGACCTTCCTTATACTAGCTCCTCCCACTTACACACCCCACACACGTGTCCATATACACACCCTGACACACGTTCACCACCCTACACATTCTTTGTATTTAGTTATTATTAGCAGCTCTTTGAGATTAACCTAATAGGCTGAAACAATTGGCAGAGGTTAAGAATAAATTGTGAAACTATTAAGTGTTTGTGTGTTTTTAAAACCTTTGTAGTAACGTGTTTCGCCAAGGGCTCAACGAGTCTTCAGTCAATATGGTGTAAATACCTTCATATCGGTTTTAGTGTAGTTTTGTGTCGACAGCTTCAAAGCGGAGTTACTGAAACTAGAGTGATATCGATTTGGCAGGGTACAGTACGCCCTATAGCCGGGAAATACAATTTGGCCTGCTGCCCAAGATACTCCAGTGGGCGGTTTACGAGCGCCTGAGAGGCCCTCGTGACTGCAATAAACTAACCACGGCCGAAGGTTAATGGCTAATTTATGGTCGGTGTAAATCTATTTATCCATACATTGGTATAGTCTGTATTCTGGAATAAGTGATTGAGTAAGTGTATGCTGATGTAAACGGAATCGCCTTTAAGCTAAAAGTACACCGCCCTATACGCATCTAATATATGCAGACTGCTAATATTGTTACGCCTGTAAGATAGGCAAATTACTTGGCGGGTATGTCAAACGTGTGTATAGAAAGTCGGCGTAGTATCTGGTAACGCCTTCAACTGTGCGATTAGTCTCCACGCATGGCCTATAAAGCGGTAGATTTATCTCGAACCTTGTCGGGGTGTATAGCCTAAGTATAGACGATTCAGAAGGAGACTGCAAGTCAGTTCTGATGTGGCGTTTCAGAGCGTGATTCATCATCATCATTAGTAGCTCCACAACCCACAGTAGGCCTCAGCTTCCCTCAGGATTTTCTCCAGAGTTCCATCTCCTTAGCCAATGTTTACCAGTTTTTCACTCCAACCACGTCACACCCTCTAGGATTTCATCAATCCATCGTAGTCTGGGTCTTCCACATCATCTGCTTCCTTCTGGTGTGCATTTCATAATCCTCTTAAGAACATACTCCTCATCCATTCTCGGCACATGTCCTGCCCATCTCAGGCTAGCTGTCCTAATTTATGTCACTATATCAGGCAATCTATATAACTCATAGAGCTCTCTCTTGCTTGTACCTTATTCTCCACTCTCCAAATTCCCTAAGGGGTCCATCAATTTTCCTAAGTACTTTCCTCTCAAGAGATGCAAGTCGCAACTGGTCGCCCTGTGTCAGTACCCATGTTGCACTTCCGTACATCAGAACCGGTTTTACTTATAGTCCCTTACTTATAGTTTTATTTATATGTTCTATATAGTCTAGATTTGGTTTCACGGAGTAGAAGTTTTGATTTCAAGTATTTCCTCAGCCCGTAGTAGCATCTATTAGCATTCTGAATTCTTTTATTTATCTCTTCATTTATATCATTGTTTTTATTCACCAGAGAGCCCAAATACAAAAAAAAAAAAAACTTGAGGTCCTACCAAAGTTAAAATTCATAATTTTTAAATGTGATGCTGACGGGTTACAAGTTCTTCTATTTTTTACTATCATATATTTATTTTTCTCCTCATTTACCGTAAGCCCCATTTCCTCAGCTGAATGGTAAAATGCAATTAGTGTTAATTTCCTCAGAGCGCGATTAGTGAGCACTATTTAGTGCGACATTGTTGAATAAGTGACGTTTATTGATTTCACAGTTAGTGTGTTTGTTGGAAAATTGTAAGCTTGACGAGATCATGTATACCAGCGTGTTTAAACTATAGCTTAGTTAAAGTTGTAAATAGCGATTTCCCTGTGTTCACTTGTTAACTTCCACTGTGTAAACACAAGACGTGCGAGCGACCGTTATAAAAATGTCTTGGATCAGCAATCAACGAAGTTGTAAGATGACGTGGAGAAGGCACTCGACATGATACCACTTTGAAAGTTACTAGAAATATTAGAAAGTTAAGGAATTAATCTTGTATACATATAAAGTTGGACATTTGCTTAGAGAGAGAGAGAAATAGAGATGGAGGGACAGAGTGAGAGAGAGAGGGAGAGAGAGAGAGAGAGAGAGAGAGAGAGAGAGAGAGAGAGAGAGAGAGAGAGAGAGAGAGAGAGAGAGAGAAGAAACGTATTTACGGGGGAGAGGATGAACTGGACCGGACCCCCCAAAGGGTCAAAAAAGTTGACGAATTGTGTAAATCTCTTAATTTTCAGGGTGTTTTATTACTTTTTTTACCTATGTACGCTAATATAGTAGTAACGATTTTCTGTTTTTTTTTTTTTTTAATATACAGACAGGTTTATTGCACAACTTTAGCGTATACGTTTGAAATACGAAATATAGCACTGTTAATTCAGTCAATAAATATTTTTTAAAAGAAAGTTTAAATAATACGTATTTTTATTGCGTTATTACTCTTACTTCAGTGGGACTGATTTCAACCACTTTAAAGATACTGTAGCAATGTTGATTAGTCTTAACTTGTTTTTTCTTTTGTTTGAAGCCGACCCGACCCCGGACCCCCTCAAGGCCAAATTCCAGATACCGCAAAACGGCACTGAGAGAGAGAGAGAGAGAGAGAGAGAGAGAGAGAGAGAGAGAGAGAGAGAGAGAGAGAGAGTGAGAGAGAGAGTGAGAGAGAGTGAGGGGGGAGCGGGGGCAGAAGGCAGATAGACAACGGGCAGAGTGTTGTTTTGGTTAAAGAGGAAAACGGTAATATATTGTCTTTGTACGGACACAGACACCGAATCAGTATCAGTTAATAAGGTAAAGATAGAGCAGACCAAAAACAAATCGCTAACAAATGTGTCTGCGAGATTCGGGGGAGCTGTAGGACCCAGTGACTTGTAAGGAATGGCTCCTGCAATAACAGTAACAATTGTCATTGCCAAACTCCACCGCAATTGGTAGGTTAGTGCTTTACAACCGTCGCTATTGGCTATTGTGTCTGGAACCGACCAATTGAATACTGTATTAACGACCAAAGTAGTGCGATAAATATATTCACTGGATACAGTTTGTAGTTTGCTACATACGCGGGCCGCAATAAATAAATCCAATACAAGACTACCAACTCCATCTAGATATTTGTTTTTCTTTTCATGTTCCAGTTACAAGATAAACTAGTTGAATTCAATTTTTCCAACTAATCTAACACTGAATCTAAGAACAGATTCTACAAATGACATACTAATGAAGTCTGATTTCTTCTTCTTCTTCTTCTTCTTCTTCTTCTTCTTCTTCTTCTTCTTCTTCTTCTTCTTCTTCTTCTTCTTCTTCTTCTTCTTCTTCTTCTTCTTCTTCTTCTTCTTCTTCTTCTTCTTCTTCTTCTCCTCCTCCTCCTCCTCCTCCTCCTCCTCCTCCTCCTCCTCCTCCTCCTCCTCCTCCTTCTTCTTCTTCTTCTTCTTCTTCTTCTTCTGCTTCCTCTTCTTCTTCTTCTTCTTCTTAATTTCCATCCTCTTTTGGTGTCGGGGGAAGGATCCTTCAGACACTTTTGATAATTCCTTCTGTCATCGATGGGAGATGATAATCATTGCACATCACCGGACGAGGCCTTTCAGTGTCTCCACCGTTATCAAGCCCTAAACCACGACCAAATAATGGTGGAGACACTGAAAGGCCTCGTCTGGAGTATGACAGGTAGCAGCTGAGCATAAAAACACGACCAAGTTGAAATTACAGAGGCTGTGGTAATTCAAATAACAAGATGAACATTACATAGTACTTTCCTCTGCTACCCCCACAATCGATTCCTTTTGGCACAGATAGCACAGTCCCAAAAGTCTCATTTCACCGCCTTACAATCTGTAAGTACCTAGGTGAGATTTTCTGTCCCGTGGGTAGAAACACTGTCTTCTTGTGTACACATAGTATTCACACATAGTCTTTCACGACTTTCTTCTTAGCCATAATAACATTACAAATCTAGGGACGTATTTGATTTGCTTTTTTACCGCTGCAGTCGATGATTGTCTTTTGTACGCCCATTTTTTTCTTTGATCGTTTCATTTCGTATTCGTTCCGTAGCCTTGAAGTTCTAGCAGCTCGTCTTGAAGCATCCATTTCTATACTTCTAACTTTGTTTTTATCTGTTCTTTTATTCTCCAAGTTTCGGATCCATACATAAACGTGCTTTTAATCATACCATACCAATCAACATACTGTTATTATATTATGTGACGCGCCATTGTGGGTTACAGAGAGTTAATGACGCTTAGTTAATGCCGCCCTAACTCTCTCTTTTGTGTTCTCAGCAGTAGTAGTAGAGTGAGAAAACTTTTAAACGACATAAAACGCAGAGTCGTGTGAATAGGGAAGTTAAAGTGGTGGATGAGGGGGGTTTGTAAGAAGCGTAGACTTCATTACATTAGATTAATGCCTCCTCTCCTCTTCCTCCACTTCTGTCGTCTGCCCATAAATCATTATAATGTCGTTTGAATGCGAATGAGAACATTGGCCGATTACTACTGAATGAGATGAAGAGAAGTCTGAAGTGTTCACAGTACATTATACGATTTGCAGTGAAGTAATACTGTATTATATCCTTTCGCGAATGAGATCGGAGTTTTACTAACAAATTTATGACTAAGAATTAACTGATCACATCAGTATCATCAAAGGTTTATAAATGAATTAACAATGAATTTATAATGAACTGATTCGATTTCAATATAAAAATAAGGAAAAATCGAATTTAATATAAAAGAAAAGATCGATTCAATTGATCTAACTTATCGATTGTTTTAATGTTTACATACTTAATCAGCTGTTTGACGGTTATATTGGAATTTTTTAAAGTATATATTTAATTTATTTTAATAAATTTATAATATTTAGTAGATCATCTTGTTTTGTTTTTACTTGGGTTGTTCTTTATTTAATAAATTATTGTTATTATGTTTGTAAATATAAAGATATTCCAAAATATTCATTTCTTGACCTTTTTGTATGTTTTTAATTAAATTCATATTTTGAATATGAAGTTAATTATATTTATAATTTAAATTATTATTTGAATTTCATAAATCAGAAAAGTAATGTTTGTGATTTATACAATGCGTGTTGGCTAAATTAGATTTGTAAATATCAGTATTTAAAAATGCATTGCGGTGTTGAAGGAATCTATAGAGCAGGTTTTACGTTGTTTGGTACATTTTATTCCAATCCGGATATTTTCATCATCATCATCATCATCATCATCATCATCATCATCATCATCATCATCATCATCATCATCATCATTTTCAAGGATTAAACCAAGGATGGTTTGTTCCGGTCTAAAATAGGCAAAGATTAGAGCTGGTCACTCCAGCTCTTCCTAGGACATCCCACACCTCTCCGTCTTATGTTCCCACCAATTCAGCCGATCCTGACAAGTATAGGCCTACTCATAATATTAAGTTCCTGCGTATATCTGTGTTTCTTCTATGATCATGGAGAGTATACACTGCCACGTATATGAGAAATCTCATTTCAGCCATCTGGATGCGACTGGCCTGGCCTTCCGTTAAAGTCCAATTCTCAGACCTATAAAGCAGTGTAGGAAGAGCCATCACCTTGTAGAATTTTAGGCTCATTCCTTTACTTGCTGAGTTAAAGAGTTCGCCTAATAGTCCCGCACGTAAGGTTGAACTTACACAACTTATTCACAACGTCGTTGCTTGTATTACAATACACACTGTAGCCCAGGTATTCAAAATTGCTAACTTGTTCCAGGACAGTACCATCTATAACCATTTTTGCCCGTACGTGATCAGTTCCACGAAAAGCCATCACTTTGGTCTTAAATGTAGATATTTACAATTCAGAGTCTTTGCAGATTCGATTTAACAAATGTATTCCCATCTGCAATCTGTTTTCAGAGTCCGACAGAATAGCCTGATCGTCCGCAAACAACAAAGTGTCAATTGTAGAGTGACCAATCCGGATATCCTATTTTATATATTCCATTTTTATTGGATTTAGTTTTTAATGTTTTATTTGATTAATGTGTAAAACAGAATGATTAGGTGAAATAAAATAATAAATTTAACTTGTAGAAGTATTTAATGTTTAAAGAGTTTTTATAAAATCTAATTATAACTATAATAATACTGACTCGGAACACAAAGAAAACCCACTAGAACTGAAACACTAATACACAACTTCTCCAATCACCCAATACAACACAAACTAGCTGCCTTCAGAACCATGATACACAGACTAAACAACATCCCACTAGATGAGAAAGAATACAAAGACAAACTAAACCCGATAAAATATCTAGCACAAACCAACGGATAAAACAGAACAATAGTCAATAAACTCCTACACGAAGCATAATACAAACAACAGACAAAGACAGAAAACAACAAGTTCATAACACTAAAATACGTCAATAACCACGCTGAAAATGTTGCCCACAAATTTAAGAAAGCAGGATACAGAATCGCATACAAAACTAGAAACAAAACAAAAAACTATGTGTTCCGAGTCAGTAGTATTATAATTAGTTAATCAACGGACACGTCATGGACAACAGAATCCAAGAATTTATAAAATCATTAATGTAGCTGAAGTAAAGCTGTAAGAACAGTGAACACGAG
This sequence comes from Magicicada septendecula, assembly GCA_034769895.1. NCBI lineage: Eukaryota > Metazoa > Arthropoda > Insecta > Hemiptera > Cicadidae > Magicicada > Magicicada septendecula. The sequence continues at coordinate 20,200,285 of CM068372.1, forward strand.
GAGCGTAAGATGTAACATTCTTTTGGTGGTTAAATTGTCAAGCAAACTTTACAAAGTAAATTTTGAATTAAACTCTAAATTATTTCTTACAAAAAGTCAAGAAAAGCGGAGTCTGCTTGCTACACCTATCACACATGTTGTAAAGATTGCTTTGTTATGTGGCACATGATATTGAAGCTGGACGGAGCAACGCTTGTAAAGTCTTGTTACTGGTCGCACGTTCTCTCTCTCTCTCTCCCTCCCCCCCTCCCTCCTGCTGGCAGATGTTACACAGTTTCTTGTCGGCAACAGATATATATATATATATATATATATATATACCTGTAATTGGACAGTTTGGGGTTAGTCGTCTACATAGTAGCAGCTACTGTAATAATTCCATTAGTAGGTAAGGTGGGGGGACAGATGTACGCCACTCTAATCGCTGTACTTACGTTGCACTGGTGTTGCTCCTCTGCTCATTAGCTCAATGTCTCCGTCTTTGCAGTTGCTGGTCCGAGAGATGATTCCACACAGCACAACTTACAAATGAGTTGATTCGTAATTTGTTTTACTTTGGTAATATAACGATAAAGCCAGTGCCGTGCCGTAACTAAGAGCGCTTCCTGATCCAGAGGGGAGGGGGGAGATGAGACTAGCTTGAACTTGAAGGTTTACCTCTCCTTTATTTTTGTATTTTTTTTTAATGCGTGTAAGCCACTGTGGACTACGTTTCCTTTAACGGGTTCCTCCCTTCTTCTCCTCTCTCTTCTCGTGTAACAAAGCATCTGTCCTCTTCTTGGATTTTTCGTGAAAACTTTGGGGATTTTTAATGTAGGATATTTCCATTTTCTTGGATATTGTCTTGATGTTTGTTATGAAATTGGTTTTTCTTTTCAAGAGAAATTTGTAAACCCACTCTTTCGGCTTATTCTATAAGCAATTCCACATATCTAATTGGTTGTTTCTACTGAATCTGTCAGGACTGCTAGGCCATCTGCAAATGCTAGGCAATCTATTGACAGGTTATATCTTGCTATAGCCCAGTCTAATTCCCTGGCTAATGTGATTTTACTCCAATGATTTTCTCCATTCTCTTATTACTTTTTCCAAAACGTAGTTAATAGGCAACGATGTTAGTCCATCGCCTTGTCTGACTCCTGTCTTAATTTCAAACCGTCTAGAAATTCCACCTTTGAATTTCACTTTAGAGTAGGTATTCGTCAGCGTTTGTTTGATTAAAATTGTTTGTTTTATTATCCAAGCCAAATTCATTAGGCCTAAGGATTTTGAACAATGACTCTCTATCAAAATTGAGTCATATGCCTTCTTAAAATCAATCAAGTTAATTACAAAATCTTTAAATCTTCTTTTGAAATATGTCATTATTAATTTTAGATTAAGAATCTGCTCCGTGCATGACCTACGTTTTTGGAAGCCGCATTGGTATTCACGTACTTGTGAGTAAGTTGTTTTCCTGGTCTGAATAATAATATTTTGGATAAGATTTTATAGGTAACTGGCAAAAGTGAGATGCCTCTGTAGTTATTCACATCTCCTTTATTTTCTTAATTTACAAATATTGTAATTCTATTTATTTCTTGTCTACAATTATGTACAAGCTTTATTTTAACACACACAACTGGCCCACGTTAAGTGATTATGGAACATTGCTAAAATTTCCAATATCTGTGAAGGGGATTAATCCACTGATCCCCCTCTCCCCGTAGTTATACCTCTAATCCAAGTCAGACATTTTAAAACAGTACAACTCTATTAACAAAAACTTTGAAAAAGTAGTTACTTTTGTCTAGCTTTTTTAAAGCTCTCTATAATTTTTTCACAGATTATAAAAGGTAGGCCTATATATTTGTACGTATGTTATCAACTCAATGCAATTTTACTTTGTAAAACGTTTTAAATGTATGGGCTTCTGCTATTTTAGAAATAATTGGATTAATGTGATGACATTTTTATTAGATTTTATAATTTTCTTCTTCTCAAGCCAGAGGTTTGTTGGCTTGAAAATTTCTCGTCTTCTAAAAACAGGCTCTCAATCAGCACATATCTTCTTTCTTCTTTATCTGATCCATATATTCCTGTATAGGCCTTCCTCTCCCAATATTGCCCCCCCCTTAATCATGGTGGTGAAACAATTTTAACGGCGTAACAGGTGACCAACCATACTGTTTCTCCCATCCTCAATGGTTTGAATCGAGTTTTCCTCCTCCGGAGATTCAACCGTGGGACTATTACTTCGGAGTACTGTATTTAAATAGAGACTGGCCCACCATTTCTCAGCATTCTGGAACCAGGTATTGGATACAGGTATATTGTAGCAGGTTTGTGGGTACACACGTGTATGTGATGTTTATATTGCCGACGTTTTTTTCCGTAATCCCGGAACATTTTTAAGGCGTACTGATTTTGATTTAACTACGGCGCGCGTTTTGTATCTTGCTTCACTTGTGATTTTTTGCATGGGAGGGTTGGAGCGTGGGGGTGAGTGTGTTGTGGCCATATGTTATTTGTTAATTTGTGAACTGTCAGTTAGGAATTTCCAAGTTGTCGCTAATTTAGTGTATTAATTTCTGTCGTTGACCGCTCCCTCTCTCATCCTGTAGATTTCCATGCCTTCCCTGAACTGTCTGATTTTCTTATAGTTAGTTCGTGCTAAGATTTTTGTGTTTTGGACACACACACACACACACACACACACACACTATTGGATCGTTAATGGAGTGGTTTCCCGTTGCATTCCCCATCCTATGCCGTTGATTTGAAAATTTTCCGTCCCAAGGCCACGAAGATACCCTGTACTCAGAAAGGATAAGGGCTTAACGCGCTCATCCGCCTTCCTTGGAGAACGTTGGCATTTGTCAAAAGGGTATCTCCTTAACCCCGGAAGATGCACGGTTTTTTATTCTTTAGCCCCTTCTTTGTACAATACGTGTAAGTAAAATTTGTCTCCCCCTCTCTTCCGCGGGGAGGTGATTGTCAGGGTTACCTTCACCAAATCCACGACTTCCCGATCTTTCCAGTACTTTAAAGATGCAGTACTTCTTAGAGTTATAAAATTTATTTATAGAACAATACTTTATTAATTCTATGAATAAAATAAATGTTTATTAAACATATTTAAAATTTAAAGCAACATTTCCTGAGTCATCGTTGTAGATTCTTCAGCACGTCTACGAGGGCCAGTTTAAAAGTTCGCGGAGCGACATCTATAGTTTAGCTGTAGAACTAAAATGTTTTGGGTGTTATAAGATTTATACTTCCAAATATATTTGTCAGTTTTATCATTATTTAACAGTCATTTAAAATTTACTTGTCACGCCAGTTTTGAAAAATGAATAAAATCAAGAATTCTTTGTTAAAAATTTCTAGCCCCAATTGAAAGTCACAACAAAATGGGTTAGAAAAAGGTTGCACCTTAAAAAACAATAGTTTGTAAGTGGACATTAGAGTTGTATCGTGGTCGTACGAGTACTGATGTGATCCCCGAAATGGACGCCCAAAAATGCAACAACTCCAAATGCGGCGCCGAAATTGTCCAAAGTTTTTCATAACAAGTTCTTGAATTAAAATCCGATACACATGATTACGTAAGTCGCCTCTTGATCTCAGCAAAGTCATCCTCAGTCGCCGATCTTCCAATACTGTTTGTGAAATTTTTTTAATAATATCCGGAGTTGTTGCGCTTTTTAGGCGCCCATTGCAGGGGTTATCGTTAGTGCTCATATGACCACATTTAAACTCGAATGTCTACTTACAAACATTGTTTTTGAAGTGGCAGTATCTTTTAATACGTTTACCATTTCATTGTAATTTTCAATTGGCGGTATATGTTTTTAACAAACAATTAAATAAAGAACGAAGTTTGACTTTGTCCATTTTTTTAAAACACGAGTGACCCATTAATTTCGAACAGCTAATAAACAGTGAATATTCTGACAGATAGATTTAGAAATTAACAGGTGTTTAGACGAAATATGAATCTCACAACATACAAAAAATTTAGTTCTACCGTGAGGCTATAGAAGTCGCTCCGCAAACTTTTTAACTGTCCCTCATATTTTATATGTCAAATATTCATGAAATTGTCGTATATATCAAATTTTCATGAAAGGGAAATGATTTCAGTCAGCCAACGACAAATACCTCTTTTCATGGAAATGTTTAGTGCATCACTTTTACTGAAAAAATAGGTGATGTAAGCCCTTTGCTTAAAAGTTTTGTGACTTTAGCCCCGCTAACCTCGTTTATTGCTAATAGTTTTCGTTCAGTCACCTTATTCACTATACATTTTAAAAAACTATATTAAACAAATCTTACCTTCCAGCGGCACTTTGGCTTTTATTGTCTCAACTCTAAAGTTGCTATGACATAAGGTATATGGGTCCTTAAATTTTGAAAACCCATCCACTTGCGTGGGTTTATCATCTTCATCTTCTTAACGGTTTTAGTCTTTAGCGGCCTGTTCCTATTCCACAGTCCACCTTTTCTTAGACCTGGCAACGTTTCTTCTGCCTCCAGGCTTATAATCATTCGCTATTTTCGGTATTCTACTTTCTTCAATTCTATCAATGTGTTGAATCTATTTTATTTTGTATTCTTTAATCATTTCATTAACTCACTTCTTATCTAAATCACTTCTTATCTCCTCATGTCTTAAATGATCTCGTCTATTATATCTTTTAACTGATCTCAGAAATTTCATTTCTGCTGTTTGTATCTTCTATTTATCTTTTTTCTTTATGACCCAAGTTTTATAAAATTTTATCTTGGTTTCTTTTCTACATTTATTTCCCAACGTTCTCCAAATCGTTCCACACATTCTTTGTAAAATTCGTCACTTTATTTAATATATCTCTATTTTGATCATAAGTAATGTCACGTCCAAGATAGTTGAAACCGGTTCCTGTCCTATAAATGCCATTACATTTCTCTTTGATTCAGATATGTTACAGTTATATTGTTTTCCTATTTTATGTAAGGTATATATTGCTCGCTGGAGATCGTATTCTGAAGTGGCGAATTTAGCTTGGTCATCCGCAAAGAGAATGGTTTTCAAGCTTTTATTTCGGACGATTTTAATACCGTCAGAGGTTTGTTGTTTCCATTTTTTTAGGAGATCATCTAGCTAAAGGTTAAAAAGTAGTGGTGACAGATAACAACCTTACCTTACGCCTTGACGTGGGTTTATGCCCACCATAAATTGGGTGTTACGTTCGGCCGTACCCAGTCTATAACTGACATAGAGTTATGTGGCTTTCGGGCCGTGTACTCCTTTTTAACAAGCCCATAAACGTAGTGGAGTAGTGTTGGGCAGCGGGCCAAATTGTACTCCTCAGCTATGGGCTGTACCTTGCCAAGTCAATATCACTAGTGTAGGTGATACTACGTTGTATTTGATGTTTGTATGCAGTATTTGTGTATGCTGAACGTTGTACATCCAACGTCAAACTGTATCTATTGCCTGTAACACTCGAACCTCGCTGGCAACGTGAAGAATGTTTTAAATAAAAACGTTATAACCAACTAGACCATTGGGTTTGAGTTCAGTACCCACCTTGAAGTATATTACACTTCATGGGACTCAGAAACATGACCGCCACCCGACAGAATTACTTGTAGGTGTGTGCTATGGCCGGCTATAGTAGAAGGCCGGAATATTAAACATGGCAACGTTGCGTCTGGGGCCTATAAGCATAGTGTAATAAAATAGCTAAAGTGGACATGTTATATTTTGATTTAATTTCATAGCATTACTAAAATCATGAGTAGGCCTATTTATATCTGAATCTAAATAATAGGTCTGTGCGCACTTAGTACTATACGTTTAAGTTCAAGAAATTAGTGATTTAGTGCTTGGCCTAATGAATTAATTGTGTTTGAATTATCAAATTCGTATCGTAGGAATGAGTTAATTATTACATTTCTTAAATAATATAACAGTATTTTACATAATAAACCTTTAATTTGCAAAAAACAAAGAATTACAAAACTGCTGTTAACCGGCAATTAAAAAAAAACGCGATTTGATTATTGAAATACATAAATTAAGATATAGTACAGTCGGCCTCAAATATCAGCTAGTTCGAGTGATGCTACGTTTAATATTTCGGCCTTCTACTAGAGCCGGCCATGGGTATGCACCAGTTTATGATTATATCAAGCACATTAAGCTTACGCTTAAACAAGGCCTTAAGTTTAAGTTTAAGTTTAAGCATCCTGTTTTACGCTTAAAGAAATTAAACATACTTAATTCTATTTAATACTAAATGTAATAAGTTTTTAAGCACAGTAAATAAATTTGCGAGTCCGACTTCGCGGCACACCAAACGTTCCATCGGGACCCTCGCACCCCATTGGTTTAGAAATGCTGATCTAGACGGTGTACCAATTTACGTTTGGTATTGTTGTTATTGCAGTTCTTCTCCTTCTTCTTCTTCTTCTTCTTCTTCTTCTTCTTCTTCTTCTTCTTCTTCTTCTTCTTCTTCTTCTTCTTCTTCTTCTTCTTCTTCTTCTTCTTCTTCTTCTCCTTCTTCTTCTTCTTCTTCTTCTTCTTCTTCTTCTTCATCGTCGTCGTCGTCGTCGTCGTCGTCGTCATCGTCATCATCATCATCATCATCATCATTACCCCTCCAAGGACTAGACCTTAGACTTGTTCCGGAACCCATCTCCTTCTCTGTCTGCCGACATCACTCTTCCCAGTAGGGTACCCAAGGCAGCCACAGGTAGACGGATATCAGGCATGCGATTCAAGTGTTCACACCATCTCCTTCTGTGGTCTTCAATCTTCTGGTGCAATGATACAATGTTTAAAACGCGTCTAATATCCTCGTTCCTTCTCCGATCCAAGAGAGAACAACCTTGCGTCGCCCTTAGAAATTTCATTTCGGCTGCCTGAGTCCTCTGGACGTCCCTTTTGCCAAGAGTCCATGTCTCACTAGCGTGCAGGAATGTAGGGACAGCCACAGTTTTATAAAATTTCCTTTGGGTATCCTTCCATGTTTTATTTTTCAGATACCTATGAATCGTTCCTAGGTATCTAGATGGGTATAAATTTTGTTAGCTTACTATCCCAATCAACATCAGTTCCATATGAGATGTTACAACCCTTTTGGTAGGCTAGAGGCCGTATTACAACGTAGTATATAATTCAAAGCGGAATCACTTAAACAAGTGATATTGATTTGGCGGGGGAACGATTTGGCCGGCTGCCCAAGACTACAGTAACACCACGTTTGGGGGCGGTTTATGAGCTTGTTAAGTAGCAGAGTGCGCGCTCACATAAATCTGTGTCGGCTATAAACTGGCTGCCGCCGAAGGTTAACACCAAATTTATGGTCGACATAAAGCCGCGTAAGTGGATGCGTTTTCAAAATTAAACAACCCATATATCTTTTTGGCATAGTAACGTTAGAGTTGAGGTAATAAACACCAATGAAACGGCAGAAGGTGGGATTTTCGTGGGTATTTTAAATTTCATGCATTTATTACAGCACAAAGAGGAAGAGAGCAGCAGGAACTTATTATATGTGTTTAATAGACTATGTAGAGCAGCTGGGACAGAAGAAGAAGAAGAAGAAGAAGAAGAAGAAGAAGAAGAAGAAGAAGAAGAAGAAGAAGAAGAAGAAGAAGAAGAAGAAGAAGAAGAAGAAGAAGAAGAAGAAGAAGAAGAAGAAGAAGAAGAAGAAGAAGAAGAAGAAGAAGAAGAAGAAGAAGAAGAAGAAGAAGAAGAAGAAGAAGAAGAAGAAGAAGAAGAAGAAGAAGAAGAAGAAGAAGAAGAAGAAGAAGAAGAAGAAGAAGAAAATAAATAAATAAGTTAAAAGACATTTTTATTATTCCGGATGTACAATGTCTACACATTTTCAGGAACGAAAGATTACAGAAGTGATAGAATTCTCATTCCATACTCCGGTTCTCATAGCCGGTTACGTAGCTTTTGTCGTTTACCTTTTTGAATCCATCCGGCTGCACTCTATTTGGTTTTTTAACATTTTCTTTTTTCCAATGAATGAGGAGTTGGCCCATTGCATTAACTCCCAACCTGGAGGACCAGGCAATTCTTAATCAAGGTTTACTTGATTTAGCCTGTGATAAACCAATATCCAACTACAAGGCAGCAGCTGCTAGTTTTGGTCCGCCCCGGGTATTTTATTTCCCCGGTACCCACCAGATCTGTTGAGCATTCCCCTATCCGCCATGTGGGAAAGCACGCAAAGAGAGACTAGCAACTCCACACGGGAGTTAAAAGAAATACAATTGTAAATAAGTTAAAGAATAAGAAATCCATGGGAGACGAAAAAATTAGTAATGAATTACTAATTATGTTCACGGAGGAAAAACTCCATGATAAATAAATAAACTGTCGAACAAGGTCGTAGAAAAAGAAATCAGTCTGTCTGTCTCTCTCTGTCTTTCTCTCTCGTTCTCTCTCTCAACTCTTAGTCAGCACTGGAGTTCGTCTCTCGTGATTCTCTTTACTCAGTGGCTCAAGGGACCTTATACCACGATTCTTTAGGCCGTAACTCGTTTTTGGGCGAGTCTCGAATATCACAACAAAAATTAACAGGCCCGAACTGGTACATACAAAAACACCCCGTATACACTGGTATAATGGTTGGCAGAGCACAAATAAAACTCGAAACTGGTAACAGACGCGGTTTTATCTGTATCCATAGTCGGGCTATGCGCAGCAATGTGGAAATTAATGGAACTAGGAACCACCCGTACACAAGTGGCTTTTATAATTAGACCTCAATCGCCTTAAAAAGGAAATGTAGTAATCCTGGTTTACTATTTGGCCTGGTGGAACAAATTCATGATGAACAATCCTCTTGTGATAAAAAAAAAACTGTGAGAATGGTGTTGACTTTGCTTCGGCTCTGCTTTGCCTTTTTTGTTATTGGAGAATTTGGCGTCTTCCACACTGAAGACTGGGTCTTAGATCGTATCCATAAACAGATGATTCATCACCCGTTACGATCGATTTAATGAAGTTCTCATCGTTTTTAGCACATTCAAGCAGGTCTTAAGCGACTGACATCCGGGCATCTTTTTGGTCAGGTGTGAGCACTTTTGGTACAAACTTTGCAGAAAAACGTCTCATTCCCAACTCATCAGTAAGAATGGAGTGAACTGATCCGAAACTAATATTTAAATCATTATCTAGCTCACGAATGGTGATTAGGCGGTTTTCTCGCACAGCAGCACGCAAAAGCTCAACGTTGTGGTCCGTCTTGCTAGCTGAAGGCCTTCCTGAACGCTCGTCACTCTCAACACTTTCACGCCTATCTTTAAAACGCTTAAACCATTCATAAACCTGTGTACGACTCATACAATCTTCCCCATAAACTTCTTGTAACTTTTAAAATGTATCTTTACATGTTTTACCAACTTTTTGACAAAATCTGATACAAATTCTCTGATCAATTTTTTCTGACATGGTAAATGCGCCAAATGAGATTAACATACAACACAACAATGGGCGTCTGGGGAAGCAAACCAGATCAGCTGTTATTATAAAACTTATACCGAGTAATTAGTATACTGTAAAGTAAACGAATGTGTCGCTTTTTTGGAGCCAAGTCAGCTGGCTTGGCATTGCCAGAATTCATCTTGATACTTTTTGATCACACCTCGTATTTTTAAAAATTTGTAGAAGAAAAAATAATACTTTTCAAAATTTATATATTACAGTTTTACGATATACTCTCCTAGAGAATACATAATCGTTTGGTGAAGATAAAGATTTGTATGTGGATAATAAGATAAGAAAATCCAAAAGATATTAATGATATAAATTAGAGCAGGCGCGGATCCACGAGGGGATGTAGGAAACTCCCCCCCCCATGTTCACTTTGAACAATATTTTATCGCCGTCTTGTGATTGTAAATATTGTTACCACGGTCTACTTGATCGTCGTATAGTACAGTGGAAAACAAAATTCAAGACACCAATTAAGTCACTAATAACCAGCTTTAATTATCACAATTAAACATTTTGCAAACAACAAGATAATCTCTTACAACAAATAAAATAAAAATTTTTTACGCGCAATAAAAATGTCAACTAATAGAGTCTCGCACAATTATAAACCACATAACACTACGTCACAATACTTTGAACTGCACTTGAATAAATCGCCACTTAAAACTAAAACTAAGCACCGCTGAATGCCCATATTTATACCCCGCTGAGATTCCAGAATAATCCATAATACGCGTCAACGCTACGCTATAGCGTAATTGCTTGCGGCCTTGAACACAGCGCGCGCGGACCGGTAAGTCTGGAACAATCTCGTTAACGCCTGTTAAGAATCACATACGCACACAACATTACGGGATAGCCGAGAAACATATAGAACGTTCCTAATGTTGTAACAATATGATACAACACTCGTATCACGTTATGTAGGTTTATGGTTTTACTTTAAAATTTCTTTAAACTGTATCTATACCATACCACCACGTTAATTTTGATTGATACACAACTTAAATGAGTAGCATGTATTTTGAACTGTAATTGAAAGTTATTAAAAGAACACTGAATTGACAGACACAGATATGATATTGTACGTACTTGTAGGTTAATAAACTTATTGTGTAGATAATAACACACTGTATTTTTATCTTCAGTCACAACTATCGTTTATACTTTAGACCATTAAAGAAGGGTCCAACTTTTCATACACTAGTAAAAAGCAGTAAAAAGCCAACTACCTCCACCCCACCCCAAATTGATCCGCCCCTGATTTATAGAAAATAGATAAAGAAAACGTGTGCAATGTTTAACAGTATTCGCAAATTGGAAATGAACCTTCTATTGTTTAGTAATAAGGAATTCTTTGTTTCTTAATATTATGACTTAAGTTTACTGTCCTTGCTTTTGTTATGTAGTGTACTTTATTCACTTATTCGATGAAGCCCCGGTTGTATTTATATTATTTACACACACAGACACATTTTTGTAGGGAGCGTCAAACCGTCTGTTATTGTGGTACTGTCTTTTCACGATTTTACCAACGCGCTGTGTAAATACAACGTATTAGACAAACAAGATCGTATCGTGACATTTTGATTACAGTGTTCGTTTTTACTTTAGTTAGTAAAGCATTAGTATTGTGTAACAGTTAGTATTATGTAGTTTTTTTTATTATGTAACAGTTTTACATTCTTTCGGTCGAATTTATTCAAAATATATGACGAATTTTTGTTTAATTACGCGGTTGCCATTTAGTGATATTCTCTTTTGATTTAGATAGACATAGAGGTATATTTTCAATTAGGTCGCAGATTGATACCTGGTCTTGCCTTTTAGTTTAACGTAAGATTCTGTTATAAATATTTCTTTTCTATGTGTATCGGCCATCTGAGGATCACATGCCAATTTCAACTCATTATTCTTTGTTCTTTTCTGTTTCTCCAATATTCTTTCATCTTTTCACTATGTCTCTTCTTTCTGTCTTCAGTCCACTTTGAACCTGCATTTTTCTCCCTCCTACTCTGGACTCCTTCCATTTTTAACACACGTCCTAAACATATGTTCACCACCCTAACATCCTTTGTTAGTTGTTCACTGATCTCTTTGGGAATAGCTTGATAAGCTGAAACAGCTGTCAGAGTTAAACAAAAACTGTGAAACATACAAAATGTTTATATATATTGCGACAGTACAAATAAGTGATGTACTGAGCATTGAATATAAAAATTTAAATATACCTAGTAAACTGTAAATAATTAATAATGTATTAGAAATAAGCATGTCAGGGATTGCAAGCTTGGCTCAGACAAAAATATGAACAGGTGTTTCGACCTGAATCGACGTGCACACACACACACAAATGCAATTGAAAGTGTGTACATCAGTATTTTGCAAGTGTGTGTGACGCAGGTCTATGCAGGCGAGTTTACCACCCCAAGATGAATAATTGCATAATTACTGTTTTTCCGTAATTATTCATAAACTATAAATATGGAGTAAAATCCAAAAACACAATAAAATGTAATAAAATTAAATAAATACTGTGTACAAAAACCACGTGAAAAGGACACACCGTACGAGTGTAGTGGTGAAATAACTGTGTACAGAGCGAAAGGGTTAAGTTGCAATGTCCAAAAATACAGTGAACATGTGTAGTGAAAATAGTTATAAAAATATAGTTGAAAAAATAGTTATAAGATGAGTGTAAGAGTATACTTATGGGACTCTGCAATTCGCAGAAATATAAGAAATAGCGAAATTGACAAGGAGTGGGGGGACTGAACCCAGAGACAATTTCAGACATGTCGATTTCGTACAACTGCAGGTGTTGACCAAGACGTGGGTATAAATAGGACACACACGCTACAGTTGTTCTCTTTTTCGATCACACACAGTGCAGCGGGAGCTTCTGCCCGTCCGCACAAAATATTTAAATCTTTTGTAAATAGTTTCATCCTTCCAGTTACATACAGTTATGTAACTGGATTGTAAAAACAAGAAATTTTAATTAGTAACAAAATCCACATAAGAAGATCAACTGACGTCCGAAACAGCACGAGAAGAAGTTCCAGAGAGAGAGAGAGAGAGCTGACGACTTAGTTCCAGAGAGCGAGACGACGCTGGACAAGAGAGAGACGACGCTGGACTCTAGAGGAAACGGCGCTGGACAAGAGGAACACTACTGAAGTCTGGAGGAAACGGCGCTGGACAAGAGGAGCGACGCTGGACAAGAGGAATCGATGCTGAGTTCGAGACGACGACGGTTACAGATGGATCCAATGATTGAGTATGATTGACGAAAATAAGGTGATAAACAACTTATTTATCTCTTAATCGAACAATTAACTCAAAGACAATTAAAGACATTCTTGTTCTATTTAAAAGTAAGAGGCAATGTATTATAAATATAGAGAGTTAGAATCATAAATGTTATTGAAGTAAGATTAACGTAAATAAGAGCTCAACTTAATATTGAAATGAAAGGAATGCAAAGCATTTAAATAAAAATTAGTTTTTTTTATAAATCAGTAGGCCTACTGATAAAAGAAAGATAAATTCAGTAACTATTAATATTTTTGAGTTTCCATTGCAATATCTAAAAAGATATTTAAATATTGATATTTCGAAGCACACTAATTGACTGAGTAGTCTGGAAATGATTTTTTTTAATAAAATAATTAGTAGAATAGAATATTTAGTCAGTAAGGATGTATATAGCGTAAGCCTTACGGCATAATAACAAAGTAATAACGAATGTTTTAAGTCGAATCAAGTGCCGTGCGCACAATTTTATTAGTACCAAATAAATTTGAAATACCGTTACCAGTTACATCGAGTTCTTATTACAGATACACCTGAAACCCAAATTAAATTGTAGTTATGCAAGTAAATATTGTTACATAAGTTGTCGCTTCTAACGTGGGGCATCACAAGTTTAAATTATATTAAATTTACAAAGTTGTATTGTTGCATATTTGTCGCTCCAAGATTGTGGGGCTATTCAAATTAAGTTACATGTAAATCTATACACATGCAACATAAATTATACAACTTACGTACAGAGTTATATTGTTATATAATTTGTCGCCCTGGACGTGGGGTTCCACAAATTTAAATTATATAATAAATCTGTTGCATAAATTGGCGTCCAAGATTGTGGGGCTCCGCAAACACAAATAAATTTATATTTGCAGTTGTAGTGTTGCATAAAAATGTCGCCCTTGAACGTGAGGCCCGACACGCCTACATTTATGTATATGTATCGTTGTAATATATATATATATATATATATATATATATATATTAAAAACTCTTTGTATTACTATGTTTCACCAAGTGCCCAACGAGTCATCAATTAATATCGTGAAAAGAATTGAAGTTCTAATTGCTATCTCAGCCACCATACTCGCCTATTTAGCCTGAGTGACTTCTACCTCTTATTTTTACTAATCTTAAAAATGACTCGGTGGGAAAAGATTTACTGTTAACAATCAAGTCAGCAATGCTGTAAATAGCTATTTAGAGGACCTCGATAAATCAGCTTATCAGCATAACCGCTTTAGAAGATCGTTGGAAAAAGTGTATAGAGCTTATGTAATAGAGAGCTTATGTAGTGATTAAATAGAGATTATATTGAGAAATAAATGGAAATTGATAAAGAAAAATGTTTTTTTTATTCAGGCCCAGAACTTTTTACTCAACGAGGATCAGTTGTAAAGTTCGCGGAGCGACATCTATAGCTCAGTGGTAGAACTAATATCTTTCGTGTGCTGCAAGACGTATATTTCGTGTGAACTCCTGTTAATTTTTAGATATATCTGTCAATTTATTCACTTTTTACCGGCTGTTTGAAATTTTTCTTTCACGCATGTTTCTAAAATGCCCAAATCAAACATCGTGTTGTGATGAATTGTGGAAAATCAAAACAAAATTGTAAATGTGTTAGGAAATGCTGTGCCTTTAGAAACAACGGTAAGTGAGGCACACTCTAGTTTATAGTCGTACAAGCACTGAAGACTATCCCAGCAGTGGACGTCCAAAAAGTAGCATTATTGAAAAAAATGTCATAGGGTGTTGGAAGATTGCAGATTGAGGAGTGGATGACGTTGCTGATATTATGGGCATCTCATATGAGTGTGCGCATCATACTTTAACTCAAGAACTTGGTGTAAAAAAGCGTTGGGGAAGATGGCTGCCCCATCTGGAGTTGTTGCATTTTTTGGGCGTCCAATGAGACCACGTTTTCAATACTCGTAAGACCACATTTGAGCTCAAGTTCCTACTTACAAACCGTTGGTTTTGATATCGCAGCATCTCCTGACACATTTACAATTTCGTTTTGAATTTATGTTGGCGCTAAACAATTTTTAACAAAGAATCACACCACGACGTTTGATTTTGTCCGTTTATCAAAACAAGCATGACACGTCAATTTTAAGCAGCTTCTAAACAATGAATAAATTGATAGGTAGGTTTGGAAATTATCAGGACTTCACATAAAATACAAATCTTGCAGCACACGAAACATTTTAGTTTTACCGCGAATCTACAGTTGTCGCTCCGCGAACTTTCCAACTGACTCTCGTACTCTCGTATTTGTTGTTTCCAAAACATTTATTATACATCTGACTGTGTAGATTAGTATTAATATCAGTAAAATTCAACTGTTCCCCGCCCCACCGAGCGCCTGACGTTGGTACACGTTGGCTGCACACCTTTAATTGTGTAATGACGACAACGGTGGGACGCTCCAATAGAACACAGCTGCGAGCTGCCGTAATATCTGCGTCTACCTTACTACGTGTAATTACAGCGGAGTTGGTCGGCCGAACATGCAGTAATGTGGTAGGCAACGCGTCTCGGACTGTCTAATTATACAATCCTCTTTTGCGGAGGTTTCGTAACATCTGCTTGTGACGAGCTCGCGCGCGTGCGTATCGGTGTCCCCTCCCCCAACTTACGATTAGTACCGTTAGCGGCAGAAAGAAAGAATTAATTTGAGGTTAGGTTGAGAGAACACGCAAGGGGAAAAGGAGATAGGACCACTAATTCACTATACGCTAGGCATTTCATGGAAAAAGGGCATAAATTCACCAACCTGCTTAAAATTGTTGAAATTTTAAAAGTGGAAAATAATTTAAATAAAAGAGGTTATATGAAGAGTTAAAAATTTTTAAGGAAAAAAAGAAGAACAGTAATATACTAATGAATATACAAACAGAATTTAATAATGAAGAAATATTTTATCATATTTGCAAGGGTGAGATATGATATTCCGTCAGCGGTTAGGTAAGTAGACAGCTGGGTGTGGCTTAATAAGGTAATAGAGGGAGAGACGAAGCTTCGTAGTAAGTAGCAGGGCGTGGCTTAACGGAGCTGACCCAATACGGTAGTGACTAGTAGATTTTGGATTCACGGGTATGTATACGGGTTTCAGCGGGGTATTTTTTGTTGTGGTTTAGAACTTGAAAAAGGTGGAAACATTGAAAGGCCTCTTCCGAAACATGACAAGTAGTAGTTCAGCAAGTAAACACGACAAAGTTGGAATTACAGAGACTGCTAATTCAAATAACAAGATGAAGAAAGAAAGAAGTTATTTTACAAGAAAAGACCCAGGAGGTTGCAGTCCTATCTACAACCAATGGACCTCACGGGCGTGGAGTCGCTGACTAAGTGCCCGACGATGAAATGGTCGGTACCCCTGGGAATATAAGACGTGCATCTCTATTCCCTCCGTGTGGTTCGGATTATCCACTACTTAGCATTTAACAGCTCATGACATTCCCATGGAGTACGTCCTTTTCGAGGCTCCCGCAGTAATTCCAAAAGCCGAAGCCACAAACCATCTCTAGTCTAACACCAAGCATGATCAAGGGGAATGACATTTTTCAGGCCCCCTCCCTTGCCCGACCGGAGCAAGAGGCGGTCCTACCCGCGCTCCCTGAGGTCCTTCGATCTTCCGAGGAATCAGTTTAGGCGCCCCGTTACTTAGAACTGGACGCCTCCCACTGACAAGGTCGACCTTTCACGTTAACAAGGATCATTAGCGGCCAGTATAGCTCTTGCGGTCATAAGTGTTATACTCGGAGCGCTTTGATATAATAATGTATTCTTTGAACGGCAAGATTGATGGTATACGCCAATCAATTTGTCCCGCTAATAAAGTGACACTCATCCCTACATAGTATTGCTCACTTCCTGGTTAGGCCTATAACCTTCAACGAAGACAACTCGTTGCACAGTGGAGCAAAATCCCAAAAACCGGGTAAAAATATGAAAGCGTTATTTTAAATTTATACGTCATTTGGTATAGGGAAGTCTTAGAGATCGGTAATAATGAATCTGAGGAAAAAATTATGAATAGGAAAGTGGAGAAGCAACTAAAGATTTTTGCAATTAAAAGTGCATATCTAAAAATGAGAAATAAGGCATTACAGTACAGTAATGAGGCCAGAATGCCTATATGCAAGTAATTGTCTAGCATTGAATTATAATTTAGATAAACTAGAAACATTGGATAGATGAATTATTAAGGAAATAATAAGCCCATGAAAAACTTCAGAAGGTTGGAAATAAATTTCATCATTAAGAAGTAAATGTATATATATCAAAGTATAGAAAATGTAACAGAAACAGTGAGAAAAAGAAGACTAGTATTTTTTGGACATTAATATAGAATGGACGACAATAGATTAACAAAACAGATCTTCAAATATCTGCGGGGAAAGAAGTCAACACCAAGTTGGATTAAAGAAGTCAAAAAGAATTTAGACAAAAATAATATAAACGCAGAAGAAGCAATTGAAAGAGACAAAAGTGTTAAACATGGAACGAGTCCAGGGCGGGAGAGAGAAAAACGCAGGTTCAAAGTGGACTGAAAACAGAAAGAAGAGACATAGTGAAAAGATGAAAAAATATTAGTGAAAAAAAAAACAAGGAATAAAGAATTGAAGTTTGCATGTGGCCCTCAGATGGCCGATATAAAAAAAAAATGTGGGAAGCCAATATGGCAAACATAGGGTTTTTAAGATACTCTGCATAATTGCTTTCGGAAGCTCTTAATTTTTTCTTCAGAACTAGCAAATATTGCTTGACCGTCAGCAAAATAAAGAAACAATTGTGTTCTGAAGAGTGTCTGTCTTTGTCTTCGTATTACAATTTTGTTTCTTCTTTTCTTTTCTCCTTCTTCTAATGGTGTTACAACCCTTTATGGATTTTAGTTCCTTCAACGATTTTTCTACATTCAGCCCTCTCGTTACACAGTCTACTCTATCTTCGTATCCCCATATTCCTCAGATTTTCCTCAACATCTTCGATCAATCTCTTTCTTGACTTTCCTTTTGATCGCCTACCTTCTGGTTTCCATTATAGAATTTTTCTGGGAATTCTATGTTGTTCTGTCCTCATTGTGTGTCTCAGTTAGGCTGTCCTTCTAGTATTTATAAACCGTACTATAATCTAATTCCGTGTATTAGATTATTTATTTTATGATTCTTTTTCCTTATTCTCCACAAGCCGTCGTTATTTTGCACTGGTCCAAAAATCTTTCTCAGTATGTTTCGTTGGAATATTCCTAGATATTGTTCGCCTTTTTCTGTTAATACCTAGGTTTTACAATCGTACCTAGGATTGTGTGGTACGATTCATAGAAATCTTAGAAATAAAACAAGACACAACACAAGGATTAAATTTTATTAGACACTTTGCAATACCGACATTGACATATGCGAGTGAGGTCATGACAAAAAAAGGAATGCGGCAAGATTCGGAGTGTTGAAATACAGTTTCTCCAAAATACTTTAATTTATAGATTGCAAGATAGAATAAGAAATGAGGATATCAGAGCAGAACTCGAAGTAAAGGACACAAATGAAATTATTTCCATTTACAGAAGACAGTGGTGGGATCATCTGCAAATGATGATAGACGATCGATTGCCGAAAGCGGCATTGAATTAAAAAGCCACTTGTAGAAGAGACGTGAGTCGTCCGAGGATGAGATGGGTGCCGGAACAGGTTTATATAACCTAATCCTTGAAGAGGAGAAAAAGAAGAAGACCCTATTTTCATATGCATATATATGTTATAACAGGTCTAAGTTATGCTTTTGTATATTTAAATTTTTAATGATTTGTTCAATCCTTTCGGGGTCATTAATTTTGAGTAGGCGTAGTAACATCGGTTACCGCTGAGGTCTCTCGTCTGGATATCATTGCTTGTGGTGTTAGTGTAGGCCTAATCTCTTTGTGACCTAGTTAGTAGAAATTTCACTTTCATGTTCAAATTTATGAGTTTCGCGTTGTAGACGTTGTCTATTTCCTTATTGAATTCTGATAAATGAGAAACGTACGTCAGAAAGTGAATCAAGTTGTGTAATCACTGACCACAGACAAACAGCGAAGGTCAAAAGAAAAGAAAAGAGGAAAGATAATGAGATATCACTTCACAAGGTCTTGGTCAACTTCTTTGTTTCTCTGGTAATAACTATAAGTGATCTACACTTGAGTTGGATCATTTTATACAAGACATGAAGTCTTATGAATATTATTAGAGTTCTCTATTATACGTTTTTATGCAAATAGAACAAATATTTTTCACTAGTTCAAGGGATCGTTTCCGGAGAACCGGAGGGCAACTTGTTACTAGGGCAGCGCTGAGGTTGGGCCCACGCCCGTTTGTCGCCTAGAGAAATCAAACCGTTTGACCATACGGAGGTCCAATTTCTCTAATCATTAAACGGGCATGGGCCCATCCTCAGGGCTGCCCTAGTGGCACGTTACCCTTCGGTTCTCCGGAAACGTTTCCTCAAGTCTGACCATTTAAACAACACAAAAATATTTTCCAACTCAAAAACAGGAGGAAACGAAAACTGTACCTAAGCTTAATATCATTTAAAGGCATGTAAGTGACACTGCCACTGATTATTCTAATTGACAATAGTTAAAACGGGAATCACTTGAACGTATAAAATAATCTATTGAAAGTCTATATAATCTTTACATAATAGAGATCATTGATAGTAGCGTATCTACAATTTGTCCTAGGGGGGGGGGTCCGGGGTCGAGTCGGCTCCGTTCATAAGAAAAAACAATTTACAAATAATCAACATTACTATTTGTAAGTGACTGAAAAACCGTGTGATAACATCCTGAAATCAGTCCCATCCGGTGCGATTTACTGAAAACCAATCAACTGGGAAGGCGTCTCTGTCACTGTGTAGTGGCATCAATATCATCTGTGGCGTATCTAGTATCTGGCGTTGGGGGGGGGGGGTCCGGTTGTGCCGGTATCATTTAAAAGAAAAAAAACATATTAAGAATAATCAATATTATAATTTCAAAGTGGTTGAAAAACTTGTGGTAACATCCTGAAATCAGTCCCACTAAAGTAAACGGTAATAGCAGAATAAAAATAGGCTTCACTGAAACGTTGTTTACAAGATACTTATTGACGTGCTTCATTTTCCTACATCTCATACTTAAAACGTAGGTCTATACGCTAATGCTGTGCAATAAACATGTTTGTATATTTAAATATTGGTATGGAGAACCATACATGACTTCCATGTTCTAATATTTATAAATGAAATATTTCCGTAGAAACTACTTCTTTCTTCAGCTTTAACCACAGTATTGTGGTCACTAACGTATGCCACCTCACGTTAACACACTCGATTTTCACTGATGATGGCAGTCGATGGCACTGCCGAAACGTCTGGTTTTGCAGAAAACATTGGACCATGGCCAAACAGCCCGGGAAGGAATTTTAACAACAAAGTACTTCTTTGTTGCCGATAACGTAGTACACATATAAAAAATTATCCCCTCCCCCT
Organism: Magicicada septendecula; assembly: GCA_034769895.1. NCBI lineage: Eukaryota > Metazoa > Arthropoda > Insecta > Hemiptera > Cicadidae > Magicicada > Magicicada septendecula. The sequence continues at coordinate 20,220,590 of CM068372.1, forward strand.
TTAACTATCAATTTCATTTATAGAAAATTACCCTCACCCTTTAACTACCCTTTTCATTTATATGAAAATATACTATGTTTCATCTACTTTTCTACAGTTGATTATTATGCCCTTCCTTTCAGGATACTTTATTTATTAAAATTAAGTACTTTACTCTTGTTAAAACATAAAACGTTGTAGGTAAACTACCCCTTCCCCTTAACCGATTTTCACCAAAAGCAAAGGCATCAAAGGCATTGAGTCCTCTACAACTCAGGCATATATGCAAAAACTTATTTGATTCTGTTTGAATCTGGGGCATTTGATGATTTGCCATAGAAAAAATTCCACACACACAAACACACACACACACACACACACACACACACACACACACACACACACATTCGGAAAATGACTTTTCTTCATGTTTTGAAGTAAAATCATAATCAGCTCTTATCTCGAACACGATTTTTTTCGCCATCATCATACTTCCATTTCCTTAAAGCATGGAAGATGGAAATAGAAAGGATTTACTGCTATATTAGCGTACATAGCTAAAAAAGTAATAAAATAGCCTAAAGTTAACAAAATTTGTCAAAATTTTCAACCCTCCGGGGGTGGGGTCCGATCCCGTTCGTCCTCCGATTTATACACCTCTGATCATTGGGTGGAGGGGGTAGAAATTGTGTTCATATCGTCCAATTGGGGGGTACCGTCTACGTTCGTACGACTGCTGTATTTTGTTTTATTATCACACATTTTTATAAATTATATAAAACATTAAGCCACATATTTTAAATTTTAATAAATTAACTTAAATAATTAAAATTTAATTACGTTTTCGCACTGGCTGAAAACGTGTGTTAACATCCTGAAATCAAACCCACAAAGTAAACGAAGATAACGCAATAAACACACGTGGTATTAAAACATTGTCTTCTTCTTCTCACTCTTCAAGGATCAGGGTAGGCCTATACAAACCTGTTTCGGGACCCGTCTCGTCCTCGGACGACCCACGTCTCTTCTACCAATGGATTTATATTTAATGAAGAAATTTGTGTTAGTGGTTGAAATCACAATCAGAAAGATCACTGTTGCACACCACTATATAAAAATTATTCCCGATCTGACGATGAGCTGTGAAGCTTGAAAGCGGTAATCGGAATAATTTTTATATAGTGGTGTGCAACAGTGATCATTCTGACAATGGATTTATAGTTCAGTGTCGCTTTCGAGATTCGATCCTCTATCATCCTTTGCAGATGATCCCACCATTGTCTTCTGTAAATTGAAATAATTTCATTTATGTCCTTTACTTTGAGATAAGGAACATTGTTCACAAGATATTTGTTGACAGTTTACATTTAAAAATGATAACTACAGCTTCAATAAGAAAAAAGGTAAGCCAAGAAAAATTTTATATAAATTAAAACATACACTGTTTCAAAATGTTGTAGAGTTTAATGTTTACTCGCCTAATTTTTTTTGCCAACTTTTTCATTAACAACTTCTTCCGGGGTCATTGAATTCATTTCCGCATATATTTCATATTTCAAACTTATACGCAAATGGTGTGTAATAAACTTGTCTGTATATTTATAAAAGTTATTACTGTATTATACAACTGAAAGAATAATGAAACAGCTTAAATATTAATAGACTATTAGATTAATAGATTAATCTAAAACGATGGCATTTCGGGGCAGGTATCCTATAAGAACTAAGTCGTAAATAATCAGATTTTGGATCAGGTTAGTCATTTTAATTACCTGGGTTGTAATATCTCATATGCAACTGATATTGATTGGGATAGTAAGCTAACAAAATTTAAAAGCAGTATGATCACTGTTGCACACCACTATATAAAAATTATTCCACTTAGCGCTTTCAAGAGAAAAATATGTAACTGTCCAGATGGAGGGACAAGGCTCAGGGGGTGGGGAAGGGACATTTAAATTATAGCTTGTTGTGTGTGAGCAGGGTGGGGTGAGATGGAGGTGAAGGGTTTGTTTCCACGTTTGTCTCAATTCCGATCTGACGATGAGCTGTGAAGCTTGTAAGCGCTAATCGGGATAATTTTTATATAGTGATGTGCAACAGTGATCATTCTGCTTGTGATTTCAACCACTAACACAACTTTCTTCATTAACAAAATGTAGATGCATCTGTGGAACGATCCATAGGTACCTGAAAAATAAAACACGGAAGGATACCCGAATGAAATTTTATAAAACTGTGGCTGTCCCCATATTCCAGTATGCTAGTGAGACATGGACTCTTGGTAAACGGAACGTGCCGAGGATTCAGGTAGTTGAAAATAAATTTCTAAGAGGGACCCACGGTTGTTCTCTCTTGAATCGGAGAAGGAACGAGGATATTAGACGCGATTGAAACATTGTATCATTGCACCAGAAGATTGAAGACTACAGAAGGTGATGGGGTGTAAACTTGAATTGCATGCCTGATATCCGTCTACCTGTTGCAGCCTTGGGTCATCACCCTACTGGAAAGAGAGGTGTCGGTAAATCGAGGAGGACATGGGTTCCGGAACAGGTCTAAGGCTTAGTCCTTGGAGTGATGATGATGATGACATTATTCCTCATCAACGTTTTTCGACTGACTCTCTTGGGGAAAGGTGCGGCCCGTTTGTCCTCCCCCCCCCCCCGTAAATAAGGTCATGAATTTTACGTAATTGTCATCATTGGGGAGGTGGTGGAAAGCTTGTTACCGTCTACGTTAATACGACTACTGTATTTTATTTTATCACACATTTTTATAACTTCTATAAAACATTAAGGAATATATTTTCATCATCATCATCAGCCACAAGGATTAGGCTCATCCTGAACCTATTCCGGAACCCACTTTACTCTCGGCCGTCCTAAATCTTTCTTCCCCACCGGTCTATATTCCATTGCTATCACTGGAATCCTGTCACCCGCCATTTTTTCCAAATGTTTACACCACCTTCTTTTCTTGCCCCTTAGCCGTTTCAACAATGGTTCGGCCCCCCCGTTCCGTCCTTATATCCACGAATGTATTTTAAAGTTTAATTAATTTTTTTAACGAGAACAGTCCAGCCGTAAACCACACGAATATCATTTCCTTTTCTTCTCCTGCCAGTAGGCCCTCATTCGCACACTATGTGCTGCCTTCCTGTCCACTGTCCTACTCGCCTTCCTTTCCACCCGTTTCTCGCATTCTTCATACCGCAGAAATAACCTCAATATTTTGAATTTTGTTTCTGTGTGTATTTCTATCACAGTCGTTCAAAGAGATACCCAATTTCATCATTTCCTTCTTGAGTTGTTTGGTGTATCCGTTCAGACTGGAAAGTTGCCAAATATATTTGAAAATTTGTTTATTTAATCTGAACCGATCCATCCGAACTATATGCCCAAGGACTTTTCCTTCGGAAAGTCGTTTCCATATCTCCCAGATCCCTGTACAGCTCTTCTTTGGATCTATGCCTGTATCCATCTTCGGTTTTCTTGGGCCATAAATTTTCTGAAGAATTCTTTTTTTTTTAGGCGATTTAATTACGGCTGCCGCCTCTCGCATCCTAGCTTCCACTGGCGCCGGTCTAAACAGTCGTGTTCTGTAAGACCTCTTGCATTCATTGCATCTTCGACGTTCGTTTTCCATGAATGTTTACGTTTTCCTTTTTTTCTTCTAGAGGGTGGAGTCTATTCCCATACCTTCTTTATCCCATACCATATCTCTCATCCGACATCCTTTTTAGGTGCCCAATCCAATTCAGTCTTCTTGCTTCTATTGTTTCTATAACGTCAAGGTCGATTCCCATCGCTTGTCTTATCTCTACATTTCTCACTGTATTCAATGAAGAATTCTTCATTCAATTTTAAGAAAATTTTTAATAAATTAATTTTAATAAATTAAAATTTAGTTACGTTTTTGTAATTTGCTGACAACTACAACTTTAAACCTCCGTAGGGTAATTCATGTGTTTGATAATGAAAAAAAAACGAACCGTAGGGATTCAAAGTGTTAACACCACACGCTGTACACAGACAGCGCACAGTCCCGACGCTAATTTAATACAGCGTACTACAGTAGTAGACTGTGTTATCTGTCGCACTGACCAACACCATACCGGCGGGTTATCGGCCGGAAGTAACTGTCCCGCCCCGGCGTCTGCAAGTAATACGTAGCACAGTATTAATTAGTGCTCTGGTTAAACTTATCTGCCCAACAGACTTCCAGAGTACGTGCAATTCATGAAGCACAGATGCTAGTTAGTTTTCCATATTCGCTTACATCAGCAACATGTTTTTTGCTCTATGAGTCCCGGAATACAAATAATATATTTTATTCTGAGTGGTGTAAAGATTAGAGCATTAAAATCTCAAGCCTTCTGTTCTTCTTCTTCTATCAGAGAGTACGCTAATCGCTTGTCTTGGTCCTAAAGGAAATCCATCTACTTTAACAACTCCTTCTAGGTTTTTCTATATTTCTTTGTCCAGTAGGCCTATGTTTTCAGACTTCCTTAGGCAACCTGCCATCTGACGGCCTATTCAGATAAGCACTCCATCACTCATTGTTTTCTGCAATGTCATCTTGGCTATAAAAAAATGTTCAACTGTTTGGAAACTGTGTGGGCATTGAACAGCTGTATTTAGGGTTATCCGCCGGAAGTAACCACTCAGTCGGTACCGGTCTGCACGTATTATATACGTGCGGTGTTAAGACTTATCTGCTCAACAGATATATTTCAGACTACGAGTGATTTGTAGGGCACACATTCCAGTTAGTTTTCCCAAATTGCTTACAACAGCAACATGTTTTTGCTGTATGAGTCCCGGGCACAGAGATATATTTATTCTCTTTTATGTACCTAAAAGAGAGTTCGTACATAAAACCCTTATGTATATAGGCATTTTCTTTTTTTTTGTTTAAAGAAATTTTCCATTAAATTAAATAATCTACGATTGATACCAATTATTTCATCAATTCCTTGCCAATTGTATCTTTCTTGGCGCTAATAGTTAAAATTCAAATAAATACGTTTTACATTTAAAAACGTCAAGTTCACGAATCGGTCTGCCTGTCAACCTGTATTGCTGGGGACGAATAGAGAATCTTGTTGGCATGCTTGGTTCTGTGACAGTGGATTATGTTGGCATGCCTGGGATAGATACTTAACAAAGCCATACTTAGGCCGGGCGCACACTGGAGCGACACTTTGTTTTGCGACAGAACCGTTTGGTAGATGTCGTTACAAAGCGTCGCTTCGGTGGAGAGAGGCTTGAGACATTGGCTCACGACAAAACAATTTCTCGTCAGCTGTTTTTAAGCTGTAAAAGTGTGTGTGCGCGCGCGGGCGTGTGGGCCGTGGGTTCGTGACAGGCGTTATTTTGCATCTACTGTATTTCAGTTTCAAACAGTTTCTGTTTGCGATTATAACCACTAACACAACTTTATTAATTATATTTCAGTTTCAACTACACCTATACTTGTTTCATTTTATACTGAATAATAATAAATACACAACAATATCTGTGGGGAAAGAAGTCAACATCAAGTTGGATTAAAGAAGTCAAAAAAAGATAATATAAACGCAGAAGAAGCAATTGAAAGAGACGTTTTTCGGGCAAAAATGTTAAAAATTGAAGGAGTCCTGGGTAGGAGAGAGAAAAACGCAGGTTCAAAGTGGACTGAAAACAGGAAAAAGAGACATATTGAAAAGATGAAAGAATACTGGAGAAAAAGGAAAGAACAAGGAATAAAGAACTGAAAATGGCATGTGGTCCTCAGATGGCCGATACAAAAGAAAAAAAATATACAACAATATGCGAGTACCAAAACAAAATCCACGTAAGATTAAGTATGTGTAATATAAACGGCCCGCCTTGTGTAGTTAGATTCCAACGCATGCGCAGTTGAAAATGTCGCAAGTTGTTTTGTTGCGAGACATAAATTGAAGGAGTCTCGTCTTTGGTAGCGAATGGCAATGTCGCACACGTCTAGACAATGTCGCAGCCACTGTGTGTGGCGCTTTAAGATCCGAATGGCAGTAGAGTCGTCTGGGACGCTTTGAGACACAATACGCCAAAACGGTTCTGTCGCGAAACAAAATGTCGCTTCATTGTACAGCCGGCATTACACTACACACAAGCCGGCTTTCACTACAAGAGGTCTAGTTCCTTTCTACCGTACGTGGTTACTAGATGGTTGATATCTCTTTGGCGTAACTCGCCACACGGTCTCAGGCTTAAAGTTTACAGGGAGAAAAAAGAAGGTGACTGCAGTGGCTTACCGAGATCACTGGATGCCCGGGGCGGATTTCTTTCTGAGGCCCCTCCCTCCCGTAACACGGGTGTTTATAATCCAATTTACCTTTATGTAATATACATAGCAAAAACACTTTACTGTCACATATTTATTGTCTAATTACTGTATTAATACATCTAGTTAGGAAACTTTATAATAAGCTGTAGTAATGTTTGAAATAAAAATTCACTTTCATATTATAAATAAAAAGTTTAAAGAAATAATAGAAGTAGTATTATTTATAGACTGCATTAAATTTATCACAATACTTTATAATATACAATAAACTTATATACTGCAAAACAAATTTATCATTGCTGCAAAGACTACTTGGCAATTTTTTTGTCGAGTCAGTTAGCAGTTTTAGTGCAAATAAGGTGAACTTTCTAAAATGGCCGTTTTCTAGTTTTGGCCTCGGGAAACTTGAATAACTGACCCTATTTTCGCATCAAAATTATCCAATGTTCGGTAAAATATTCTGATAAGAGAGTTTAAATAAATTGTTGGTGGCCTGAAATGTTAAATACTGTTTACTGGTGTAATCTCTTTTTTGCGTAGGCCTACATGTTATCACTTGCTATTTCACTCCGCCGTTTACGTTTTCGTACCGATACACGGCCTTCTTGAGTCGCTGCCTCTGCCGTTGCCGTCTGTGCTGTTTAGGGTTCAATTTGCGACTTCCGACTGCGTGGTGAGGCATTGACGCCAGGTACAACTGACGCTTTTTTAGTATAAATATATTTTTAATAATAAACGTACCATTATAAGTTTTTTAATATCTATAAACACTTTACAAGGTAGGGTTTTAAGGTAGATTTAAAAATAATATGAAAACATCTTTATGATCGACCTTTCCTAGTGTTCTGTTTCAGAACGTGACAATAGAACATTTAAAAATTATTTACAAAAAATTACCAGAAGAACTTAATTTTCAAAATTCTGAGGCCCCCTACTAAGTGAGGCCCGGGGCAATCTGACCCCACCCTTAGTCCGCTACTGCGTGACTGTAATAAAATTTAGTTACGTTTTTATAGTTCGCCAGCAGGTAGAACTCGAAACCTTGCAAAGGTCAATTCACCTCTGACCACTAACAAAAAATAAAAAAAAGGGAGAGATAATCGTTACAATAAACGAACATATTCAAGCTACTGGCGGACGCTACGGTGGATACAGATAGCGCACAGCACTACGCTAATTAAATTTAACATACTGTTCAGCGCACTATCTGCTGGCCATTACTTCCAACCACTGACCAACGTCACACACCAGCTGTAATTAACCTGTGTTACCGGCGCGGCGGGTTGTCGGCCGGTAGTAACTTCCCTGCCCGCCTCCCACTGGGTACCGTTCTGTAAAACACAGCAGTATTCCTCTGACAAAGCTTACCTATAATAGGCGAAAACTGGTGCAGGCTTATTTTACATTTTTACCAATAAAACTTAGTGTTCCGAGTCAGTAGTGTTATACTATTAGTTAATCAACGGACACGTCATGGACAACAAAATCCAAGAATTTTTTTGTCTAATTACAATTATAAATGTATTTGAGAATTTGAGTTTACTTTAATATTGGATTAAATTTACTTTAACATTCGAAATATAATTGTGTTCAAAATTCTTTAAAAATTAAATCTGCAACAGTAAAATTACCCACTCATTATTTCATTGTATTACTGTATGTATTATTGTACATTTTATTGGGATATTTTAAAATCTATTTAGTCGTAGAAGGCGTGTGTTTGATTCTTCTTCTTCTTCTTCTTCTTCTTCTTCTTCTTCTTCTTCTTCTTCTTCTTCTTCTTCTTCTTCTTCTTCTTCTTCTTCTTCTTCTTCTTCTTCTTCTTCGTCAAGGATTAGGTTATACAAACCTGTTCCGGCACCCATCTCAACCTCAGACGACACACATCTCTTCTACCAATGCCTTTATATTTCAGTCCCGCTTTCGGCAATCGATCCTCTGTCATCCTTTGCAGATGATCCCACCATTGTTTTCTGTAAATTGAAATAATTTCATTTACGACCTTTATTTCGAGTTCCGCTCTGATATCCTTATTCCTTATTCTATCTGGAACTGCATTTCAGCACTTTTAAACTTGCCGCTTTTCTTTTTTGTCATGATCACGCCTCACTCGCATACGTCAACGCGGGTATTGCAATTGTCTTATAATATTCAATTCTTGTGCTGTGTCCAAGTTTAATTTTTAAGGAATGTCTGATTGAGTGTATATGAGTGTATGTATGATTCGTGTATATATTGTGTGTCCAGCAAGCTTATTCCTCTGTAATTATTTGCATCTGTTCTGTCTCCTTTTTTTTATACATGTATAACGAAATCACTTTTGCCCGTTAACAAAACATCAATTTTGTTTTCAATTCAAATGTTATTTAGAAAATAAAGAATTCGTAAACGCAATAATGTGCCACCATATTTTATTAACTCAGCATTTGTTTAATTTAAATTGCGTATATTACATTACATGTTTTTCTGCCCTAAGAAGCCATGTGTTTCGTGATATCTTTCTGTAAGATAAGGAGTGTAAACAAAACAAAATTTCTTTGTTTTTTTTTGGTAAGAATACCTTTGTGAGTAAAGCTGTGCGTTCATTTTCAAAAATTTAATTTTTATTACACATTTGACCCCCATTTTCTCAGAATATAGTAAAGATACAGTCATACACGTATAACAGCTAATTTAATATTTTGTTTTAAACATGTGGATGTAGAATAATTAAAATTGTTAAAGTAGTTTCCATTTATTTATAAATTAACGTCAGAATTTCTATCCCCATTGAAACAAACCAAGGCGAAAGTCAAGGTTGTTGTCTGTCACCATTACTTCTTAACTTTTATCTAGATGATCTCCTCAAAAAAATGGAAAGAACCATTTCCTGACGGTATTAGAATACAGTATACCGAAATAAAAACTTGATAACCATTCCCTTTGCGGATGACCAAACTATATTTGTCACTTTAGAAGACGATCTCCAGCGAGCAATATACATCTTACATAAAATAGAAAAAGAACATATCTGAATCAAAGACAAAATTAATGACCTTTAGAGGAGATTAACCGGTTCGGACCAAAATATGCATAGAGAACACATGCATAGAACAAGTAAGCCATTTCAACTATTTTGGACGTGACATTACTTATGATCAAGGTAGAGATATAAAAAAAAAGTGATGAATTTCACAAGAATGTGTGGAACGATTTGGAGAATGTTGGAAAATAAATGTAGAAAGAAATCCAAATAACATTTTATAAAACAACGGCAATACCTACCCCACTGTATGGTTCTGAAACTTGGGTTATGAAGAAAAAAGATGAACAGAAGATACAAACAACAGAAATGAAATTTCTGAGATTAATTAAAAGGTGTAAGAGACGAGATCATATAAGAAATGAAGAGATAAGAAGTGATTTAGATATTTTTGCAGTTAATGAAAAGATTAAAGAATACAGAAGAAAATGGATTCAACACATCAATAGAATGGAAGAAAGTAGAATACCGAAAATAGCGAAAGATTACAACCCTAGACTTACTTACTTAGCCAACGCCCACCCTTGGCTGTTGGGCCATTAGGCGGCGCGCTGAACAGTAGAGACATGCGACCCTTGCGCTACCATCTTCGTCTTGGACTTGCGTGTCTGAGATCAAGGCTGGACATGTAATTAGGTGATCCGCATTCATGGAAGCGTATCCACAGAGAACACATTCAGGAGACGACAACACGCCAATGCGGTGCAGGTGGGAGGCCAGGTAGTCATGACCGGTTGTAGTTCTAAAAAGAGCAACACTAGTTGCTCGGGGTAGACTTCTGTTGATGGGGCCGTCCGTAACCAATGTTGCCCATCTTTTTCCCACAAAGGCTCTTAATTGTTTTTCTTTTAGCCATAGGCTTATTGAGCAGTTTATTCTTGCTTTCGCAGACGCATATGAGCTGGGGGTCTCCGGCTGAGGTAGTGTTGCGCCCATTTTGACGAGGATGTCGGCTTTTTCATTCCCCATGATGTTGACATGGCTGGGTACCCATTGCAGTTCAATCTGCCAGCCTAGTTGTACAAAGTTCTGCAGTTCTCGCCTACACTCAATTGTCAGGGAGCAGTCCGTGTCACCATTTGAGGTCACGTTTTGAATCGCTGCAGCTGAGTCTATGAGGAAGACGGCTTTGTTAGGTGGTGAGATCTTGGCAAGCTCAATAGATGCTGCCTTTATGGCTGTTACCTCTCCGTCATAGTTGCTTAGGCGGCCTCCTACAGCGAGGTGGCCTTCAAATAGAGAGCTGTAGAAACCAGCCCCTGTTGCCCCTGTAGATGGTATAGAGGATCCGTCTGTGTAGATTCGTATCCACTGCTCAGCGGGAAAACGTTTTTGTACAGTGTGTAAGGCTGCTTGACGAAGCTCGGCTTCATTCGACTCTGTTTTTGTCTTATTATGGTCGAAGAGTTTCAGGTTAGCATTAGGGAGTTGGCTAAAGAATTCACGGTGATGTATAAATGGTGCTGCCTCATTTGGTTCAATGTCATATTTGCTTTGGAGTTCTTCATAGATCGCAATCGGGCGTTTCTGAGTTTTCAGCCTTTCTGCCGCTTTTTTATAGTTATTCCACCTTTGTTGGTAGGCTCTTTTACATCTCTCCCAGGATATGAGGCACAGCTTTTCCCGTCTTACTTGGATAGGTTCGACTTGCAATTGTGACTCCATGGCAAGTATAGGAGTTGATTTCGGCGCACCAGTTATCGTTCTAAGGGCCGCATTTTGGACCAAGTGCAGTTTCTGGGATGCTGCATTGGAGGCAGTAATAGTTGCTTCTGCGCCATATTCCAATAGCGGCCGAATGTAGCTCTTATACGCAGTTGTCAGAACATCTTGATTTGCTCCCCATGTAGTCGCAGTGAGTCGTTTAAGTAGCCGGCAGCGCCTAGACGCACTGTTCGCGGACTGTTCTATATGGTGCTTCCACGTCATTCTGGTGTCTATATTAACACCCAGGTATTTAGATATGTTCACTTCTTCGAGTTCCGATCCACAGTAGTGCAGATTGACCGTAGGCCGCCTTGTTGATAGAGAGAAAAGTTGGTATGTCGTCTTGGTGGTATTTACCGTCATGGCATTTAGTTTGGCCCACTCTTCTAGTTTAACAAGTGCACTATTAATAGTTGCTTCAAGACCCATGATATGGCTGCTAGTTGCCCAGATGATAAGGTCGTCGGCATACAGGAGCGCTTGTACTTCCGGCACACACCGAACAGCCACCAGAATGTCATTGACCATAACGTTAAATAAGCTGCAGCTGATAACGGCACCTTGGGGTAGCCCTTGGCGTTGAATTCGGTACTTTGAAAGGCAATTATTATAGCGGACACGAATTTGTCTTTGACTCAGGAAGGACGCTATCCAGTTAAAAAGGTTACCTGCGACGCCACTCAAAGCAAGTTTGTGAAGCAACATGGGTCTCCAGACTGTGTCGTACGCGTTTTTAGGTCAACCATTACTGCCAGGGAGGACATTTTCTTGTGATACCCATCCTTAACACTTTGTGCTAAGTAGACGACTTGGTCCATGGTGCATCGGTGCGCTCGGAAACCTGCTTGGCATTCATCAATAACCGCAATCATTTCAAAGAACTGGTTCAGACGCCGCACGACCATTCTTTCGGCAACCTTGCAGCAAGCACTTGTTAATGTGATGGGGCGGTAGCCCTCAGGTGTATCACTTGGCTTTCCTTTCTTGGTAATAGGTATAATCTCCCCTTTCCTCCATTGCTGGGGGACGCGTGTTTTCCACGTTAGATTAATGAGATTGAGCAAGGCTAGTTTCACTGTGTTACCAAGATTTTTTAGGAGCTCTGGGTAGATTGCGTCGTCTCCTGCTGCCTTCTGGCCCTTTGTGTTTGATAGTGCAAATTCAAGTTCGGAGAGGCTAAAATCGCTTAGGCAAATTTTTTGTTCGGTTTTGTTGAGGCATTGCATTAGAGGTTTTTTATTCAGGTGTCTGTATTCGTTTCTTGTCTTTCGGGTTCGGCTTATATTTGCGTAGTACTTGCAAAAGGTGTTAGCTATTTTTTTGGGATCTGTGATAAGATTGAGTCCGTTTTTGAAAGGTTGTTGTCCTGTGGCTTCAGTGTCATTATTTAGCCTTGAGACAAAACGGGGGGTGAAGTTGATCGCCTGCACGTGGTGCCCCCTGCATAAACTAAACGATCAACAAAGGTTCGCCTAAAGCACGCTGACCAAGATTACAACCCTAGAGGTAGAAGAAAAGTTGGTAGACCTAAGGAAAGGATTACTGTGGAATAGGAGCAGGCCGCTAAAGCCTAAAACCGTTAAATAGATGATAATGATAACGTAAGAATTTTAATTAAAAATTAGTGTTTTAGGAAAAACTTTATAAATAATGTTTGAATAGACAGGTTGCTAAGATTGTAGATTAGTACACTCTGTTAAGAGTGACTAAAAGCCACGAACAAAATTTCAAGCATAAGTCTGTAGCTGGTTCCAAGATATCGGAGCACAGTTATCTGCAATTTAACGTTGCTTTGGCAGTGTAAGGCATACGATCTCCCAACAAACGGAACTATAGTGCAATTTAACGTTGCTTTGGCAGTGTAAGGCATACGATCTCCCAACAAACGGAACTCTAGTGCAATTTAACGTTGCTTTGGCAGTGTAAGGCATACGATCTCCCAACAAACGGAACTATAGTGCAATTTAACTATCGACTGAACAGTCGATTATTGTGTTACCGTGGTGCGCACCAACAACACCGCGTGTGTTCCGCGTTCATATATTTTATATTTATTTACGACGTGTGTAAATTATACGTAATTTGCTTTAAATATCTGACGAACCTAACTACGATATTACACCTGAAGATGTGGCATATGTCCAGAAACGCGTAGTGAAATATAAAAAAAAAGGAAAAGCCACTAGACGGATAAAGAGGTAAATATAAAGGTTTATTAACATTTATATAATAATAATGGCTTCCATGTGTACCACCAAAGCTGCTTAGTAGCAGTCAGGGTAGGCTGCCATATGCGAGCCGTACGGCATACAAGGAAGGCAGTGTGGCCAGTACTACGCTTCAGCCGCCAATTATTATCCCCTTGATGTTATCCCAGGTACTCATTTTCAACAGGCTGAATGGACCTGGGGGCTGAAAAACGCTCCTTGGTTTTATGGTGCGGGGCCGGGAATCGAACCCGGGACCTCTAGCTTAGTAGCCAGGTGCCATACCCACTGCTCTACCGAGCCGCCACTAACATTTATTATTATTAATTTTTCACTCACTACTAAACCTAACATAACTCCTAGTGTCAAGCAACTTACGGACATTATATACCTAAAATTGGACTAAAGTAGTTTAAAATAAACTAATTCTACTTTACATCTCTCAAAAGGGTAACTCAGCTCAGCTATTTAATGCAAAAAAAGAAATATTCGAGAGTCATTACAGAACCGTTTGGGTATATAGTGTACTATAGTATAGTAACTGACGGTATATATGGACAGAGATAGCACACACAGCCATACATACCGTACAGTACAGTGTTATCTGTCGACACTAGTACCATACAGAGCACTGCCCAACAACACGTAGCCCTACACTAGCTGTAATTAACCTGTGGTGTTATCGGCCGGAAGTAACTGCTTTACCGCTCCGTCGTTCCGGTCTGCCAGTAAATGCATGGCGTTAAAACTTATCTACTCAACAATTCCCAAACTACGTGCGATTTTTACGAACCAGACTCATAATTCCTTATTACATTTGTACAGCCTTATCACTCATTTTAATTTCAATATTATGTTGTTTTTCTGCGACTTGATGTTTCTTTTTAATAGATATTGATAGAAATCTATTTCTTTATAATAGATAGAAATTGATAGAAATTAAGAATGTGAGTAATTAAAACTGTATTATAAATCATATGTATGGCATCTTTAGGTTATGAACAATGAATAGACTATAATACAAGATTGAGATTATAGTTACCATTAGTAAGCAATAAGTGTGTACAATATTATAAATACATCACATTGTCATTAGTCATGAACCCCGGCTCTCCAGGTTACAGTTTGGAAGGCAACAACAGCTTATGCATACAAGAAAAAAAAACAGAAAACTTAAGAAATGAACTAAAAATAGTTGTCAACTGTATAAAATTATCCGCCCCTTAAAATATAATTTTAATTTAAAGAAAATTACTCCCTCCTCTTCAACTAACCTTTCATTTATAGATATTTCATCTACCATTCTACAGTGGATTATTATGACCTTCTTTTCAGGATACTTTATTTATCAAAATTAAGTACTTTACTGTTGTTAAAAAGTAAAATGTTGCAGGTAAACTGCCCCTCGACCTTAACAAATCTTCACCAAAATCAATAGGCCTTGAGTCATTTATACATATGGAAAAATTATTTGATCCTGTTTGAATTTGCGGCAGTTATAATTCGCTATAGAAAACATTCTACACCCAGACACACACAAAGAGACACTTTTCGGAAAATGACTTTTCTTCATGTTTTGAGGTAGTACAATCAGCATCAGCCCTTATCTGGAATACGATTGTTTTCGCGATCACCATACTTCAATTTCCTTACGGAACATGGAAGTGAACCAGAAAACTTAAAAATGAACTAAAAACAGTAGTGGACTGTATAATGCAGATCACACACGCGCGCGCGCGCGCGTATGCAATCATGTATTTGCTGCTCTGGGCATATGCAGTGTCCAGGGACAGCTGAATGATGTACCTCTGTCAGCTGTTTAATAATTCGTGTCCAATTAACGAATGCAATATTAATGCAGTCAGAATTGATTGCTATATATATATATATTGCGACAGTACAAATAAGTGATGTACTGAGCATTGAATATAAAAATGTAAATTTACCTAATAAACTGTAAATAATTAATAATATATTAGAAATAAGCATGTCAGGGATTGCAAGCTTGGCTCAGACAAAAATATGAACAGGTGTTTCGACCTGAATCGACGTGCACACACACACAAATGTAACTGAAAGTGTGTACACCAGTGTTTTGCTAGTGTGTGTGAACGCAGGTCTATGCAGGCGAGTTTACCACCCCAAGATGAATAATTACGTAATTACTGTTTTCCGTAATTATTCATAAACTATAATTAAGAATTAAAATCCAAAACCACAATAAAATGTAATAAAATTTACTAAATACTGTGTACGAAAACCACGCGAAAGTGCCACACCGTACGAGTGTAATAGTGAAATAACTGTGTACAAATCGAAAGGGTTAAGTTGCAATGTCAAAAATTACAGTGAACATGTGTTGTAAAAATAGTTATAAGATAAGTATAAGAGTATACTTACAGGACTCTGCAATTCGCAGGAATATAAGAAATAGCGAATTTGGCAAAGAGTGGGGGAACTGAATCCAGAGACAGTTTCTGACATGTCGATTTCGTACCACTGCAGGTGTCGACCAAGACATGGGTATAAATAGGACACGCAAGCTACAGTGGTTCTCTTTCTTAAATCATCCACGGTGCAGCGGGAGCTTATGCCCGTCCGCACTGCGTATTTATTTTTTTTTGTAAATAGTTTAAATTTTCCAGTTACATACAACTATGTAACTAAGTTGTAAACACAATCATTTTTAAATAATACAGCAGTACATAAGGAGAATTACATAAGAAGATCCATTGACGTCAGAAACAGCACGAGGAGAGTTCCAGAGAGTGATACGACGCCAAAACGTGAAGCCAAAACGTGAAGCCAAAACGTGAAGCCAAAACGACTGTCAATAACGACAACTGTTGACCACGGCCTAACAGCCCGGCTGATAACAGTTATTTCAACAATGTTAAAGTCGACTGTGAAAGCTTGAGAACTTGCGTAGAGAAATTTAACTTCATGTGGGACGCAACTAAAAGATCACTTAAGACTACGATGTTAAAGTTATGCAATTAAGCAAAAGGTGGACCCAAAATAGTAGAACTCGTACAATACAAGACAAGTCGGCTGAGTTGAGTTTTCTAAGGTCAGATAGTCTAACGCTTCTAACAAGAAGGGATAGACTTGAAATCGACGCCATAAAGAAGAATAATTTATAATTTACATTTATAATTTGGGATTTATAATGTAAATGTCTCTGATGGTACCGTATTCTTGATTTATATTGCTACTGATGGGTTTCTGTTATGCAAATTGACTCAACCGGGTCTGATACAGGTATCTTATACTTTCGTCTAAGTGTGTCTTATAATGCAACCAACGACGTTGTGAATAAGTTGTATAAGGTCAACCCTTAAGTCAGCAAGTAAAGGAACACGCCTAAAATTCTACAAGGTGATGGCCCTTTCCTCGCTTTTTTATGGGTCTGAGAACTGGCCTTTAATGAAAGACCAAGCCAGTCGTATCCAAGCGGCTGAAATGCGATTTCTCAGGCACATGCCAGGGTATAGTCTCAATAATCATAGAATAATTATAGAAGAAACACAGATATAAGGCTAGAACTGAATATTATGAGTATACTCGACAGGATTGCCCAGTATCGGCTGAATTGGTGGCAAAATCTTTGCCGAATGGATGACTGCCGCATCCTCAAACAACTATGGAACTACAAGCCGAGGGGACGGAGAGGTGTGGGACGTCCGAGGAATCGCTGGAGTGGCCAGCTCTAATATTTGCCTGTTTGAGACAGGAACAAA